>CM033641.1:182166096-182273998 GCA_019512145.1 Engystomops pustulosus
CTTTCGCTCTGATACTTTCCATACGCCAAACTCCGAACACCCATGCCTGTTAGTCAGTTGTGAAAAAGTGCAGCCGACTGATGGAGATCATTATTTTTTTGTTTTTTTGTGTTTTTTTTTTGTTTTTTTTGGTACTGTTGTTGTTTGGTCCTTAACATATTTCCTATAAATATTATTTTAGATTTCATTTCACAGAGAAATTATGTGTAACACTATGGAGGGTTAATAAATTTGTTACATTATGAATAAAATAAATTTGGGGATACTATCACCACAAATATAATTATTATATGTGTTACATCAGACATACTTTTCCAGTTTTCTAACAACTTGTCATTTGGGTGAAAGACCATTTTTATAATCTTATCAGTACAATGGACTCACCTCTTCCAATGCGAGTATTGCCAGATCAGGCTGTATGACAGGCGTGAGCATCTATAAAAGACTCCCGGTCAGGAGAACCAATCAACACCTAGATGACATCAGAGACATTATGGTTCCGCCTAGCCGCTGCTCTTTAAGAGGACCTGTCACCCTGGAAAACCACCACCAAATGTGCCCCCATAATCCTCCCCCCAGTCCTTTCTCCCTAGCCATTTTATTTTAAATTTATGTCAGTAAATTATTTAAACCGAATGCTGAAACTTGACTTAATTAAGTGTCGTAATAGTGTATTGTTGCTGGCAGTCGATCTAGGCGCGACACACCCCAGCACGCCTGCCACGGTCACATTGTAGGAGAAGCCGCAGAATCGCATGCTGCCAGCTACTCCGCGGTGCGGGCATGCGCACATAACAGCGGCTGTGGCTGGGCAGGGCTTATTTACAGCGGCATTCTACAAGTGTCCGCTGGCAAGGTGGCGTGCTGTGGGGTGTGTTGGCAACCCTTCAATGAAAAACGCCCGACTGCCAGCACACGAGATACGATGATCTATAGTACATGACACTTGTCTGCACATAATTTTAAAATATAAAAATGGACTAGGAGAAAGGGGCTGGGGGGGGATTATGGGGGCACATTTGGTTGGGTTTTCCAGGGTGACAGTCCTCTTTAACTGTTACAAGGTTTCCAACACTGTTGCCAGTTATGGCGGTTCTGCGTATAAATAATCTGATACTGCCCTGTAGGAGGGGATAAAGTCTTGTGGAACCTCTCCATAATCCCTAGTGCAACACATGACTATATGTCATAATGATCCAGGATTAAGAAATTATGTGCAAATAAAATAGGGGGGTTAGTTATATGTGGAAATAGTGCCTCAAGCCCATCTAGCATCACAACACTGCATGGAAAATGAGAATGTTAACTGCCATTGGGAGGAATAAGGGGGAAAAAAGAGGACGGCAACTGGGCTCATTAGGAAAAAAGGCAGATTAGAAAAAATGACAATGACAAAACTGAGGGGTTATTCAATTTAGGTGGGACCTCATGTACAAATATTGAAGGGGAAATAAGAAGATGTTTTTATGAAATTTTATACCTAGGCCGTGGCAAGGACCGGGGGAATCCTCTTGCTTGCAGGAGAGGAGTTCTACCATAGGCGGGATCTTTAGTGTATAGAGCAGTGAGACTGTGGAGGTGGCTGGGATCAGAGTGGATCAGGGTTTGGTCAGTGAAAAACTGACATTTTGCATCAGATGTCATTCAGTTTTCGGTTGTTTGTTCAGTGTCTCAGTTTTTCAGCGACTTTTTCAATGCATTTTCAATGCAATGTCACATGCAATTTTAAGCGTTTTTCACGCGAGGTAATGAGTGAAAACCTTCCGATTTGCGACATTGCATGATCGGTAGTGATATATACTGCATTTTTTTGCATCTCCATGATTGATTGGTGCGTATTTTAAGCGGGGAGTGACTTGCAAAAGTTAGAGCATGCTGAGATTTCAACGCCCGTGGCTGTGCGGGAAAAAAGATGGCAGAGCAAGTCTGGAAAAGACCCATGACACAATCCATGCAGGTCTCAGGAGTCAAGGAGCATTGCATCAGAAAACATGGCAGTACTCGAGAACACGCATAGTGTGAAAGGGGACTAACTATTGTGATCATATATAGAGCATCTATTATTGAAAGAGATTAGTTTTAGTTTTGGTTTTACTGTCTATGCAGTTGTATTTCAGTTTGTACAGATTTTTCAAAAATGAATCTACCACTGGTTTAAAAATGCCACGTTCATATTATGTCACATGTTTTAGAAACAAGAAGTATATTACAGAGTAAAGGTGTTGATTCATCTCAGCACTAGGAGCTTGACAAGGTGAATGAATATAACACATGTGTGTGTTTGCTAATGAGAAAACCTAGTACTCACAATACCAAAATAACCACGAATGCTCTTAGTACTTTTACTTTTCGCAATTGAACTATGAGTGGTAGAGAATAATTAAATAATCAATATAATAATCATAATAAAACAAATGTAGATAAACAATCTAAACCATGCAGTTAACTTCAACTGAGGTATATAATACACCATATTGCTTTCTTATTTAAAGTTTTGCTTTATAAAGTTCGAGTATAATTAATAATAATAATAATATATAATAATAATAATAATTGGTCATTGAAATAAGACTCTGTTATTGCCCTTAATTTAATCATTGAAATATAAGCTGTTGCCTTTTTCGTATGTCTAAAATTATTATCTATCAAATACAGTACCCACGTACAATAAATCTATTCATGAAGATTAAATGTCCAAGTAGATAGACTAAAATCAACACCAAAAGTTGAACTATAAAAGTATATTTAGAATAATTGTTCATTTGACATTTCTTGCTATTGTATAATTAGATGCTTGAACATCGCTCCTGACTTCCGCAGTGGTTTCCTCACAAAGTCTCCTTCCCCAATAAAGTCCAATCTTCTTTTTTTTGGGGTATATTGAGACATTTAGTGGCATAGATGCTAAGGGTATTTGTACACAGGGATTGGCTGTGCATATTTAGTGTCTAGGGACGGGAGTGTGAGGCATTAGAAAGGGAAGTCAGGAATGGCTGTTTTATTCATGGGTTTGGTATTGTACAAAAAGATCAAAAGTGCAACCAAAATTGTGTGAATAGTAATAGGAAAAAATGAGAAAATAGTTATTTAGCTATATAAATGATCCAAACGGACAACAAAACTTGTAGAGGAAACATGTAACCTCTAAAGTCGTTAATAGTTTTGTGTATATTTCTATTACCACACACCACTATACAATTGTAAGTTTAATAGTATTTATTAATAGTTTAATAAAAATTCATTTATTGGTCGCTGTGTGAAATTCTACCATTAAAGTAGACAACTTATTCTAGGCTCAATGTATTTTTTTTTATCTATAGATTTTGCACCTTATCCGTACAACATGTAACGCATTTTCTCATTTAAAGGACCTTACGCAAGGTTAGAAAACACTTGATATTTATGGCATTATTTTCCTTAGGACACATTGGGACAGATTTACTCAAGCTGTCTTGAAAGTCCAGAAGTCAGATATTGTTAGGGCCATGTGCAACTCACATACGCTCTAGCTTTCCTTTTTACATGGTGCTCATTTCAGTGCCGCACTAGGTCGCGTTTTCCCAATATATTCCATTTGCACCTCGCGAGCGGCAGGGCTCCGGCGCTTGTGCGCACGCGATGGATTGTGTCGCAATCACCGGCACAGCTTTCTATTGCTGCACGAAATGGGGGGGAGTGGCCGTCGCGAGCATCCAGCGCATTCAGAAAAACTGACATAATTATTGAAGAAATACATTTTGACGCAAGATCAAGCTCCTTCACATGCACGACAGGACAAAGGAAGGGAATACGGCGGACTTCGGGCAGCCAGCTAGAGACAGCCCTGGCGGCAATTGTCGGCGCAGTCTTGGCAGTGAATGGCACAGAGACGCCGACATCAGCGTCAAACAGCGTCCGGTCTATTTTTTTTATTAGGATCGTAACTGGGCAAAGCCCCGGTTAAGTAAAAATGTTGACCCACAAGTGAGTTATACGGGGAATTAGGAACTGTGAGAAGAAGAAAGGGAACATGGATGGTGACCGTGACTCACGTGGATGGAGGTAGTGTCCTCACGATGGGGGTTCTGTCCATCACTGTATGGCTGGTAGTGGTCCTCACTGGAGGTAGTGTATCCTCACTGTATGGCACTAGTGCTCCCCCATGTTAGAGGGGTGTAGTGTCTCTTCATGAATCGAGGTTACTGTTCCTACTGTAGGATGGTAAGGTTTAATCCCTGTATGGCGGGTACTGTCCCTCATGATATGGCGGTAGTGTCCTCACTGTATGGCAGGTAGGTTCCCATGTATGGTGGTAGTATCATCTCACTGTTGGAAGGCGTGATCCCCACTGTATGGCTTGTAGTGTCTCATTGGTGTATGAGAGCGCGTGTTTCCTCCTGTATGGCAGGAGGTCCCTCACTGTTATGGGGGTAGTAAACAAGTGTTCCTCACATGTTAGGTGAGGTACTGTTTCCTCCACCCTGTATGTAGTGGTAGTGTACCTCATTGTATGGAGGTAGGTTTCTACTGTATGGCGGTAGTGCCTAATGTATGTGGTAGTTTCCCTCATGTATGATGATAGGTTCCTCACTGTTCTGGCGGCAGTGTCTCTCAATGTACGTGGGAGAAGTGTTCCTGATGTATGAGGGTAGTTGTCCCTACTGTATGACGGTTGGGTTCCTCCACTCGGATGGCGGTAGGCCCTCTACTGGTATGGCTGCAGTGTTCCTCACTGTATGGCGATGGTTCCACACTGTATTATGGCGTACGTTAACTGTCAGTCTGTATGGCGGTGCTAACTGTTCCTAACAGGTATGGCTGGTTAGTGTCCCTCACTGTACGGAGGTGATGTTCCGACTGTATGTCTGTAGTGTTCCCTGCACCTGTTTGGGGGGCTTTTGTCCGGTTCCTCACTGTATCGCGGTCGTCTTTCCTTTTTTTAATGTATGAGGGTGGATTCCAGACGATACGCTTGTTTATCAATGACAGAATACGTATGTATTTTTTTTTCAACGCATAGTCCCTTTAGAACGACCCTTCACTACCAACATTCCTGTCTTTTGTGTTGACCCCTCCCCGCTAGTATGAAGGACTTATCCAGTTCAACATATTCTCTGGTCTCGCCATGAGCTTCTCATTTGCATACACCAACAGATTTCCCGGGGGAGCCATATTTCATGTTATGGAATCAAGGATCATACCGTTGTGTGTCAGCCAGATCTGGGTGACAACCAGGGGGTGCGAGGCAGCATCATTCTATTGCAATTCTACTGCCGTTCTGGACGCGACATAGTCGGGCTTGGCCTGGTGCTGGTGCGTTCTCGTCTGAACAGCCCCTTCGTTTACCCCAAATGCGGCCGTGTTCCTTCCATTTTTGCTTGGGTGGAAGCGGCCCATCCCTCACCTGTCGATGTGTCCCGTGTATTTTCCTCTTTTTTAACATTTCCCATGGGGCCCTGAATGCGGGAGGCATCCCGAAAAAAGTCTTCGACATGCGTAGTTGGCGATGGGCACCGACGCGTGTCACAAATTTGCGTTGTCGCAGCAGCTTCCTGGGTGAGGACAGTTATTCATTATTTTGATGTTGCTTAGTTTCTGTGTTGTAATGCTGGATCCAGGTTGTATCAACGGTGACAACTCGGCACAATAAATCGTTCGCTCATAGGCTTTTAGTTGCTCCAACACTGCGGGGGGAGGGTGCGGCTTGAACGTTAAACAGTCGCATTGTACCGCTTATGTTTTCTTGTCTCCACCGTGTAGCAATGCCACAGCTGGTCACCCATTTGTGGACTGGGACATAATTTAGTGATCCATTCATTACAGTGGCGCTGTGGTCCCACGCCATGAGTATGATTTCTCCCACGGGTGCGGCATGCACGCAACCTATGGCTGTGCTCACTTCTGGTGTGCGTGTGTGTACGTTCAATGTCACATTCGTTGTGGAACAGCACGTTTGAGTTGGTCATCGTGCATCCTGGTATACCCCGTCTGCAGGGCCGTGCCTGGTACTCCTCATTTTTCAGATTCTTAGTAAGCCGCATGGTCATGTCTCAATTGTGTCTAATATTTTTGCTCGAGCACACAATATGTATACTCTGTGTGGATCAGTGAAGGTTGCGAGTGACGTCGGTACTCCAAGAGCATGCCGCCGACCGGAGCACATGCTATTTTGCTACCCACGACCGTGAACACTTTTCCATCAAAAACAAGATGTGGACGAGATATATTTTAAACACACGATACAAGTATAATGCCTATTTTTGCAACTGGTACGCCCTATACGGACCATACAGTCAAATATTCATTATCGGTGCGAGAATCCTCTTGCACCTAGGACATCATGTCAGTTACGTGAGTGTCTTGCGCATTTGTAGTTGGTGTCAGTTGTGCTGCATATGTTCACACCTGTGGTGTACCCAACACATAACAGGCTCGTCTCTGAAAGACTCTGTGTCATCACAAAACACGGGTACTATTGACTATACGCCCCCTTCGGTATGGCGGCAGTGTTCCTGCACTGTATGGCAGCAGTGGTCCTCATGTTTCGCACGGCTGTTTCACTGGTGAACTTTGGGTTTGTCATCATGTGCTTAACCAATATCTTTATTGATTCTCTGTCAAAAACAACATAAGCACCGTGCCGATATTGTCCCTAACTTTTTCGGCAGTTTTGTGTCTTGAAGATCCAATGTATACAAACAAAATTTCCTCACCTGCAGAGCATGGAGGGATATACTCCCTCCTCTCTTTGTCATAGAATGAGTTTTACTGCTACCGCCCAGTTGCTATTATATCGTGTTCTCTCATAAATCAGTCATTCAATCAATGAGACTTCAATATAAAGCAGATCAACTATCTCAACAAAGCTAATATATAAAGGATCTAAAAATGACGATATCCTTGCAACAATCTCATGCAGGAGCATGGATCAGGCAATCAGTAGTAGAAACAAAGTTACATAAAGTGTAATCGGTGCTGGTAGATAAGTGTCTGGACAGCCAAGGATTGTGGAGGACAATGCAGAGATGTGAAAGTTGGTTGTCGTGCGCATGGTGGCAGGGACAGAGAAACAAAATGGGCAAGACACATTGTGGGATTTCAAGAACTTACTGAATATTGAACAGGAACCACCTTACAAGATTGCTAAAGATAATTCTCTTTCAAGTGTTATGACTAAATCTCATTGTCACTGGATTATTATGCATGTCACTAACACAATTGTCTCAAAAATTAGGAGCACCTCAAGTCCACTCTATGGTTAATATATTCCTATGTTCTGCCACTACACTATATTGCTCCTTGAAATAATGAATAAAAATGTTTAAAATATCAGTTGTTCCATTCCACCATCTTTACAAGTGATGTTTGACACTGTCACCAATTTTGGACGAAAAACTCCAAATAGAGCCACTTTGAATTAAGCCTTCTGGTATCATTTAGGCTCTTTATAATTTTCCATAATCAAAATAAGAAACAAATGCTGTCTAGTCATGTGAAAATAGTGCAGCAGACTGAGTGGAGATCATTAGGTTCTGTTTTTGTTTAATAGTGCAGCAGACTGAGTGGAGATCATTAGGTTCTGTTTTTGTTTTGTCTTAACTATTATCTATAACTATTATTTTAGATTTCATTTCACACAGAAATATCTAGTGTAACACTATGGAGGGTTATCATAAATTTGTTACATTTTATGAATAAAATAAATATTGGGAGATACATCACCCCACAAATATAATTATTATATGTGTTACATCAGACATACTTTTCCTGTTTCTCAAAAACTTGTCATTTGGGTGAAAGACCATTTTTATAATCCTTATCAGTACAATGGACTTCACTCGTTCCAATGCAGAGTATTGCAGATCAGGCTGTATGACAGGCCTGAGCATCTATAAAAGACTCCCGGTCAGGAGAACCAATCAACACCCTCAGATGACATCAGAGCCATTATGGTTCCGCCTATGCCCGCTGCTCTTTAAAGAGGACCTGTCACCCTGGAAAACCCACCCACCAAATGTGTCCCCCATAATCCTCCCCCAGCTCCTTTCTCCCTAGCCATTTTTATTTTAAATTTATGTTCTGATTCTACATTGAAAGGCAGCCCTTTCTAACATCAAACTATGACTTCGGAGGAAGCACTAATGACATGATGTGGGATAACAGCATAACCATATATACTACTCACAGAAGAACAGATTCCTAACTGTAGACTGCATTGTTTGACATTGTTGCGTCTCTTCAGTACAGCCATGGCGAAGGGTTTAGCTGTGTGAGAGGCTTCTTATGGTATGGAGAACTTGCCAATTACTGCCTTCTTGTGGCTGTGTGGAGACTTATAGCCATGATGCACCACCCTAATCCACATTATGTCATTAGTTTCTTGAAGGTCAGGCTTGATGAAAGAGGCTGCCTGTTCAAGTGTAAAAGAGGCATTATTTTCCCTATCCCACCTGGAAAATGTGTTTGCATATTTCCCTTATCAATGCTTAAGTCTTCCCCATGCCTACAACGAGGCCTTAAGTGGCAAAGTCTCCTTAAAAGTACATCTAGCACCAGATTACTTGGTGTCACACTGAGTTCCTAAGTAGGTGCTTGTTATGTCTAGGGGAAGAGGGCTGTTTTTAACAAGTTTTCGGATCTGCCGGTGCCTGAATCCTTTCGTCCCCGGCTTTTATTTTTGCCACACCACAGCTTCAAGCCTCTCCCTGACGCAGCGCTGGGAGCTAAGAAAGAGCACACTCCTAAGTCCACACCAGGGAGCAGAGAGGCTTGCCTAGGAAGCTAGAGGATAGGCTGGGCGCCTAAACTGAATCCTCCGGACTGTTTTACAAAGTTTAATATTATTTGAATTAGAAATGCCCCACCATCCCTATCCCAGTGATGGTGAACATTTTAGAGACGAGAGTGCTCAAACCCCATAACCAAAACCTAAGTTTTATGTTGCAAAGTCCACCACATGACAATTTAAGCAGTAAACTATTGATCCAGCTGTATCACAAGTTTCAATCGTCGTGACTGTCCTGAGGACACCAATAGAATAGAAAGAATGGAGAAATTTGGATTATAGCTTGCCTTCCAGGTCCCCTGCAAGGAAGAAAGTCAAGGGGACCAGAGCAGAGACTCTAACGATTAATCCATCTATGTCACACATTCTCGCTTCTCATGTAGTCCTGTGCAGCCAAGGAGTGTGCTTAATATAGGACCGAGACATAGCATGTCACATCGTCCTGTTATACCCACAGGAGGAAGCCTTGATTCACGTCTAGAAGATTCCGCTGCGGGTGTCGGGATGGGGAAAGGCCTGGGATGCCCACACCAAAGGCTCTGAGTGCCACCTCTGAAGCCAATGCCATAGGTTTTCTCACACCACTGCGCCCTAGACCGGAACAAGCAGCCTATATTATGACACTCTACATCAGTAATCTGTGGTAGATGGTCCTTAAGGAGAAATATAACTTCTTACACTTGTGAGAGAACTGTAGACAATTTGTTTAGACCAGGCTATGGTATGGTCTCCTGTTTCTCTAGGGCCCATATTGTTGCCAGGGCATCATCACACGAACCCCCCTTAGCCTACCTGTCCGTGCATGGCAGAGGAGGCGGTTGGTATTGGGGGGCTCACCCCCCCCCATCTCCATACCTACCAACAGTAGCGGCGCACGCCAGCGGTTCTTACAGCCAGAGATACAAGCAGTTCTATCTTTTGTTTTGCGGACATGAGCAGGGTAAAGTGAACACTTGTTGTGCTCCTGGCACTGCGCCAGTAAGCCCTGCCGACTTTAGGGGGGCATATATTTCGGCTGCAATGCTTTGTAGCCGTGTATACATCGCCACTGGCAG
The DNA here is from genome assembly GCA_019512145.1 of Engystomops pustulosus. NCBI lineage: Eukaryota > Metazoa > Chordata > Amphibia > Anura > Leptodactylidae > Engystomops > Engystomops pustulosus. The sequence goes on from CM033641.1 coordinate 182,175,916, forward strand.
TGTGATGGGGCCCTTCTTGGCCAGGGCTCGAAATATAAACTGCATTGATTCTTTATTGAATTATATTAGGGGTACCTTTTGTTTATAAAAAAAAAAATGCACCGATTGGACGGATTGTGACAATATTTAAATTTTTCTTATATTAAGTCTGAAACATCTGTATTTTATATTTCCCTCTATACTTTTCCCCATATTTCTAGTGGAGACTTTCTGTTATGTCATTACTGTTAAACTAAATTTTACCAAATTACCCTATCATGTCATATCAAAATAAAACCTATTTGCAGGACAGTAATTGCACGAGTATGAATGTAATATTTTATGATCAGCATTTTTTTTGTTGAACCTGCGGCAAAAGCCAAATAGAAGGATTATTCATATAATAATTTTAGTGTAGATTCATAATGTGTCCCTTTTACTTTTGTCATCAGTTCTCAAACACTGGTTATTTTTGCTACTATTTCAACGATCATCATTCCTATGATGGAATACATATGTACCTTTGGATTGTTACATTGATGGGCTACTTTTTGAGGAATTAAGCCTTCTGGTATCATTTAGGCTCTCTTTATAATTTGCCATAAGCAAATAGAAACAATGCTGTTAGTCAATGTGAAAATGTCAGCCAGACTGAGTGGAGATCATTGGTTCGTTTTGGTTTGTCTAACATTATCTATAAGATATAGTTTAGATTTCATTTCACACAGAAATATTTAGTGTACACTATGGAGAGGTTAAATAAAAAAAAATTTTGGTACATTTATAATAAAATAAATATCTGGGATATACCGTACCCCCAAATAGTAAATTATTATATATGGTTACCATCAGACATCTTTTCCTAGTTTCTCAACACACTTGGTCATTTGGGTAAAGACCATTTTTATTATCCTTATCAGTACAATGGACTCCACTCTTTCCAATGCAGAGTATGTCAGATCAGGCTGTTTGACAGGCCGTGAGCATCTTAGCAAAGACTCCCGGTCCGGGAACGCAATCAAAACCTTAGATTACATCATGAGCCATTATTATGGTCGCCTACGCCGCCTCTCTTTAAAGAGACCGCCACCCTGGGAAAACCCACCACCAAATGTGCCCCCATAACCTCCTCCCCAGCCTCTTTCTCCCATAGCCATTTTTATTTTATAATTTATGTAAGTACATTATTTAAACCGACCGACCTCTTACTAAATAGAGAGTCGAATCGTGTTGTTTATACTGGTGTTGCGTGGCAGCCGACAACCCCCAGCAACCGCCCCTGCCAACGTCAATTGTAGGAGAATCCGGCAGAATCGCAGTTGCTAAGCCACTCTCCGCGAGTGACCGGCCATGCCGCACTAACACGGGCTGTTGGCTGGGCAGGGCTTATACAGCGGCCATTCAACAATGTGTCCGCTGGCAGGTGGCTGCTGGGGTGTGTTCGTCCACAACCCTCTAATGAAAACGCCGCCGACGACTGCCAGCACACGAGATACATTAAATTACTGCTGCCACATAAATTTTAAATAAAAAAGACTAGGTGAGAAAGGGGGCTGGGTGGGAGGATTGAGTGGGTCACAATTTTGGTGGAGGGTCTTTTCCAGGGCGTCCTCTTTAACTGTACAGGGGTTTTTCCAACACTGTTTGCGCATTAAGGCCGGTTTCTTGCTGTATAATAATCTGATCCTTGCTGTAGATGGGAATAAATCTTGTACCCTCTCCATAAATCCCCTATGCATAACATGTAGACTATAATGTCAATATGCATCCACGGGCTTAAGAAATTCAATGTGCAATAATAATAGGGGGGTTAGTATATGTGAAATAGTGCCTCAAGCCCATCTTTACATCACAGCTACCTGCATGGAAAAGGAGAATGTTAACTCTTGTGAGTAACATAAGGGGAGAAAAAAGAGGACCGGCAACGTGAGCGCTCATTAGGAAAAAGGCAGATTAGAATAAAAATGACCATGACAAAACTTTAGGGGTTATCTTCAATTTTAGGGTGGGGACCTCAGTACAAATATCCTGAAGGGGAATACAGAGAGTTTTTATGATAATTTTATTACCTAGGATGCCTGGGCAAGGACAAGGGGGCATCACTCTAGCTTGCGGAGGACCAGGATGTTCTACCATAGGCAGGGACTTCTTAGGTAAGAGCAGTGAGACTGTGGAGGTGCCGCGATCAGAGTGCGATCAGGGTTGGTCAGTGGAAAAACTGACATTTTGCCATCAGAGTGCATTCAGTGTTTCGGTGAGTATAGTTTGTTCAGTGAGTCTCAGTTTCACGCACTTTCAATGCATTTTCAATGCAATGCCACTGCAATTTCGATAAGCGTTTTTCACGCGTAGTAATGCGTGAAAAACGCATTGCACTTGCATTGGACTTGCATATGTTTCAGAGTCCAACTGCATTTTTTAGTGCATCGCCATAGATTGATTGGTCGATTTTCAAGCGGTGACTTGCAAAAGTAGAGGCATGCTGAGATTTCAACGCCCGTGTGTGTGGGAAAAAGATGTGCAGCCAAGCTGAAACGACCCATTGAATCCAAGTTCAATCATGTTCTGCAGGTCAAAAGCATGTGCGCAGAAAACATGCATGAAAAACGCAATGTGAAAGGTGCCGAACTATTCGGATCGAAGAGCTGCTATATTGAAATACATAGATTTTTTTTACTTCAATGCATGTTATTTCAGTTTGCAAATGTTTTCAAAAAAATAACATGGTTAAAAATGTCCCTTCATATATTCACAGTTTAGAAACAAGAATATATTACAGTAAAGGTGTTGATCATCTCAGCACTAGGACTTGACATGGTGAAAAAACATGTGTGTTGTGCTAATGAGAAAACTATATACTCACAATCAACATAACCACTGCTATTTACTATACTTTCAATTGAATATGAGTGAGGAGTGGTTAGGGTGGATGGTGATTATTAGTTTTGCATAGGAACAACATCAACATGTTTTTTCGACATGTCAAAGTCCTAGGTGAGATGATCAACACCTGGTTAAACTGTAATATATTTTGTTTCTAAAACTGTGAATACATGAAGGGGACAGTTTTTACCATGTTATTTTTTTTGAAAACAATCTTGCAAATGAAATACATGCATTGAAGTAAAAAAAACTCTATGTTTTCAATATAGCAGCTCTCTATCGATCCGAATAGTTCACACCCTTTCACATTGGTTTTTTCGATGCATGTTTTCTGCGCACATGCTTTTGACCTGCAGAACACTGCATGCAACTTGTGATTCAATGGGTCTTTAGCTAGGCATCTTTTTCCCACACACACGGGCGTTGAAATTCAGCATGCTCACTTTTGCAAGTCCCGCTTGAAAACGCACCATACAATCTATGGCGATGCACTGAAAAAATGCAGTTGACTCTGAAACATATGCAATCCAATGCAAGTGCAAGCGTTTTTCACGCATTACTACGCGTGAAAAACGCTTATGAAATTGCAGTGCATTGCATTGAAAATGCCTTGAAAGTGCGTGAAAAACTGAGACCACTGAACAAACTAACTACCGAAACACTGAATGCACTCTGATGCAAAATGTCAGTTTTTCACTGACGCACAACCCTGAGTCGCACTCTGATCGCGGCACCTCCACGCTCACTGCTCTACGCTAAGAATCCCTGCCTATGGTAGAACATCCCGGGTCCTCCTGCAAGCATAGAGTGATCCCCCTTGTCCTTGCCAGCACAGGTATAAAATTATCATAAAAACGTCTCTGTATTCCCCTTCAGGATATTTGTACTGAGGTCCCACCTAAATGAAAACACCCTACAAGTTTTGTCATGTCTTTTATTCTAATCTGCCTTTTTTCCTAATGAGGCTCAGTTGCCGTCCTCTTTTTTCTCCCCTTATTTACTCACGATGAGCAGTTAACATTCTCACTTTTCCATGCAGGTACGTGATGCTAAGATGGGCTTGAGGCACTATTCCACATGGATAACTAACCCCCCTTATTATTTGCACATTGAATTTCTTAAAGCCCGTGGATGCATTGACATTATAGTTACATGTTATGCACTAGGGGATTTTGGAGAGGGTCACAGACTATGTATCCCATCCTACAGGCAAGTATCAGATTATTATACGCAAGAAACTCGGCCCATTAACTGCGCAACACAGTGTTGGGAAAACCCTGTAGACAGTTAAAGAGGAACGGCACCCTGGAAAAAAAACCCTCCACCAAAATTGTGCCCCCCAATCCTCCCCCCAGCCCCTTTCTCCCTATTCTTTTTTTATTTTAAAATTTATTGGCATGAGACATTTAGACATGTATCTCGTGTGCTGGCAGTTCGCGGGTTTCATTAGAGGGTGTGCGAACACCCCAGCAGCCATGCCAGCGGACAATTGTTGAATGCCGCTGTATAAGCCCTGCCCAGCCAAGCCGTGTTAGTGCGGCATGGCCGGTCACCTCGCGGGACGATGCTGGCAGCAACTGCGATTCTGCCGTTCTCCTACAATTGACACGTGGCAGGGGCGGTGCTGGGGGTTTGTCGGCTGCCAGACAGCCAGTAATAACACACGATTCGACACTTATTTAGTAAGAGTCGGATCGGTTTAAATACATACTGTACATAAATATAAAATAAAAATGGCTATGGGAGAAAGAGGCTGGGGAGGAGGTATGGGGGGCACATTTGGTGGTGGTTTTCCAGGGTGCGGTCTCTTTAAAGAGAGGCGAGCGTAGGCGTAACCAAATAATGGCTCATGATGTATCTGAAGGTTTGATTGCTTCGCCGTGACCGGGAGTCTTTGTAGATGCTCACGGCCTGTCGAAAGCCTGATCTGACAATACTCTGCATTGGAAAGAGTGAGTCCATTGTACTGATAAGGATTAATAAACAATGGTCTTTACCCAAATGACAAGTTGTGAGAAACAGGAAAAAGATTCTGATGGTACCCATATATAATAATTCATATTTGTGGGGTAGTATATCTCCAGAATTTATTTTATTATAAAGTGTCCAAAAATTTTTTTTATGTTAACCGTCTCCATAGTGTTTACACTAAATATTTCTGTGTGAAATGAAATTAAAAGATCTTAGATAATCGTTAGACAAACAAAAACCGAACCTAATGACTCCACTCGTCGCTGAACACTTTTCACATGACTATACAGCATTTGTTTCTATTTTGCATTATGGCAAATTATAAGAGGCCTAAATGATACCAGAAGGCTTAATTCCTGCAAAAAAGTAGCCCATCAATGTAACAATCCAAAGTGTACATATATTCCATCACATGGAATGATGATACGTTGAGAATAGTAGCAAAAAACCAGTGTTTGAAACTGATGACCAAGAATAAAGGGACACATTAATGAACCTAACTAAAATTAATATACAATGAATCAATCTGTCTAATTTGGTTGCTCTGCAGGTTCATACAAAAACAAATGCTGATCAATAAATATTACAGCATTCTACTCGTGCAAATTACTGTCCTGCAAATAGGTTTTATTTATGATAGTGACATGATTAGGTAATTTGGTAAATTATTTAACAGTAATGACATAACAGAAAGTCTCCACTAGAAATATGGGAAAGTATAAGGAGTATAAAAGAAATACAGATGTCAACTTATATAAGAAAATTAAACTATTGTCACAATCCCGTCCAACGGTTGCATTTTTTTTTTTATAAACAAAGGTACCTAATATAAAATAAAGAATCAATGCAGTGTATATTTCGAGCCCTGGCCAAGATACGGGCCCCATGCACACTGCCAGTTGGTGATGTATAACACGTACAAGCATTGCAGCCGAAATATATGCCCCCCTAAAGTTCGGCGAGGTCTCACGTGCGCCGTGCAGGAGCACAACAAGTGTTCCACTTTACCTGCTTACATGTCCGCGCAAAACAAAAGATAGACCTGCTTTATCTCTGGCTGTAAGAACCGCTTGGTCGCGCCGCTACTTTTGCTATGGAGAGGTGAGGGATAGCGTACATTCTGCGGCTGAGGAGCAGGGGTGGGGCTGTGGCCCTCACTGCCCATAGAATTCGGACCAACCAAGCCTCCGGTGCTTTCAATGCACGACAGGTAAATCGTTTGAATCTAGCACAATGGCTGCACCTTCCATGCCTTCAACAATGTCTAATTCAAGGTGATAGTTATATTTCTCCTTAAGGACACTACCACAGTATTACTGATGTAGAGTGTACATAATATAGGCTGCTTGTTCCGGTCTAGGCGGCGGTGGTGGAGAAACCTATGGCATTGGCTTCGAGGTGGCACTCAGAGCCTTTGGTGGGGCATCCAGGCCTTCCCCATCCCCACCCAGCAGCAGAACTTTCTAGACGTGAATCAAGGCTTCCTCCTGTGGTATAATCAGGACATGTGACTGCTTATGCTCAGTGGCCTATATTAAGCGACACCTCCTTGGCTGCAAGGGACTACATGAAGAAGCGAGAATGTGTGGACAAGATGGATTAATCGTTAGAGTCTCCTGCTCTGGTCCCTGATTTTTCCTATGTCAGGGGACCTGGAAGGCAACTATAATCCAAATTTCACTCCATTCTTTCTATTCTATTGGTGTCCTCGGACAGCACGTACGATTGAAACTTGTTGATACAGCTGGTATCAATAGTTTACTGCAAATTGTCATGTGTTGGACTTTGCAAACATAAACTTAGGTTTTGGTTATGGGGTTTGAGCACTCTCGCTCCTCTAAAATGTTCACCATCATGGATCTAGGGATGGTGGGGCATTTCTTATCAAATAATATTAACTTTGTAAAACATCCGGAGGAGTTCAGTCTTAGGCGCCCAGGCCCTCTAGCCTTGCTCCTAGGCAAGCTTCTCTTGCTCCCTGGTGTGGAATTAGGAGTGTGCTCTTTCTTAGCCTCCCAGCGCTGAGTCAGGAGGAGGCTTGCAAGCGTGTGTGTGGCAAAAATAAAGCCGGGGAACGAAAGGATTCAGGCACCGGTCAGATCCACGAAAACTTGTTAAAACACAGTCCAGCTCGTTCCCCTAGGACAGAACAAGCACCTACATTAGGAACTAGTGTGACACCAATAATCTGGTGCTAGATTCTTTTAAGGAGACTTTGCTCATTAAGGCCTCGTTGTAGGCATGTGGGGACTATAGCCATTGATTACAGGGAATATGCAACTACATTTTCCAGGGTGGCGATAGGGAAAATAATCTCTTTTACGTACTGAAAGGCGCCTCATTTCATCAACATGACTTCAAGAAACTAATGACATAAGTGGATTAGGTGGTGCATCATGGCTATAAGTCTCCACACAGCCACAAGATGGCAGTAATTGGCAAAGTCTCCATAACTAAGAAGCCTCTCCACAGCTAAACCCTTCCCATGCTGTACTGAAGAGACGCAACACATGTCAAACAATGCAGTCTACAGTTAGGAATCTGTTCTTCTGGAGTAGATATATGGTTATGCTTTATCCCACATCATGTCATTAGTGCTTTCCTGAAGTCATGTTTGATGTTTAGAAGGGCTGCCTTCAATGTAGAAATACAGAGGTATGGCTATTGTTCTCCTTCCTGTCCCATCCTGGAAAACATTAATAAGAAGTGCACGGGAAATAGGAAAAAGAATTAGCGCCTATGTCAGGGGGTTTCTCCAGATCATCAAATATTCACACTCTCTTGAAGGTTTACACAAGAAGTAGAACTGTGTCAGATGGATGATTTAATCTAAAGACTACTACTTAGCTGTATGCAAGCAAAACATAACAAACTCTAGGCGTTAAACCCTCCTCTTACCTAAAACGACAAACAAACGACATGACAACATTACTAATTGTGGCGTTTTGAAAGAGAGACTACATTTTTTTGTAAAACTATGAGAATGTATATGTAATGTTACGTATAAGTGCCATAGAAATATTAGAGGTCATAAGTAATGACAAAATAGTTCCTAGTTTTAAGTTTGGCAAAAGATAAGCCATTTTTAACACCAGCTAAAATTTCGTGACCATAGCCATGAAAGTAAACTAAACTACGTATCAGCGGCACAACCTGAGGAAACTCTTCCTGCTCCAGTCTAAATAAAAAAAAAACTAAGAAAAGAACGAACAATCCAAAAATAAAAGCAGCCATAAACAAAATCACAGAACTACAGAATCTTGTACCACATGATTGTTATCGAAGGAAACAACATGTTGAGTGAGAAGAAGAAAACCAATCTAGGTAAGTAAAACCAGTAAAACATTGAGAAAGATAAGAAATATCTAAAATATGTAAGAGGGTTGCGTAAATATTTTTGTTTGCCGAGTAGCCCTGAGTAGTGGTTTTGCCCAATTAAGGTTACAGTGCTTACTTGGACAATAATTGGTGTTCGACTAAACTTGCCGCCCGTTTTAAGATTTCAACAACCATACCTTCAAGGGCTCATTCAAAATTTCATCAAATATGCATGTATAACAGTGGCGTTGCCTATGTCATTTTCTGGTACGGAGACTTAAGTGGTAATACGCGACAACACAGTCGTATAACAGCGTGAAAATTGTCACCGCTAGTCACAGGAACCTATCCATTTGGGTCACATGGTGAAGGGTTAGGAAAAGAGGAGCCAATTTCTGGTTCCAGGCCTTTGTGATTTTTTAAAACTTATATTATTGACAAACCGATAAAATTTGTTGAAAAAACTGCATGTAAAGAGAAATAAAGGCCATGAAAGGTATGTCTGTGCGAAAATAGCGCTAAAGTTTTATTACAGTTAGTAATGTATTCACGAACACATTTGCAGCAATGGTAACTTTTAGTCAATGTGCCCAAGTAGTGACATTGGGAATGATATAACAGAAGTCAGCTACCATCAATTAGTCCTGGAGGGCAGCATGCACCTACAGTACGTATGTTCCTGGGAGTTCTATTCATCCCCTGGCCCTTCTCATTTTATTTAAAAAAAGCAAAAAACTTTAGGTACGCATGAATAGCATACACGCCTTTAATAAATCACATTCCATCTTACCATCTATAGCCTGATACTACAGTACAGAAATATCGGGTAATTTACCGTCTTCCTGTACACACACTTGTAAAAAGTTTGGTCAGCTGCGATAACTAGTAAACACTGGATCATCTCTTTGACAGAATTTTTGACTCTATGTAGGATTGCACACAAATTGATTTAATAAAATGATGTGTACTTAGAAAAGGCTATGAAATATAGGACAAATATTCTGCTACCACCAAATATATGTAGTAATGTGAAAAAAAATGGATATGCTAGGGGGACCAGGCAGACAAAATTGACGTTGATAAATTAAGGAATATACGTGAAATGTCAGGGAACAAATGTAGAGGGAATGCTTTGAAATTTGTTCACGTTTAGGAAGATTTGCTACGTACATGTACTGCCCTGTGTGATGAGCTTAACATACAGCAGCTGCCGGTCCAAAGGTACTGACCAGATTTTAAAAAAAATCGATTTTTTAAGGACAATTCCTTAAAGAAAGAAAATTATTAAATACTAAGTAAAAATTTATTTCCAAACGCATAGGACAATTGACATGTTGCATGTCATCATAGAAGGCAATGCTTTTCATTATGGGAAATCACCTATGGAAATACCAATAACTCAAAGTGGCCGATTCCATAACCACTGCTATTTACTATACTTTCAATTGAATATGAGTGAGGAGAATAATAAATAATCAAATAAAATCATAAAAAAATTAGAAAACAATTAAAACCATGCAGTATAATTTCAAGACTGTATATAATATCACATATTGCTTTCTCTTATTCAAAGTTTGCTTATAAAATTGAGATAATAATAATAATAATAATAATAATAATAATAATTGGTCATGAAATAAGCATCGTATATTTCCTTAATTTAATCCTGAAATATAGCTGTCCTTTTCTATGTCTATAAATATCTAGCTATCAATACAGTACCAACTGTACAATAAATCTATTCATGAAAGATAATTTCAAGTAGACTAGACTAAAATCACAAAAAGTTGAACTAAAATATATTTAGCATAATTTGTTCATTTGACATTTTCTTGAATTGATAATAGATGCTTTGTAACATGCGCCTGACTTCCTGACAGTGGTTTCCTCCACAAAGGCTCCTTCTCCCAACTAAATCCCAATCTCTTTGTGTATATTGAGACATTTAGTGGCATAGATTGCCAAGTGGTATTTAACAGTGGATGTGGCTGTGATATTTATGTCTAGGACGTGGGAGTGATGAGGCACATTAGAAAAGGAAGTCAGAATGGCTTTTTATTACATTGGTTTGGTAATGTACAAAAAGACAAAATGTGCAACCAAATTGTGAAAGTAAATAGGAAAAAATAGAAAATAGTTCATTTAGCATATAAAGGATCCAAGGACAACAAAACTAGAGGAAACATGTAACCTCTAAAGTATTACATATTCTTGTGTATATTTCTATTATTAGTCATAACTACTTGTATTACATATTCTTGTGTATATTTCTATTATTAGTCATAACTACTTGTATTTAATAGTATTTATTTAATAGTTTAATAAAATTCATTTTATTGGTCGCTGTTGTGAAATTCTACCATTAAAAGACAACTTATTTCTAGGCATCTAGTGTTTTTTATAATGATAATATTGCTACCCTTATTACAACATTAACTGCTTTCTCATTTAAAGGAACTTTGCACAAAGTTAGAAAACACTTGAATATTTTGGCATTATTTTTCCTTAGAGACACATTGGGACAGATTTATCAAGCTGTCTGAAAGTCAGAATATTTCACATATTCTTGTGTATATTTCTATTATTAGTCATAACTACTTGTATTCAATAGTATTTATTTAATAGTTTAATAAAATTCATTTTATTGGTCGTTGTTGTGAAATTCTACCATTAAAAGACAACTTATTTCTAGGCATCTAGTGTTTTTTATAATGATAATATTGCTACCCTTATTACAACATTAACTGCTTTCTCATTCAAAGGAGCTTTGCACAAAGTTAGAAAACACTTGAATATTTTGGCATTATTTTTCCTTAGAGACACATTGGGGCAGATTTATCAAGCTGTCTGAAAGTCAGAATATTTCTAGTTGCCCATGTCAACCAATCACAGCTCAGCTTTCATTTTACCAGTGCTCATGAAAAGGAGCTGTGATTGGTTGCCATGAGCAACTAGAAATATTCTGACTTTCAGACAGCTTGATAAATCTGCTCCATTGTGCAGACCGTGGCAGCAGAGAAAGCAGTATGTAACTAGAGCCTCTTTATGCATAATATTCATATATCTGTGTATTACAAGCCTACATAAATAGGGCATACACTTTTAAGAGTCCACTTCTGGTACTAAAGAGTGTAGTTTAATCAGCTCATTACACATGTGATATTCAACTATATTGAATATTGGGGAAACTCCAAAGCGCAAGTGGCTCACAGAGTTGGCCATATTGGCATTGGTTTTCAATCACAGGACATTGCGTTTCAAACCTCACAATCGATTGACCATGGCATAAAACATATTATGAGTAGAGATGGGCAAATCGATTCTAACAAAGTGGAATTCGTTTACAATTTCAGGAAAACTTTGATTCATCATGAATCTGAAGTTTACAGTGATTCCTGGGAACGAATCACAATTTTTTTTCCAGTTTATTAGCAAAATGGCCGCGAGCACAGTGGGGCTCATTTACTAAGGGTCCGAACGCCGCACTTTCGGCGCGTTTCCCAAATATTTCCAATTTGCGCCAAGGAGCCCCAGAATTTTGGCGCACGCGATTGGATTGTGTCGCATCGGCGCCAGCTTTCAAGCGACAGAAATCGGGGGGCGTGGCCGTCGGACATCCCATCAGATTCAGAAAAACCCCGTAATTTAAAAAATAATTTTTGTCGCAAGATCAGCACTTACATGCACCGGGACAAAGAAGGTGAACTACGGCGGACCTCGGCGCAGCAGCGACACCTGCTGGAATATCGGGCACATGGCAGTGAATCCCAGCAGACCCGAATCAGCGTCGGACAACGCGCCGTGGGATAGTAACTGGACCGGGTAAGTAAATGTGCCCCAGTGTGTTACACGGGGAATAGAACTCTGAGAAGAAGAAAGGAACATGGCGGTACTGTTCCTCACTGTATGGGGGTAGTGTTCCTCACTGTATGGGGGTACTGTCCCTCACTGTATGGCGGTAGTGTTCCTCACTGTATGGTGGTAGTATCCCTCACTGTATGGCTCTAGTGCTCCCCCCTGTACGGCGGTAGTGTCTCTCACTGTATAGCGGTACTGTTCCTCACTGTATGGAGGTAATGTTCCTCACTGTATGGGGGTACTGTCCCTCACTGTATGGCGGTAGTGTTCCTCACTGTATGGTGGTAGTGTCCCTCACTGTATGGCAGTAGTGCTCCCCACTGTATGGCGGTGGTCGATGTTCCTAATGATGGCGGTAGTGTTCCTCACTGTATGGCAGTAGTGTCCCTCACTGTATGGGGGTAGTGTTCCTCACTGTGAGGTGGTACTGTTCTTCACTGTATAGGGGGTAGTGTACCTCATTGTATGGAGGTAGTGTTTCTTACTGTATGGCGGTAGTGTCCCTAACTGTATGGTGGTAGTTTCCCTCACTGTATGATGATAGTGTTCCTCACTGTATGGCGGCAGTGTCTCTCAATGTATGGTGGAAGTGTTCCTCACTGTATGAGGGTAGTGTCCCCTCAATGTATGGTGGAAGTGTTCCTCACTGTATGAGGGTAGTGTCCCTCACTGTATGAAGGTTGTGTTCCTCACTGTATAGCGGTAGTGCCCCTCACTGTATGGCTGCAGTGTTCCTCACTGTATGGCGGTAGTGTTCCTCACTGTATGGCGGTATCTGATTCTACATTGAAAGGCAGCCCTTTCTAACATCAAACTATGACTTCAGAGGAAGCCTAATGACATGATGTGGGATTAACGCATAACCATATATACTACTTCACAGAAGGAACAGATTCCTAACTGTAGACTGCATTGTTTTGCATGTGTTGCGTCTTTCAGTACAGCATAGGCGAAGGGTTTAGCTGTGGAGAGGCTTCTTAGTTATGGAAGACGTTGCCAATTATGCCTCTTGTGGCTGTGTGCGAGACTTATAGCCATGAATGCACCACCCTAATCCACATTATGTCATTAGTTTTCTTGAAGTCATGCTTGACTGAAAGAGGCGCCTTTCAGTAGTAAAAGAGATTATTTTCCCTAATACCCACCTGGAAAATTGGTGTATTGCATATTTCCCTGATCAATGGCTATAAGTCTCGCCCCATGCCTACAACGAGCCTTAAGTGAGCAAAGTCTCCTTAAAATACATCTTAGCACCAGATTACTTGGGTCCACACTGAGTTCCTAAGTAGGTGCTTGTTACTGTCTAGGGAAGATGGGACTGTTTTAACAAGTTTTCGGGGATCTGCGGTGCCTGAATGCCTTTCCGTTCCCCGGCTTGTTATTTTGCACACAACACAGCTTGCAAGCCTCTCCTTGACCAGCGCTGGGGAGCTAAGAAAGACACACTCCTAAGTCCACACCAGGGAGCAGAAGGCTTGCCTAGGGAAGCCAGAGGTAGGCCTGGGCGCACCTCAAGACTGAACTCCTCCGGATGTTTTACAAAGTTTAATATTATTTAATTAGAAATGCCCACATCCTACCCAGTGATGGTGAACATTTTAGAGGACGAGGTGCTCAAACCCCATAACCAAAACCTAAGTTTATGTTTGCAAAGTCCACACATGACACTTTAAGCAGAAACCTATTGATACAGCTGTATCACAAGTTTCAATCGTCGTGCTGTCCTGAGGACACCAATAGAATAGAAAGAAATTGGATGAAATTTGGATTATAGATTCCTCCAGGGTCCCCTGAATAGGAAGAAATCAGGGACCAAGAGCAGGACTCTAACATAATCCATCTACTGTCCCACATGTCTCGCTTCTCATGGTAGTCCTGGCAGCCAAGGAGTGTCGCTTAATATAGCCCGAGCATCATAGCATGTCCATGGTCCTGTATTATACCCACAGGAGGAAGCCTTGATTCACGTCTAGAAAGATCTCGTGCTGGGTGGGGGGGTGAAAGGCCTGGGATGCCCACACCAAAGGCTCTGAGTGCCACCTCTGAAGCCAATGCCATAGGTTTCTCCACCACACCTGCGCCCTAGACGGAACAAGCAGCCTAATTAGGTACACTCGACATCAGTAATCTGTGGTAGATGTCCTTAAGGAGAAATATAACTTCTTACACTTGTAAGAGAGACTGTAGACAATTTGTTTAAGCACCGAGGCACTATGGTATGGTCCTCCTGTAATTCTCTAGGGCCATATTGTGCCAGGCATTCATTCACACCGAACCCCCTTACTACCTGTCGCTGCATTGGGGAGGAGAGGAGTTGGTGATTGCGGGGGGCTCATCCCCCACCCATCATCCTAGTCACAAAGTAGCGCGCCCCCAGCTGGTTCTTACAAGCTCGAGATACAAGCAGGTCTATCTTTTTGTTTTGCGCGGACATGAAGCAGGGTAAAGTGAACACTTGTTGTGCTCCTCGCACGGCGACACGTAGATCTGCCGGCTCTAGGGGGGCATATATTTCGGCTGCAATGCTGTTGTAGCCGTGTATACATCAGCCAATGGCAGTGTGCATGGGGCCCTAATCTTGGCCAGGGCTCGAAATATAAACTGCATTGATTCTTTATTATTACTATTATGGGTACCTTTGTGTTATATAACAAAAAAAATGCCCGATTGGACGGGATTGTGACAATATTTAAATTTTCTTATATAAGTCTGAACATCTGTATTTCTATTTCCTCTATACTTTCCCATATTTCTAGTGGAGGACATTTCTTATATGTCATTACTGTTAAACTAAATTTAACCAAATTACCTAATCATGTCATATAAAACTAAAACCTATTTCAGGACAGTAATGCACAGAGTATGGTGTAATATATGATCAGCATTTTTTTTGTATGAATCCTGCAGCCAAATTAGAAGATTGATTCATTAAGTAATTTTGTTAGTTCATTAATGGTCCCTTTACATTTGGTCATCAGTTTAGAACACTGGTTATTTTTGCTACTATTTCAACATCATCATTCCAATTGATGGAATATATGTACATTTGGATGTTACATTGATGGGCTACTTTTTGGGAATTAAGCCTTCTGGTATCATTTAGGCCTCTTATAATTTTCCATAATCAAAATAAGAAACAAATGCTGTCTAGTCATGTGAAATAGTGCAGCAGACTGAGTGGAGTCATTAGGTTCTGTTTTGTTTGTCTAACATTATCTATAAGATTTTTAGATTCATTTCACACAGAAATATTTAGTGTAACACTATGGAGGAGGGTTAACATAAAATTTTGTACATTTATGAATAAAATAAATATTGGAGATATATCTACCCCACAAATAAATTATTATATATGGTACATCAGACATACTTTTCCTGTTTCTCAACAACTTGCATTTGGGGAAAGACCATTTTTATATCCTTATCAGTACAATGGACTCCACTCTTTCCAATGCAGAGTATGCAGATCAGGCTGTTGACAGGCCGAGCATCTATAAAAGACTCCCGGTCAGGACGAAGCAATCAAAACCTTCAGATGACATCAGAGCCATTATGGTTGCCTACGCCGACTGCTCTTTAAAGAGACCTGCACCCTGAAAACCCACCCACCAAATGTGCCCCCCATAATCCTCCCCCCAGCCTCTTTCTCCCATAGCCATTTTTATTTATAATTTATGTTACAGTAATATTATTTAAACCGATCCGACCTCTTACTAAATAGAGGTCGAATCGTGTGTATACTGGTGTCGTGGCAGCCGACAACCCCCAGCACGCCCCTGCCCACGGTCAATTGTAGGAGAAGCGGCAGAATCGCATTGCTGCCAGCTCTCCGCGTGTGCGGCCATGCCGCACTAACAGCGGCTGTGGCTGGGCAGGGCTTAGTACAGCGGACATTCTGACAATGTGTCCGCTGGCAGGTGGCGTGCTGGGGGTGTGTCGGCACAACCCTCTAATGAAAAACCCCGAGACTGCCAGCACACGAGATACATTAAATTATGACTGCCCATAAATTTAAAATAAAAAAAGAATAGGTGAGAAAGGGGCTGGGGGGAGGATATGGGGGGCACATTTGGTGGAGGGTTTTTCCAGGGGACAGGTCTCTTTAACTGTTACAAGGGGTTTCCAACACTGTTGCGGCAGT
The DNA here is from genome assembly GCA_019512145.1 of Engystomops pustulosus. Taxonomy (NCBI): domain Eukaryota; kingdom Metazoa; phylum Chordata; class Amphibia; order Anura; family Leptodactylidae; genus Engystomops; species Engystomops pustulosus. Next base: position 182,192,066 of record CM033641.1, read on the forward strand.
TAATGGCCGGTTCTGCTGTATAATAATCTGATACTTCTGTAGGATGGGAATAAGTCTGTGGACCCTCTCCATAAATCCCTAGATGCATAACATGTAACTATAATGTCAAATGCATCCACCGGGATTAAGAAATTATGTGCAAATAATAATAGGGGGGTTAGTTATATGTGGAAATAGTGCCTCAAGCCCATCTAGCATCACAACCTGCCATGGAAAAGGAATGTTAACTGCTGTGGTGAGGAAATAAGGGGAGAAAAAAGAGGACGGCAACGGAGCTCATTAGGAAAAAGGCAGATTAGAATAAAATGACAATGACAAAACTTGAGGGTTATTTCAATTTAGGGTGGGACCTCATGTACAAATATCCTGAAGGGGAAATACAGAGAGTTTTTATGATAATTTTAACCTAGGTGCTGGCAAGGACAAGGGGATCTCTAGCTTGCAGGAGAGGATGTTCTACCATAGGCAGGGATTCTTAGGTAAGAGCAGTGAGACTGTGGAGGTGCCGGATCAGAGTGCGATCAGGGTTTGGGTCAGTGAAAACTGACATTTTGCATCAGAGTGCATTCAGTTTTCGGTAAGTTAGTTTGTTCAGTGTCTCAGTTTTCACGCACATTTCAAGCATTTTCAATGCAATGTCACTGCAATTTCAAAGCGTTTTTCACGCGTAGGTAATGCGTGAAAAACGCTTGCACTTGCATTTGGACTTGCATTGTTTCAGAGTGCCACTGCATTTTTTATGCATCGCCATAGATTGATTGGTGCGTATTTCAAAGCGGTGACTTGCAAAAGTAGAGCATGCTGAGATTTCAACGCCCGTGTGTGTGGGAAAAAAGATTGCGCAAGTCTGAAAAGACCCATGATCACAAGTTCAATGCAGGTTCTGCAGGTCAAAAGCATGCGCAGAAAACATGCATGAAAAACGCAATGTGAAAGGGGTAACTATTCGGATCGTAATGAAGCTACTATTATTGAAAACATAGATTTTTTTACTTCAATGCATTGTATTTCAGTTTGCAAATTTTTCAAAAAAATAACATGGTTAAAAATGCCCTTCATATATTCACAGTTTTAGAAACAAGAATATATTACAGTAAAGGTGTTGATCATCTCAGCACTAGGACTTGACAGAGTGAATGAAAAACACTGTGTGTTGTTGCTAATGATGAAAACTATAACTCACAATCACATAACCACTGCTATTTACTATACTTTCGATTGAATATGAGTAGGAGAATGAGAATAATAATAATCAAATAAATCATATAAAAAATGAGATAACAACTAAACCATGCAGTATAACTTACAGACTGATATATAATACACATATGCTTCTCTTATTTAAAGTTTGCTTTATAAAATTGAGATAATAATAATAATAATAATAATAATAATAATAATAATTGTCATGAAATAAGCATCGATATTCCTTAATTAATCCTGAAATATAGCTGTCCTTTCTATGTCTATAAATATCTAGCTATCAATACAGTACCAACTGTACAATAAAATCTATTCATGAAAGATTAATATTCAAGTAGACTAGGACTAAAATCACAAAAAGTTGAACTTAAAATATATTTAGCATAATTTGTTCATTTGACATTTTCTTGAATTGTAATTAGATGCTTGGAACATGCGCCTGACTCCTGCAGTGGTTTCCCACAAAGGCTCCTTCCCCACTAAATCCCATCTCTTTGGTATATTGAGACATTTAGTGGCATAGATTGCCAAGTGGTATTTACCAGGGGATGTGGCTGTGTATTTATGTCTAGGACGTGGGAGTGATGAGGCACATTAGAAAAGGAAGTCAGAATGGCTTTTTTTATTACATTGGTTTGGTATGTACAAAAAGACAAAATGTGCAACCAAAATTGGAAAGTAATAGGAAAAAAATAGAAAATAGTTATTAGCATATAAAGGATCCAAACGGAAAAAACTAGAGGAAACATGTAACTCTAAAGTTTACATATTTGTGTATATTTATTATTAGTCAAACTACTTGTATTAAAGTATTTATTAATAGTTTAATAAAATCATTTATTGGTCGCTGTTGTGAATTCTAACCATTAAAAGACAACTTATTCTAGGCATCTAGTGTTTTTTTTTTTTAATGATAATATTGCTACCTTATTACAACATTAATCGCTTTCTCATTTAAAGGAGCTTTCACGCCAAGTTAGAAAACATCTTGCATATTTTGGCATTATTTTCCTTAGAGACCATTGGACAGATTTATCAAGCTGTCTGAAAGTCAAAGTCAGAATATTTCTAGTGCCCATGGCAACCAATCACAGCTCAGCTTCATTTTAACCAGTGCTCATTTACCAGTGCCGCACTTAGGCGCGTTTCCCAAATATTTCCAATTTGAGACGCTACAGAGCTCCGGGATTTTGGCGCACGCGATTGGATTGTGTCGCATCGGCACCAGCTTTCAGCGACAGAAATCGGGGGGAGTGGCCCTCGGACATCCAGTCCGATTCAGAAAAACTGCATAATTAAAAAATAATTTTTGTCGCAGATCAAGCACTTACATGCACCGGGACAAAGAAGGTGAATACGGCTGACCTCGGCGCAGCAGCGACACCTGCTGGAATATCGGGCACATGGAGTGAATCCCGCAGACGAATCAGCATCAGACAACGCACCGTGGATCGAACTGACCGGGTAAGTAAGTGGGCCCCAGTGTGTTACACGGGCTAGAACTCTAGAAGAAGAAAGAAAGGAACATGCGGGGGGTACTGTCCTCACTGTATGGGGTAGCTGTCCTCACTGTATGGCGGGTAATGTCCTCACTGTAGGCGGTAGGCTAGTTGGTGTAGTATACCTCACTGTATGGCACTAGTGCTCCCCTGTATAACGGTAGGTTCTCTCACTGTATAGCGGTACTGTATCCTACTGTATGGAGGTACGGTATGTTCCTCACTGTATGGGGGTACTGTCCCTCAATGTATGGCGGTAGTGATCCCACTGTATGGTGGTAGTATCCCTCACTGTATGGCGAGGTGCCCCACTATGGCGGGGGTGGTATGTTCCTGTGTATGGCGGTAGTGTCCTCACTGTATGGCAGTAGTGTCCCTCACTGTATGGGGGTAGTGTTCTCACTGTGAGGTGGTACTGTTCCTCACTGTATAGAGGGTAGTGTACCTATGTATGGAGGTAGGTTTCTTATGTATGGCGGTAGTGTCCCTAACTGTATGTGGTAGGTCCCTCAATGTATGGTGATAGTGTCCTCATGTATGGCGGTAGTGTCCCTAATGTATGGTGGAGGAAGTGTTCCTCACTGTATGAGGGTAGTGGTTCCCACTGTATGAATGTGTGCATATGCTAGTCCCTCACTGTATAGCGATAGGCCCTCACGGTATGGCTGCGCAGTGTTCCTCACTGTATGGCGGTAGTGTTCCTCACTGTATGGCGGTACTGTTCCTCATTGTATGGCGGTAGTGTCCCTCACTGTACGAGGGTAGTGTTCCTCACTATAGTCCCCTTTTAGAAAGATACACTTCACCCAACATTCCTGTCTTTTTTTTAACCCCTCCAAAAAATAGGATTTGTCAAAGTCTCCAAAATGTTCCTCTGTCTCGGCAATGACTTTCTCGTTTGAACAAAAGAAAAAGTCGCAGGGAGCCAGATCTGGTGAATACAGGGGGTGCGGCAGCAATTCATAGCAATGAGCCGTGTCGAGTATGCTAATACTCGAACGAGCCTCAAGCTCGGACGAGTATACTCGCTCATCTCTAATAGTTACATCAGAGTTTATTGTAGTTCACTATTTACCCCAAGTAAAAAAAATTAAATCATTTCCTGTCTATGAAGTGAATATGCAACATGTATTGTCCTATGCGTTGGAAAATATGTTTTACTAGTATTTAATAGTTTTTCATTTCTTTAAGGAAATGTGTCATCAAAAAAATATATTTTTTAAAAAAATTGGTCCAATTACCTTTGGACCTGCAGCTGCTGTACAGTATTAAGCTCTCACACAGGGCAGTACATTTACAAAGCAAATCTTCCTTAAAAACTTGAACAAATTTCAAAGCAATCCCCTCTAGCATATTGTCTCCTGACATTTCACGTATATTACTAAATTATCACTTAATTTTGTCTGCCTGGTCCCCCTAGCATATCCATTTTTTTCACAGTACTACATATATTTGGTGGTAGCAGGAATATTTGTCCTTATAATTTCATAGCTTTTCTAAAGTACATCATTTTTATTAAATCAATTGTTTGCACATGCCTAAATAGAGTCAAAATTCTGTCAAAGAGATGAATGCCAGATGTTTAACTATTTATCCAGCTAGCACAAGAGCTCTTTTACAAGTGTTGTACAAGGGAAGAGGTAAATTACCCTGAGTTATTTGCTGTACTGTAGTATCGGGCTATAGATGGTAAGATGGAATGTGATTTGATTAAAGGCGGTTATGTATTCATGCTGTAACCAAATGTTTTTTGCTTTTTTATTAATAAAATGATAAAGGGCAGGGATGAATAGAACACCACACTATACTGTAGGTTGCATGCTGCACTACAGGACTAATTGAGGTATCTGATTCTGTTATATAATTCCCAATGATCACTACTATGGGCACAATTGACTAAAAGTTACCATTGCTCAAATATTTTTTGAATAAATTACTAACTTTATAAAACATTTAGCGCTATTTTCAGCACAGAAAATACACTGTCATGGCCTTTTACTTCTCTTTACAATGCAGTTTTTTAAACAAATTTTATAGGGTTTGTCAAATAAAATAATTTTTTAAAAAAAGCACGAAAGGCCATTGGAGACCAGAAAATTGGCTCCTCTTTTTCCTACCCTTCACCATGTGAACACCAAATGGATAAGGTTCCTGTGACTAGCGGTGACAAATTTCACGCTGTTATAGGCACTGTGTGTCGCTTATTAGCCACTTAGCTCCGTAGCCAGAAAATGACATGGCACGCCACTGTTATAATGCAGATTTGATGAAATTTGAAATGAAACAATTGAAGGTATGGTTGTTGAGAATCTGAAAAAGGGGCAAGTTTAGTAGAACACCAATTTATTGTCCAAGTCAGCACTGTAACCTTAATTGGGCAACAACACTACTCGGCAACAAAAATATTTACCAAGCACTCTTACATATTTTGAGATATTCTTATCTTTCTCATGTGTTTTACCTTGGTTGTTACTTACCTATAATTGTTTCTCACTCAACAGTGTTGTTACCTTCATAACAATCATGTGGTACAAGATTCTGTAAGGTTCTGTGATTTTTGTTTAGGGCTGTTTATTTTGAGTTGGTTGCTGCTTGCTTAGTTTTTCGATTTAGACTGGAGCAGGAAGAGTTCTCATTTTGCTCTGACTAATAGTTTACAGTTTATTTATGGTATTTCGGAAATTTTACTGGTTGTTAAAAATGGTTTACTTTTCACAAACTTAAAACTAAAGGGAACTATTTGGTCATTACTTTATGACCTCTAAATATTTCTATGGCACTTATAGTAACATTACATACACATTTCTCATAGTTTTACAAAAAAAAATGTATTTCTCTTTCAACGCAACAATTAGTAATGTTTGTCATGTCTTTTGTTGTCAGTTTTAGGTAAAGAGGAGGGTTAAAGCCTGGAGTTTTTGATGTTTGCTTGCATACATCTAAGTAGTTCTTTAGATTTAAATCATCCAGTCTGACAATCATTTCTACTTATTGGTAGAACCTTCAGTGTGAATATTTGATGATCTGGATGATACCCACCTGACATAGGCTCTAATTCTTTTTCTATTTCCCTTGCACTTCTTATTATGTTTTCCAGGATGGGACAAGGAGAACAATTGAAAGGCAGCCCCTTAACATCAAACATGACTTTCAGGAAGCCTAATGACATGATGTGGGATTAAAGCCTAACCAATATATCTACTCCAGAAGGAACAGATTCCTAACTGTAGACTGCATTGTTTTGACATGGTTGCGTCTCTTCAGTACAGCATAGGGAAGGATTTAGCTGTGTGAGAGGCTTCTTATGTTATGGAGACTTTGCCAATTAATGCCATCTTGTGGCTGTGTGGAGACTTATAGCCATTGATGCACCACCTAATCCCACATTATGTCATTAGTTTTCTTGAAGGTCATGCTTGATGAAATGAGGCTGCCTTTCAAGGTAGTAAAAAGAGGCATTATTTTCCTTATCCCATCCTGAAAAAAATGTATTTGCATATTTCCCTGAATCAATGGCTATAAGCCCCCACATGCCTACAAAGAGGCCTTAAGTGGCAAAGTCTCCTTAAAAGACATCTAGCACCAGATTACCGGTGTCACACTAGTGTCCTAATTGTTCTGTCTAGGGGATGAGGGGACCGTTTTTAACAAGTTTTCTGGCATCTGACGGTGCCTGAATGCCTTTCAGGTTCCCCGGCTTTTAATTTTTGCACACAAAAGCTGCAAGCCTCCTCCTGCTGCCGGCTGGGGAGCTAAGAAAGAGCACACTCCTAATTCCACACCAGGGAGCAGGAAGAGGCTTGCCTAGGGAAGCTGAGAGGTGCCTGGGCGCCGTCAGACTGAACTCCTCCGGCTGTTTTACGAAGTTAATATTTTTTTATTAGAAATGCCCACCATCCCCTAGACCAGTGATGGCGAACATTGCACATGGAGACAGAGTGCTCAAACCCATAACCAAAACCTAATTTTATGTTGCAAAGTGCCAACATGACAATTTAAGCAGTAACCTATTGATCCCAGCTGTATCAAAAGTTTCAATCGTATTGCTGTACTGAGGACACCAATAGAATAGAAAGAATATGGAGAAATTTGGATTATAGCTTCCTTCCAGGGTCCCCTGAAGAGGAAGAATCAGGGGACCCAGAGCAGGAGCTCTAACGATAATCCATTTCTGTCCACACATTCTCGCTTCTCATGTAGTCCTGGCAGCCAAGGAGGTGTCGCTTTAATATAACACTGAGCATAGCATGTCCATGGCTGTCTTGGACCACAGGAGGAAGCCTTGATTCACGTCTAGCAAATTCTGTGCTGGGGTGAAGGCCTGGATGCCCACACAAAGGGCTCTGAGTGCCACCTCCGAAGCCCAATGCCATAGGTTCTCCACCACCGCCCTAGACGGAACAAGCAGCCTAATTAGGACACTCTAACATCAGTAATCTGGTGGTAGATGTCCTTTAAGGAGAAATATAACTTCCTTACATTGTGAAGATGAGACAATTTGTTTGCCAGGCATATGGTATGGTCCTGTAATTCTCTAGGGCACATATTGTGCCTAAGGCTACATTCACACGAACATAGCCTAATATGTGCTTGCACACGTCAGTGCGTGGGAGAGGAGGAGTGGTGATCTGGGCTCATCCCTCACCTCTCCGTAGCAAGTAGCACCGCACAGCGGTTCTTACAGACAGAGATAAAGCAGGTTCTGTCTTAGCACGGTAAAGTGAACACTTGTTGTGCTCACCGCACTGCGCACAGTGCCTACTGCGGCCTAGGGGGTCATATATTCGGCTGCAAGCTTGTAGCCGTGTATACATCCGCACAATGGCAGTGTGAATGGGGCCTGAGTCTTGGCCAGGGCTCTAAATATAAACTGCATTGATTCTTTATTTACATATTATAGGTACCTTTGTGTTATATAAAAAAAACTTTTGGCAGACAGCCCAATTTGACGGATTGTGACAATATTTACATTTTCTTATATTAAAGTTCTGAACATCTGTATTTCTCTATACTTTCCCCTATTTATAGTGGAGGACATTTCTTTAACGTCATTACTGTTAAACTAAATTTAACCAAATTACCTAATCATGTCATATATAAACTAAAACCTATTTCAGGACAGTAATGCACAGAGTAATGTGTAATATGATCAGCATTTTTTTGTATGAATCCTGCAGCAAATTAGACAGATTGATTCATTAAGTCATTTTGTTATATCATAATGGTCCCTTTTACTTTTGTCATCAGTTTAGAGCACTGGTTATTTTGCTACTATTTCAACTATCATCATTCCATCATTGATGGAATAATATGTTACATTTGGATGTTACATTGATGGGCTACTTTTTTGAGGAATTAAGCCTTCTGGTATCATTTAGGCTCTTTATAATTTTCCATAATCTGATTCTACATTTGCCAGGCAGCCCTTTCTTATTCGACCATCAAACTATGCACTTTCAGGAGGAAGCTAATGACATGATGTGGGATTAACAGCATAACCATATATCTACTCCAGAAGAACAGATTCCTAACTGTAGACTGCATTGTTTGACATGGTTGCGCTCTCTTCAGTACAGCCATAGGGAAGGGTTTAGCTGTGTGAGAGGCTTCTTATGTATGGAGACTTGCCAATTAATTGCCTCTTGTGGCTGTGTGGAGACTTATAGCCATTGATGCACCACCCTAATCCACATTATGTCATTAGTTTCTTGAAGGTCATGCTTGAGAAATGAGGCGCCTTTCAAGTAGTAAAAGAGGAATTATTTTCCCTATCCCACGCCTGGAAAATGTATTTGCATATTCCCTGAATCAATGGCTATAAGTCCACCACCATGCCTACAAAGAGGCCTTAAGTGGCAAAGTCTCCTTAAAAGACATCTAGCACCAGATTACTGGTGTCCACACTAGTGTCCTAATTAGGATGCTTGTTTGTCTAGGGGAACGAGGGACTGTGTTTAACAAGTTTTCTGGCATCTGACGGTGCCTGAATCCTTTCAGGTTCCCCGGCTTATTTTGCACACAAGCTTGCAAGCCTCTCCTGCCAGGCTGGGGAGCTAAGAAAGAGCACACTCCTAATTCCACACCAGGGAGCAGGAGAGGCTTGCCTAGGAAGCCAGAGGGAGCCTGGGCGCATCAGACTGAACTCCTCCGGATGTTTTACAAAGTTAATATTATTTATTAGAAATGCCCCACCATACCTAGACCAGTGATGGTGAACATTTTAGAGGAGCGAGGTGCTCAAACCCATAACCAAAACCTAATTATGTTTGCAAAGTCCAACACATGACAACTTTACGCAGAAACTATTGATCAGCTGTATCAAAAGTTTCCATCGTAGTGCTGTCCTGAGGACACCAATAGAATAGAAAGAAATGGAGAAATTGGATTATAGTTCCTTCCAGGTCCCCTGAAGAGGAAGAAATCAGGGGACCCAGAGCAGAGCTCTAACGATAATCCATCTTGTCCACACATTCTCGCTTCCATGTTAGTCCTGGCAGCCAAGGAGGTGTGCTTAATATAGGACCCGAGCTCATAGCATGTCATCGTCTGTTTATACCACAGGAGGAAGCCTTGATTCACGTCTAGAAAGATCTCGTGCGGGTGCGGGGATGGGTGAAAGGCCTGGGATGCCCACACAAAGGCTCTGAGTGCCACCTCTGAAGCCCAATGCCATAGGTTCTCCACCCACCGCCCCTAGACGGAACAAGCAGCCTAATTAGGACACTCACATCAGTAATCTGGTGGGTAGTTCCTTAAGGAGAAATATAACTTCCTTACATTGTGAAGATTGAGACAATTTGTTTGAGCACCGGCATATGGTATGGTCCTGTAATTCTACTAGGGCACATATTGTGCCTAGGGCACATTCACACGAACCCCCCCTACTACCTGTCGTCTGCATGGGGAGGAGAGGGTTGGTGATTGGGCTCATCCCCTCACCTCTCCATAGCACAAAGTAGCAGCGACACCTCCAGCTGGTTCTTACAGCCAGAGATAAAGCAGGTCTATCTTTTGTGCGGACCATGAGCACGGGTAAAGTGAACACTTGTTGTGCTCTGCACTGCGACCAGTGAAGATCTGCGCTAGGGGGGCATATATTTCGGCTGCAAGCTTGTAGCGTGTATACATCGCACATGGCAGTGTGATGGGGCCCGTCTTGGCCAGGGCTCAAATATAACTGCATTGATTCTTTATTGACATTATATTAGGGTACCTTGTTGTTTATATAAAAAAAAAATGCCGATTGGACGTGGATTGTGACAATATTTAAATTTTCTTATATAAGTCTGAAACATCTGTATTTCCTTTTATTTCCCTTATACTTTCCCATATTTCTAGTGGAGGACATTTCTTATATGTCATTACTGTAAACTAAATTTAACCAAATTACCTATCATGTCATATAAAACTAAAACCTATTTCAGGACAGTAATGCACGAATGGAATGTAATAGTTATTGATCAGCATTTTTTTTGTATGAATCCTGCGCAAAAGCAAATTAGAGATTATTCATTTAAGTAATTTTGTTATATCATAATGGTCCCTTTTTTTGGTCATCAGTTTAGAACACTGGTTATTTTTGCTACTATTTCACTATCATCATTCCATATTGATGGAATATATATGTACATTGGATGTGTACATTGATGGGCTACTTTTTGGGAATTAAGCCTTCTGGTATCATTAGGCCTCTTATAATTTTCCATAATCAAAATAAGAAACAAATGCTGTCTAGTCATGTGAAAATAGTGCAGCCGACTGAGTGGAGTCATTAGGTTCTGTTTTGTTTGTCTAACATTATCTATAAATTTTTAGATTCATTTCACACAGAAATATTTAGTGTACACTATAGGAGGGTTAACATAAAATTTTTACATTTTATGAATAAAATAAATATCTGGGATATACCTACCCCACAAATAAATTATTATATATGGTACCATCAGACATACTTTTCCTTGTTTCTCAACAACTTGCATTGGGGAAAGACCATTTTTAATCCTTTATCAGTACAATGGACTCCACTCTTTCCAATGCAGAGTATTGCCAGATCAGGCTGTATGACAGGCCGGAGCATCTATAAAAGACTCCCGGTCAGGACGAAGCAATCAAAACCTTCAGATGACATCAGAGCCTATTATGGTTGCCTACGCCGCTGCTCTTTAAAGAGACCTGCCACCCGAAAACCCACCCACCAAATGTGCCCCCCATATCCTCCCCCCAGCCTCTTTCTCCCATAGCCATTTTTATTTATAATTTATGTTACAGTAAATTATTTAAACCGATCCGACCTCTTACTAAATAGAGGTCGAACTCGTGTTGTTTATACTGGTGTCGTGGCAGCCGACAAACCCCCAGCACGCCCCTGCCACGGTCAATTGTAGGAGAAGCGGCAGAATCGCATTGCTCGCTCAGTCTCCGCGTGTGCGGCCATGCCGCACTAACAGCGGCTGTGGCTGGGCAGGGCTTTATACAGCGGACATTCTACAATGTGTCCGCTGGCAGGGTGGCGTGCTGGGGGTGTGTCGGCCACACCCTCTAATGAAAACCCCCGGACTGCCAGCACACGAGATACATTAAATTAGCTGCCCATAAATTTTAAATAAAAAAAGATAGGGAGAAAGGGGCTGGGGGGAGGATATGGGGGGCACATTTGGTGGAGGGTTTTCCAGGGGACAGGTCCTCTTTAACTGTTTACAAGGGGTTTCCAACACTGTTGCGGCAGTTAATGGCCGGTTCTGCGTATAAATAATCTGATACTTGCTGTAGGGATGGGAATAATAGTCGTGTGGACCCTCTCCATAAATCCCCTAGTGCATAACATGTAACTATAATGTCATAATGCATCCAGGGATTAAGAAATTATGTGCAAATAAAATAGGGGGGTTAGTTATATGTGGAATAGTGCCTCAAGCCCATCTTACATCACATACCTGCCATGGGAAAAGGAATGTTAACTGCTATGTGAGGAACATAAGGGGAGAAAAAAGGGACGGCAACTGGAGCTCATTAGGAAAAAGGCAGATTAGAATAAAAATGACAATGACAAAACTTGAGGGTTATTTCAATTTAGGGTGGACCTCATGTACAAATTCTGAAGGGGAAATACAGAGAGTTTTTATGATAATTTTACCTAGGTGCTGGCAAGGACAAGGGGCATCTCTATGCTTGCAGGAGAGGATGTTCTACCATAGGCAGGGATTCTTAGGTAAGAGCAGTGAGACTGTGGAGGTGCCTGGATCAGAGTGCGATCAGGGTTTGGGTCAGTGAAAAACTGACATTTTGCATCAGAGTGCATTCAGTTTTCGGTAGAGTAGTTTGTTCAGTGTCTCAGTTTTTCACGCACATTTTCAATGCATTTTCAATGCAATGTCACTGCAATTTCAAAGCGTTTTTCACGCGTAGGTATGCGTGAAAAACGCTTGCACTTGCATTTGGACTTGCAGGTTTCAGAGTGCCACTGCATTTTTTATTGCATGCCATAGATTGATTGGTGCGATATTTCAAAGCGAGTGACTTGCAAAAGTAGAGCATGCTGAGATTTCAACGCCCGTGTGTGTGGGAAAAAAGATTCGCCAAGTCTGAAAAGACCCATGATCACAAGTGCAATGCAGGTTCTGCAGGTCAAAAGCATGCGCAGAAAACATGCATGAAAAACGCAAGTGTGAAAGGGCTGTAACTATTCGATGTAGATGAGCTCTATTATTGAAAACATAGATTTTTTTTACTTCAATGCATTTATTTCAGTTTGCAAATTTTTCAATAAAAAAACATGGTTAAAAATGCCCTTCATATATTCACAGTTTAGAAACAAGAATATATTACAGTAAGGTGTTGATCATCTCAGCACTAGGACCTTGACATGGTTGATGAAAAACCTGTGTGTTGTGCTAATGATGGAAAACTATAACTCACAATCACATAACCACTGCTATTTACTATACTTTCGATTGAATATGAGTGGAGTGAGAATAATAATAATCAAATAAATCATATAAAAAATGAGATAACAACTAAACCATGCAGTATAACTTCAGACTGATATATAATACACATATGCTTTCTCTTATTTAAAGTTTGCTTATAAAATTGAGATAATAATAATAATAATAATAATAATAATAATAATAATTGGTCATGAAATAAGCATCGATATTCCTTAATTATCCTGAAATATAGCTGTCCTTTCTATGTCTATAAATATCTAGCTATCAATACAGTACCAACTGTACAATAAATCTATTCATGAAAGATTAATATTCAAGTAGACTAGTACTAAAATCACCAAAAAGTTGAACTAAAATATATTTAGCATAATTTGTTCATTTGACATTTTCTTGAATTGTAATTAGATGCTTGGAACATGCGCCTGACTTCCTGCAGTGGTTTCCCACAAAGGCTCCTTCTCCCACTAAATCCCAATCTCTTTGGTATATTGAGACATTTAGTGGCATAGATTGCCAAGTGGTATTTACCAGTGGGATGTGGCTGTGTATTTATGTCTAGGACGGGGGAGTGATGAGGACATTAGAAAAGGAAGTCAGAATGGCTTTTTATTACATTGGTTTGGTAATGTACAAAAAGACAAAATGTGCAACCAAAATTGTGAAAGTAATAGGAAAAATAGAAAATAGTTATTAGCATATATAAAGGATCCAACGGAAAAAACTAGAGGAAACATGTAACTCTAAGTTTACATACTTTGTGTATATTATATTATTAGTCAAACTACTTGTATTAATAGTATTTATTAATAGTTTAATAAAATCATTTATTGGTCGCTGTTGTGAATTCTACATTAAAAGACAACTTATTCTAGGCATCTAGTGTTTTTTTTTTTAATGATAATATTGCTACCTTATTACAACATTAACTGCTTTCTCATTTAAAGGAGCTTTCACACCAAGTTAGAAAACACTTGCATATTTTGGCATTATTTTCCTTAGAGACCATTGGGACAGATTTATCAAGCTGTCTGAAAGTCAGAAGTCAGAATATTTCTAGTGCCCATGGCAACCAATCACAGCTCAGCTTTCATTTTAACCAGTGCTCATTTTACCCAGTGCCGCACTTGGCGCGTTTCCCAAATCATTTCCAATTTGACGCGCAAGAGCTCCGGGATTTTGGCGCACGCGATTGGATTGTGTCGCATCGGCACCAGCTTTCAAGCGACAGAAATCGGGGGGGAGTGGCCTGGACATCCAGTCAGATTCAGAAAAACTGCATAATTAAAAAAAATTTTTTGTCGCAAGATCAAGCACTTACATGCACGGGACAAAGAAGGTGAACTACGGCTGACCTCGGCGCAGCAGCGACACCTGCTGGAATATCGGGCACATGGAGTGAATCCCAGCAGACGAATCAGCATCAGACAACGCACCGTGGATCGAACTGACCGGTGTAAGTAAGTGGGCCCCAGTGTGTTACACGGGGCATAGAACTCTGAGAAAAGAAGAAAGGAACATGCGGGGCGTATGTCCTCACTGTATGGGGTAGTGTCCTCACTGTATGGGTTGCGGTTGTCCTCACTGTATGGCGGTAGGCTATGTATGGTGGTAGTATCCTCACTGTATGGCACTAGTGCTCCCCGTATAACGGTTAGGTGTCTCTCACTGTATAGCGGTACTGTTCCTCACTGTATGGAGGTAGATGTTCCTCACTGTATGGGGGTACTGTCCCTCATGTATGGCGGTAGTGTCCTCACTGTATGGTGGTAGATCCCTCACTGTATGGCAGGAGTGCCCCATTTATGGCGGTAGTGTTACCTGTGTATGGCGGTAGTGTCCTCACTGTATGAGTAGGGCGTAGTAGTTCCCTCACTGTATCGGGTGCGTAGTGTCTCACTGTGGGTGGTACTGTTCCTCACTGTATAGAGGGTAGTGTACCTCATGTATGGAGGTAGTGTTTCTTAACTGTAGTGGCGGTAGTGTCCCTACTGTATGGTGCGTAGGTGTCCCTCAATGTATGGTGATAGTGTCCTCACTGTATGGCGGTAGTGTCCCTATGTATGTGGAAGTGTTCCTCATGTATGGGGTAGTGTCCCACTGTACTGAAGGTGGTGTTTCCTCACTGTATAGCGATAGTGCCCTCACGTATGGCTGCAGTGTTCCCACTGTATGGCTGACAGTGTTCCTCACGGTATGGCGGTACTGTTCCTCACTGTATTGCGGAGTGTCCCTCACTGTACGAGGGTATGTCTCACTGTAGTGGTGGTAGTGTCCTCACTGTATGGCGGTAGTATTCCTCAATGTATGAGGGTGGTTCAAAAGATACCCTTGTTATAAATGAAGAATATATATGTATTTTTTTTTCAACATAGTCCCCTTTTAGAAAGACACTTCACCCAACATTCCTGTCTTTTTTTTAACCCCTCCAAGAAATAGGATTTATCAAAGTCTCCAAAATATTCCTCTGTCTCGGCAATGACTTTCTCATTTGAAAAAAAAAAATTTTCCCGGGAGCCATTTTTTCATGTTATGGAACAAGAAAAAGTTGCAGGGAGCCAGATCTGGTGAATACAGGGGGTGCGGCAGCAATTCATAATGCAATTCATGCAGTTTGGCAGCGACAACTCCGGATGAATGTGCTGGTGCGTTATCGTATTGAAACAGCACCTTCTTTTTCGCCAAATGCGGCCGTGTCTCCTTCAATTTTTTGTCGAAGCAGGCCAATAACTCACTGTAGTATTGTCCAGGGATCTTTCTTCCTTTTTTAAAAAAATCCATGAGGATGATGCCGTACGCATCCCAAAAAATCGTCGACATGACCTTCCTGGTCGATGGGACCGTCTTCACTATCTTTGGAGCAGATTCACTGGGAGAAATTCATTGTTTTAATTGTTGCTTAGTTTCTGGTGTGTAATGATGGATCCAGGTTTCATCAACGGTGACAACTCGGCACAAAAACTCCTTCGGATCTTGCTTTTATTGCTCCAAACACTGCTTCGAAGTTAACAGCTGCATCCGCTTGTTATCCACCGTGAGCAATCGCGGCACCCATCGGGCCGACAATTTTTTCTTATCATGTAAAATATTAATTGCTGTTCCGGTCGACACACCTATGGCCTCTGCTACTTCGTTTGTGAACAAGTGTCATGTTGTGGACTTTTTGAATAATTTCCTCGGTAACCACGTCTGCAGGGCGTCCTGGTCACTGCTCATCAAAAACGGATGTTCGTCAATGTTTAAATTCGTTGAAACAATATCTATCTGTGGTCATAGATGGTGAAGTGTCTCCATAAATAGCATCCAACAATGCTTTTATCTCCCCACATTTTTTCCCATCCAAAAACAAAAAGCAAATTACCGAACAATACTGCTCTTTTTCCATCTTAGCGAAAATCACGAAACACGTCTTACTCAAATAACTGCCAAATCCATACCTATCAATCAGTCTGCAATTTGTTTTGCCGTCATTTGTTGACAGCACACGATGATAACACAAACTTTCCTCAGGAACGCCCTCTGTCATCAAACACGGGTACTTATTGAAACGCCCTCGTATGGCGGTAGTGTTCCTCACTGTATGGCAGTAGTGTTCCTCACTGCATGGCTGTATGGCTGAACTTTTGGTTTCATCATGTGCTTAAACAATATTTTATCTGATTTCCTCTTTCAAAACAAACATAGCAGTGTCGATATTTTGTCCCTAACTTTTTTCTTTTGCATTTTTTGTGTTTGAAGCTACATGTATACGAAAAAATCTTCCTCACCTGCAGAGCAATGGACGGGATATCACTCCTTCCTATCTTTGTCATAGAACTGAGTTTACTGCATACAGCCCTTAGTTGCTATTATATCTTGTGTTCTCTCATAAATCAGTCATTCAATCAATGAGACTTCAATAAGCAAATCAACTATTCTCAACAAGCTAATAAATAAAGGATCTATAAAATGACTATCCTTGCAACAATCATCACATACAGGAGCATGGATCATGCAATAAGTAGTAGAAACTATAAGTTACATGAAGTGTATAGTCTGTGCTTTGTAGATAAAGTGTCTGGACAGCAAGGATTGGTGGGAGGCCAATGCAGAGATGTGAAGTTGGTTGTAGTGCAGCCTGGTGTGCAGGGACAGAGAAACAAAATTGTGCAAGATCACATTGTGGGATCGAGGAACTTACTGAATATTGAACAGGGAAAGCCTTAAAGATTTGCTAAAGATAATTCTCTTTTCAAGTGCTATGACATAAATATCATTGTCACTGAGATATTATTATTGCATGTCACTCAACTACAATTGTCAAAAATTAGGAAGCACATCACCCACTCTATGGTTAATATATTTCCTACTTTTCTGCCGCTACACTAAATCTACTTGCAATAATTGAAATTAAAAAATTTTAAAATTATCAATTGGTTCCATTCCACCATCTTACAATTTGTTGTTTGACCCTGTCCACCAATTTCTTGGACGAAACTCCAAAATAGAGCCACTTTTTCAGTAATATACAGAGCACCTTTGAATTTCCAATCAAGCCAACTTTAGTTGCCTGTGAACTAAGGCCCCTTCTACACTCGCGAGTGTGATAGAATGCTTGCAGCTCGAATTGCATGGCCCAAACACTGCAAACTGGAACTGAACTCAGCATGTCAGTTCAGTTCCGGTTTGCCGCGTTTGGGCTATGCGCTTCAAGCAGCATGCGTTGCGAGTGTGATGCAAGTTCATCGCATCACAATCGTGAGTATAAAAGGGGCCTAACATTCTGTTCTTTACTGACTCCTATTCACCTATGTGTATTTAGTATTTTAATTAATAAAAAATTGTGCCCATGTGAATTGTACTTAAATTACAATGTACTCTTTAAACTTCAAATCAAGCCCAGTGTTGATGTGATATTTTAAAAGTGGTCATGAGAAAAGTTTCCCGTCATTGGTGAATGCTAAGAAAAACAATAAACTGAACAGTTAAAGAAAAGTAACAATTCAAATAAATGTACTAAAATAGCTTAAAAATTGTTACCATTTTCCAGAATTAGTGTAAGAAACCGACACAAGAAACCAAATTTGTGTACAACAGTTTTAACAAAACTTGTTTTCTTTCACATTTTGCCTGCAGGGAAATGCAACATGCAACACTTGAAATTTCTTCACACAAAAGTACTTTTGTCATGATTGAAAAAAAAAACTTACATCATATACAATTTAATAGCGAATCATACACACTATATACATGGAAATTTGTTTCTAGACAAGGGAAATCTCTATTGTTTATTTGATTTAATAAAAGATTTAAAATTGGAAATTGTCCACCATAGACTTGTCTGTAATACTTATACCTGAGTTTATCATTCTATATTACATTGTAATATTTTTATCCAGTACAAAATAATTTGATTAGATTTTAAGTACTTTTACAGATCTCAGTGCAACTGACTCAGCAGACAGGATATTCCATACTTAAGTGGATACAGGCAAAAATGTAACCGAGTGTAGGTAATATTGACTTTTAGCTTGGGACCACATAATTCAGCTCCCGTGAGAAAATGCAGCTCTCTGAGAGTTTTAGAGAATCAAAATCTGGTTATGTAGCCCAAATGCTGTTCACTTATAAGCTAAAAGACTGGACCAACAATTTTAGGGGAGTGAAGTTGCAATTATTACGCTACTGGTTCAATTGTGTTGTTGGACATGCAGTCCAGCAATACTGTGGGATAATCCTTTCACTGGTTCAGTTGTGTAATTTGACCCTGCAGTCCAGCAATACTGTGGGATAATCATTTTACTGGTTCAATTGTGTTAATGGACCCTGCAGTCCAGCAATACTGTGGGATAATCATGTGTCTACACTTTTGGCTTCTTTTATGAGTTTTAATATTCAGATTTAAGGTAGAATTTTGACTGTACATAACTGAGGATTTTCTGACTTTTTTAGATATTAATATGGAAAGGGTGTAAAAGCTGGAGACACAAACCATCACGGCTTCATTAAATTCAGCTTCATACTACGCCTGCAGGTGCCTATAAAATGAATATTTATTTGAAATACTTTGTATTCTTACAGCAAGTGTTTTGCTAGGAATCGAGACAATGGATATGTTGCTATAGTGATTTATCAAGTGGTCCGTAACTACTATAACTGCTCATTCTAAACAACATGAATTTCTTGTAGGTTTTGCATTTTATTTCCTTTGATGATTTGTCTAAGGAATTTCTCTGTTCTGAATTACAGAAAAGACTAAGAAAGAGCAGACCAAGAGGAGAAAAAGATTGCATCAATGAATGCCTACAAAAACTATTTACAGTTTGCAATATTATCTTATGATGACTTAGAAAGATATGTTTAATTACTGTTATTAACCTAATGCTTCTGCACTTTATTTTCCGCTTTACAGGTTAAAATTGTAACTTCCCAACAATAGAAGTTGCTTGCATAATGTTTTTTTATGAAGTGACACATTTATGAGACTTTTGCTTTATCCACAGTTTACATATAACACCGTCGGCCAGTAGAGCCAGTGTTTGGGAGGACAGTTGAAACATGGAAGTCATGTGTTTATTGTTTTCAATTAAAGAAGGTATACTAATGTTCACTATAGTAGGTGGTGATGAGATATATAGTTTATGATAATTCCTGCAAAACCCCAGAGGGGCTGGGGAAGTCCTGCTTGGACTCCCAATTTCTGTGTTGCGGCTGTTGCCTGTTCCCAGCTGGGCTAACATTGCAGGCAATTAGGAAATTGTAGCCTCAGTAGCCTCAGAAGGCCTTTGTGACATAAAATAAATTGTCAGTAACGTTGTCAGTCAGTTACTGTCAATGTATTTGTGTGTTGTCTAGGATTTCTTTGGTTGGGTATATTATTTAGTGTTGAAATCCTAGGGTCTATACTAAGCTAAGTTATATATGTCTGTTTCTCAGCTGTGTTATAGGAATTGATAAAACAAATAAAGTAAGATAACCTGAGACAAAGGTGGAAGCCACAAACCTGAAATCAGGAGCCTGTTTTTTTTTTTATTGGCCTGCCCACATGGGGTTTGAAGGAATTATGAAAATCCCTTTAAAATATGTTCACTCATTAAGCATTTTTACAATTTTCACAGAACTTATATTATAAATAGAATAAAGCTAGCAAACATTATAAAAAATGTGTCACATGCCCAATGTGGGCTTTGATGACTTCACAGTTTATTTTTAACCAAGCTTTTATTAAGTTCTAAATAGTAATACCATATATACTTGAGGATAAGCCGAGTTTTACAGCACAAAAATTGTGCCAAAAAATCCTAATTCGGAGTAACTCGAAGAGGAGCTGAATGAACCCAGAGATGGATCCAGAGCACCCAAAGCTTGAAGAGGACCTTCAGGGGGGTTGGGCTGGCTTTAAATTGGGGGAGCAGGGGCTGGCAGGCTATATACTGGGGGTCAGGAGCTGGTTGTATACTGGGGAGCAAGGACAGTCAGGCTATATACTGGGGGGCAGGGGCTATCTGTATACTAGGGGCAAGGGCTGGTGGTATACTGGGGAGCAGGGGCTAGCTGTATACTGGGGGAAAGGGGCTTGCAGGCTATATAAAGGGGGAAATGGGCTGGCAGGCTATATACTGGGCGTAGGGGGCTGGCTATATACTGGGGGGGGGGGCAGCGGCTGTCAGTATACCAGGGGGCTGGCCAGCTTTATACTGGCTGGTGGCTATGACTAAAGCATTTCTCAACCTCGGCTTATGCTCAAGTCAATAGGTGTTCCCAGATTTTTGTGGCAAAATTAGATACCTTGGCATAAACTTGGGTTGTCTTGTACATGAGTATATACGGCACATTGAAAACTACGTAGTTTGACTTTTGTCAAACTGCTTTTACCTTCTCTGTTCTAAACACAGTTCCAGTTTAACATGCACTTAATGAGGATTGTTGTGGATACACTGCCTAACTTCAACCCTCTAGATATGGATTTATTAACTGTGGGCAACTACTTTACTCGATGAAGAACTCTAACTAGTATTACAGCCAAGGCAACTCTATCTATGGTCCAGTATTAACTTAAGTTGCCATAAAAACCCATTGGCAAAGACCAGTACAAGTAGTTTAACCAGTTATTCTGAATAGTTTGGTAGTTTCATGCAATTATTAACATTTTGCTATGTATATTTATGTTAAAGAATAATAATGTAATAATTTATCATGACACACTAAAGTACAGAACTTTCAAAAAGCACTCATAAGAATTTCTTTCTGGCAAGCAAAAAATTTGATGCAAAACATGTTTTTTAGTGTTTCATAATAGCATGAAAGATGGATTTTAAATTGTAGGTTTGGAAGGGCTGGTCCCAATCATTAGACTGAAAGAGAGATACTAGTCAGATTCTGATTTAATCCAGAAGGAAGTATTTGCTGAAGATAAAAAAAATGGTTACTAGAGAGATATGACATTTGACTAGTTGCTTTTTGATAGGCTCATGAGGAGGCTGCACATGCAAACATTTCCACCCAACATTCATACAAATTAGGGTTGCACAATTTGACTAGGAAGTTATATTTTCAGTTTTGTCAGACAGATATAAATGTAATCTCTGTGCTGGATTTTTTTCAATTAGCTAAACTATCCAATATATGGAACCACTGTGTCATTTATGTATGGCTAAACTGTTGCTGACACTTGTGGGGACACTGAACCTGATACTTATAAGACGAATAGTCCCAGCACTTACTTATGCATTGTCTAGAATAATGGGGACATTGCTTCTCTCTTTTATTGCATCTAAACTTATAATTTAAGCACTTTTTGTTGTCCCACAAGGACCTCATGTGGACATACAGAAGCCACAAAAGCTACAGAATTCTTCACAGATGGCTCACAGAATTAGTCAAGTGTCAATTATTAAAAGACAAATCAAGAATTTCAGTTTTAGTTTCTCTAGATAGCAAGGTCAATAAAATGTGCTAGGAAATATAATAGAAACATGATCAACATAAATTGAAACACAAAATGGCAATAATCATAATGGTATCAACAGTATTAATTAAACAGTAGCTTGCTGACGGCTCCCAAATGGCATGTAAGGGGCTTCTGACCAAGGCATGTAAGGGGCTTATGTGGATCGAACACCCCTGTGCTGCATACCGGGGCGGGGGGGTCTGATCCACTATTGACAACCCCATGGTACAATGAGTGCTCCGGGGCTGCCTGATCTCAATAGCTCAATGAAAGTCAGGCTCGGTTTCCAGGCAGGACCTAACTCTAACTTACTGAGCATGTGTGTGACATAACACATTGCAATACATTTGAATAGCTGTGTGTTAGCTCAATGAGAGCTTGAGCAAGCAAACTCCCCTGCGCTGCATACCGGGGAGGGGGGGGGCTGATCCTCCGTTGGCAGCCCTGGGATCCAACGAGTGACCTGTAGCTGCCCGATCTCAATTGAAGCCAGGCACTGCCTCCGGGTAGGACCTAACTATAATTACTGAGCATGGGCAAGCGGTCAGAGGATCACTTGTTCAAATCAAAATGTAAAAATAAAATGTTAAGTTTCCTTTAATAAAAATAATTAAAAGTCCCATAAACAACACCATTCCCTCTATACATCTAATACAATACACAAAATCACAAAAACACCAATATATTTGGTATCGCCATTTCTGTAACAATCCGTACAACATAATTGGACCTGCTTGGTGAACACTGTAAAAAAACTATATAAAACACTATGTATAAGGTATGACCATTATGATAGTGATCCATAGAATAAGGATAACATATTATTTTTATGGTATGGTGAACCGCCCAAAAACTGTAATAAATCCAAAACCAGAAATGATGATTTTCTTTTCCTACAGATATTCAAGAGTTAATAAAATCTCATCAATAAACTAAAGACCCAATAAAATGAAGTATTTGTAAAGTGCATCTAATCATGTAGTTGACCAATATACGGTATTGACATAATTGTTTTGGTATTTTATCCAATGAGAATGTGTATTAAAAAAATTTAATTTTTAAAAATTTTCGCAAATATCCATTTTTTCATATATAAACACAAAACACATCACCCCAATTTTTCACCTTACATGAAGTGCAATGTGTCACAAGAAAACAGTCAAAATCACTTGTATATTTTAAAACATTCCAAATCTATAATCACTTATAATGACAGGTCATATTTGAAAAAATGGGCTGTGTCATTAAGGGATTAATCATAGCCAGAGTATAGGGAGGTAGCTTCATAGATTTGCAGTTAGGGTCCGAATTTCAGACTTTTTTCCATTTGTGTCGTATTCTGTGTAGTATGCACAACCACTTTCAATTTGGTCACCTCCCGTATACATCCACCTCTAGTTATCTTGGTTTACAGGAGTTGGCTCTTGTGGATATGCAAACATTTAAGCTTCTGCTCCTCAGTACAAATGATTTTTGCCATTTATAATAATGGTTCCCTTCTGGGTTGAATGGGGTCCTGGTGGGGTATAACATCTTCAATTATTATAATCTTGTCAAAAATATCACAAAAAAAGCTGTCAGAATAATTCAGAATAATTCTAGTTGCCCATGGCAACCAATCACAGCTCAGCTTTTATCATACCAGTGCTCATTAATATTTTAAAGGGGAGCTGTGATTGTAACTAGAAATATTCTGACTTTCAGACAGCTTGATAAATCTGCCCCAGTGAGCTCTGACTCTGAACCCAACAATCTCACCCTTCGTGCTTACATGAAACCATCCTAAGCAATGGCCTGTAACTTCTTGACAATCCCTTCCTATGCAAAAGTGCAAAACACGTAGGCAAGGACCAAACAATACAAACACATAAAAAAGGTTGCCAAAGCCAGTACACAACAGAGAGCAAACAAAGTACAAAATCACAAATACAGAAGAAGAAGTCTGATCAAAATCCAAGGTCAGAATAATAGTGAACAAAGTCTCAAACAAGATATGCAGGAAAGAGAAAGGTGTGGTACTGATCTATCCAAACAGTATGACCAGCTAAACCTGTGTTCCAGAAGAAACAAAGGTACAAACAGCACCTCCTCAGCCACACACCACAAACAGAGCATGATGCCAAGACAGGTTTTACAACCACTTTAGATTTGTCTAAATGTGGGTTGTGTGTATGTTTTGAGTGTTGCACATATTGATTTGTATTTGAATGTTTGAAGGGAACCTGTCACTAGATTTCCACTAATAAACCGTATGACAGGTTTCCACAGCAATATAGTAACTTTCGGCAACACTGTTTATAGCTAAGTCCCCAGAAAATGAACTATGTAAGCCTACCTGGCAGCCTGCCAGAAGGAGCAGCAATTCACAAGGAGCTTGTGTTATTCATGTTATTCAGTGTATCTCTCCACCCATGCCTCCTTCATTTCCCTCTTCCCCCCTCCCTTCGGCAGTGCAGAAGATGGAAATATAAAATATTGGTTGTATATGCGTGTTTGTGATGTTCTTTTGTGACTGTTTTGTCACTGTTGGGTTTTTGCTGGTTTCATTGCAGCATTTGAGCATTATACACTAACCAGGACTACTTTGTCACTGAGGTCACTCGTTTTGTGCCTCAAATGTCGCAATAAAAATGTTACTGCTCATTTACGGGTAGTTTAGCACCTGATCTGGCACAGTCAAGTATAAACTTAATTGGATGCAAAAAGGACCACTGCCGAAAATAGTGATAAATTTCCCCCAGTGTGTATATACCTAGGCATAAACTGAAGGTCTCTAATGCTATGGCTCATACTAATATAAAATACTGTAGAAATGCAGTCTTACCTTGCAGTCATACTATGTGACATATGATAGCACAACACACTTCTGTTGCCCCTAGTGCTCAGCCAAGAGATGTGTTGGTGACGTTAGCTTGAATAACATACAAAATCAGATATATAGATTTTCCTTGAGTCAAAGCCAAATTAAAAAATATATATTGAGTTAGGCAACATTACTTGTTAAAAGCAGCTGAAACATGGTCTGTGTTAGTGCAACCCCAGAAACAGCAAGGTCTGCATGTTATAACAGATACTTAAGGAGCTCAAATCATGGAAAATGCATATCCATCTAACAATGCAACCAGGTTTAATTCAATCCAGATCCACTTAATCCTTGTTGAGACCACCCTAATTTATAGTTTGCCTTCCTTACAAGAAATAGCTTTAACATGGTAGTGTATACAGTATATATGTGAATAGCAAGTTTTCATGCTTCAGCTGTACAGGTATAAAACATGACTTGGAGCAATGTAAAAAGGTTAACTTTTCCAGCTATAAATTACTGGTTTTAAATGCTTAGGGTAGGGGAAAGTAAGCCCATCTCCTCGACATGGAGCTAAATGACTTTCCCAAATGCGCAATGTGACACATGGACCATAAAAATGAGCATGAGAATCAATCATGATATAAGTGATATTTTGATTGCTTGCTTATTGTTAACAATCAGCTCCGCTAAGTGGCCAAATAAAACCAAATAAATTGAAACTGAAACTCCCATTGGCATAAGAGCAAGTAAGACATCTGTGCAGGAAAATTTTGGGTTTTAAGTTACACACTGTATTCCCTGCTGCCTAGCAACTGCATTTGCCGTTTCTTTTCATGTCTTCTTTCCACTATATCCTGTGTTTACAATATAATTACTGATGTGACATCATAATCCTGCCATTCAGTGCTTGTCACCAGGGCCTTGCTTTAAAGCAAATACTGGTTAACAATTCATATGTCCAGCACCAGGTTTACAAAATAGATCAATGTGTGTTTTGTAGGCAAAAGGATTAAGACATGGAAGTCTTTTGAACAGGTCTCTCTCTTCCCATGGTATTAGAACACCTGAGAATGTTTGACAAAATAATCAGATTTCTACGTGACAGGGCTGTAAATTTTTCATAGTATGAAGTATAGTTATTGAGCGGAACTAATGGAAAGTAGAACAGATGAACCTACGCAGTCAAGCTGGATGGAAAGTAGAACAGATGAACCTACGCAGTCAAGCTGGAAATACAACAGTGTTCAATTGCTAGGTAATGATTTAGTTCTCAATTTATTTCTCTGTTAAGTTTATGTAATGATTTATTTCCCAATGAATTGATGCAAGTAGTCTCCTTTTCTTACTTTATTTAACTTAAATACAATAACTGTCTAGACCAGCTTAAAGGGGTATTCCCATATCAGCAAATAAATGTTTGTGTTTGTATAATGAAAAGCTATAC
This sequence comes from Engystomops pustulosus, assembly GCA_019512145.1. NCBI lineage: Eukaryota > Metazoa > Chordata > Amphibia > Anura > Leptodactylidae > Engystomops > Engystomops pustulosus. Next base: position 182,217,891 of record CM033641.1, read on the forward strand.
AATTTTCCAATATACTTTCTGTATCAATTCATCCCAGTTTTCTAGACCTTTGCTTCCTTTTGTAACCACCACCAAGAAAGAGTTAATAAAATCTGATTATTAGCTTTTTTTGTTTTTTTCTTGTCGCTTACATGCCCTGGCAGGTCTCCAGCAGGTGGGTGTGCAAGAAATGATGCAGAGGGAGAGGCTGTAATACTGGGGCAGCCCTTAAAGTCTTAGTATGTGTACCTGGTAGATAGAGGGGCGCCCTTGGTGGTGATACAGCCTTAGCAGGGACCAGACGTAGGCAATGTTGTGCATAAAAGTAACTTACAGTTCTTATTTCAACCAACGGCAAAACACGCCACATGATTCGGTACAAATGTAGTACCGGAGTGATTTTGGAGAGGAACCTCAGGAGTTGTCCTCACAGCCTGGATTAGGGGAGGCTGGGATGTAGCTGTGTCCAATCCTGGAAGGTGTATTGTGTCCTGTGGGGGGTCAGATCACTCTGTGTCAGGTTTGCTGAGCTGAGGCCTAGTAGCTTCTCTGTGGTGAGAGCTGGCCTGAGAGATCTGCTCTCTCTCAATTTCTGGAACTCTCCCTCTGCTCTGACTGACTAACTCCTCCCCTTACTAAGGGTTAGTTATCCCTTGTCAGGTGGTCTCCTCCAATCACAACTCCTGTCAAACAGTGGGACATCATTGGATGATACATAGCATTGCTTTAACCCTTGCCTATCCAGGAAGAATCTACCGCTGCTCAATAAACTATATATATACTGAGTAGTAAAAGGGTTATCGCAATTCCTCTGTATAAGCATTGGCAGGGACATTGCACATGCACCAGGAAGAAGAAGGGAACTGTGGCGGACCTCAGCGGGGAAGCAACACATGCAGGAAATTGGACGCACGATCTTAGTGATTCGCGGCAGCTCCGCATCCTCGCCGGACATTTTGGATCGGCGGCGTCAACGGGACGGGTAAGTAAATGTGCCCCAATATATCATGCTGAGGCCTGAGATGCTTTTTGCAAATTCTCTGAGCAATGCATGATCAGGCCTTAGGGTGAATTTGCTAACATCCATTCCTTTGAAGAATGTCAACTGTCTTGATTGTTTTCCAAGCCTCATCAATCTTTCTCTCAAGAGAAAGTTTGGGCCTTTCCATATTGATGGGAAGCAACAATTGCTTCTTTACAATCATTGCTGATGTCTTTTCTAATAGGCAATGTATTAACAAATGCCTGAATGCTCAAAACCAACAAACCAGGCCGTTTTTTACCCTCTATTTTTATTGAAGCAGTATAGGTGTAGGTCATATTTTATACACTAGTCAGCATTTGGAGTAGTGTTTAATTATTAATGACACACTGTAATTTGTTATGTGTTGATGGACATCTGAGGTTGTATTAACCTAATTTTAGGACCTTCTAGGGACCTAAATATTTTCTCTTGTTATGTCTGATATATAAAACCACAGAAATCAGATAGGGTATATTTTTTCTCTTTCTCATGCACATAAATTCTTAATTTTTACCACTTTACTTAAAAAAGTATTTATGTGGTCAGAGACAGATGTTTGAAGAGGAAGGCCAACTCATACCCTGTAAACTAGTTAAAGGGAACCTGCCACCTACTTTTACCCCACTAAACTAACAGCCCTTTTTCCCCAGGGGTATGTCAATTTAGATGGCTATATCTTGAATTCTATAGCATGAAACCATGGCTCTGGTATTAGATTAAAGAAGGTAATTCTCTCTGTCATACCACATCAGACTTGTGATTTTGTTGTTTACAGAACCAAAGATTTGGCCAGGTAAATTCATAGTTGTAAATGTGAGCTGCAGGTAATTTTCCAATTCCTGCCTAATTCATCAACTGCCTTAATTTCCCAGTCTGTAGCTCAAAGCACTACAGGTCTGATGCAATCTGAAAAATAAGATGCATATCTTTCATATGACACAATTTTCTATGTAATATAAAAGCAAATATAGACGAGTTTGAAATGACACTCCCCTTGCAGCCTCTAAACTTTACTCATCTCAAGCAAAATATGATTCCTCTCTTCTCACTTTCACATGAGTTTAGAGAAAGAAAAGGGAAGTCACATAAAAGGACAATACTCTAGAAAAGATATTTCATACATTTCAGCTTCTAGTTTAGCTGGTGACAGGTCACCTTTAATTTCATGGATGTTTGATCTGGTCAGGGCTCTGCCGAGGCATTTTAAATTCTTAAACACCACATTCCCCTAACCATGCCTTTATGGACCTTGCTTTCTACAATACTTTCAGTTTTCGTTTCTTAGACGCTAAGGTCAATAAATGTGTAGGGAAAATATAGAACCTGCTCAACAAAATTGGAAACACAACATGGCAATAATCATCATGGTATCAACAGTTTAATTAAACAGTAGCTTGTGCGGCTCCAACTGGCATGTCAGGGGATTCTGACCAAGGCATGTAATGGGATTATGGGGTCGAAAACACCCTGGCTGCTACAGGGGCGGGGGGGTCTGATCCACTATGGCAACCCCATGGTACAATGAGGATACGGGGCTGCCTGATCTCAATAGCTCAATGTGAAAGTCAGGCTCGGTTTAAAGCAGGACTAACTCTAAATTACTGAGCATGGGTGTGACATAACACATTGCAATACATTTGAATAGCAGGATGTGTTGCTCAATGAGAGCTAGCAAGCAAACTCACCTGGATGCATTACCGGGGGGGGGGGGGCTGATCCTCGTTGCAGCCATGGGATCCAACGAGTGACCTGTAGCTGGCCCGAATCTCCCTTGAAGCAGCACGGCCTCGGGTTTAGGACCTAAATATACTACTGAGCATGGGCAAGCGGGTCAGAGGATCCATTGTTCAAATCAAACTGTAAAAATAAAAATGTTAAGTTCTTTTAAGAACAAATAATTAAAATCCCCTAACAAAACATTCCCTTATACATCTAATACAACACAAAAATCACAAAAACACATATATTTTGGTCATAGCCATTCCGTAAACAATCGTACTACAACATAATTGACTGTTGGTGAACAATGTAAAAAAAAATAAATGAAACACTTAACCACCAAATGTTAATTTTTATTCAAATCATTTCACAAAAATATGCCAAAAAAAGTAATGAAAAGAAGTTATGTGCACCAAATGGTCCCCTTTGAAAAGAATACTCAGACATAAAAAATAAGCCTTCACCAGCTCTGTTAACGACTAATGCGTCTATAAAAGATGGCAATACTAAAAACAATGTGAGTTTCTCTATATTAGTTTCCTTCAAGCAAAATTATTAAAAAACTAATATAAAACACTTGTTAAGGTATGACCATTATGATAGTGATCCATAGAATAAGGATCTAATATATTATTTTTATTCGTCATGTGGTCAACAGGTGGGACCCGCGAACAAATCGCGGGCCGCGGGCTAACCGTGCCCTCTCGCTAAACGCAGGCGCCGGCGCCCAGGAGTCTCAATCTCCCCGCCCCCGAGTCTCGGCCTCGCACTCCAGTGTGTGCGGCGGTACCGCAGCCTAAGGGACGAGTGAGCGCGGGAACCTTCTCGGGAAATTAAAGGGACAGAGCGTCATTGATTGGCGCTGCGTCATTTCCCATCGGCTATTTATATCTGCCTCTCCTAACTACCCTGCTGGATCTTTGTGTTGCTCACGAGCATTAGAGAAGCTCTGGTGCCGCATTTTGCCTGACGTTTCCAGTGTCTCCTCGTTACTGTGTTCATGGTTCCTGTGTCTCTGCGTGCCGACTACTCCGTGTTCCTGTGTTGCATGAACCACCTCCGTTCCCATGTACACAGTGTCCCTCCGTATTGATGTCATGAGTTCTGTGTTCCCGTACCATTCTCTTGGACCTCCTGTTGTGACCCAGGTTGGATTTGACGTGCAATTATGACGCTTGCCATGACCTGTTCCTGGGAATGTGACCTCGGCTTGATTGCTGGTGTGTCTGTACCTAACCTTGGCCGCCACTGCAGTACAAGTTCATTGCCGAGGAAGACCTGTGGTACCGCCGCAGATTGTCTAACGCCTTTGCCACGGGCCTCGGTGGAAAAACGGGTACCAAATTAGATCCGGTCCAGGTGTGGCTGAGTCATCGTCTGCAGCGGTCCTGGGATCCACATCCCGAAAGCCGGCCAATGGTGGGGACCCGCCGCACAAAACTGTATAAATCCAAAACCAGAAAATGATGATTATTTCCGAAAGATATTCAAGAGTAATAAATCTCATCAATAAACTACAAGACACACTAAAATGAAAATATTTGTACACGTGCATCTAATCATGTTATTTTTAACAAGCAGAGGTATTGAACAGTATTGTTTTGGATTTATCCAATGAGAATGTGTATTGTTAAAAAAAATTGAATTTTTTACAATTTTTCGCAAATAGCAATTGTTTTACAATATAAACACAAACCACCATCACCCCAATTTTTCACCAGTACATGAAAGTGCAAGAAAACAATCAAAATACTTGATATTAAAACATTCCAAAAATCATATCATTATAATGACAGGGCAATTTGAAAACCTGGGCTGGTCCTTAAGGGATTAATCATAGCAGATAGTATATGGAGGTAGTTCATATAGTTTGCAGTTAGGTCAGAATTTCAGAATTTTTAAATTTGTGTCGTATTCTGTTATATCATGCACAAACACTTTCAATTTGGTACACCTCCCGTCTACATCCACTCTAGTATCGTGTTACAGAGAGTTGGCTCTTGTGGAGATGCAAAAATTTAAGCTTCTGCCTCCTCAGTACACAGATTTGTGCAAATTTTAATAAGGTTCACTTTTGGTTGAATGGGGTCTCATGGTGGGTAGGACCTCTTCAATATTCTACCCCTGTCAAAACATATCACAAAAAAAAAGTGTCAGAAACTTCGAATAATTCTAGTGTCATGGCAACCAATCACAGCTCCGCTTTTATCATACCAGGGTCATATAATGTTAAAGGGGAGCTGTGATTGTAACTAGAAATAGTTGACGTTCAGACCGCTTGAAAATCTGCCCCAGTGCGCACTGACTCTGAACCCAACAATCTAACCTTCTCGCTTCCATGACATTCCTAGCAATGGCCTGTAAAACTTCTTGACACCTTCCTATGCAAAAGTGCCAAACACGCTAGACAAGGACCAAACAATACAACACATAACAAGGTTGCCAAAAGCCAGTACACAACAGACGCAAACCAAGTACAAAAATCCAAATACAGAAGAAAGGAAGTTGATCAAAATCCAAGGTCGAATATAGTTGAAACCCAGTCTAAAAACAAGATATGCAGGAAAGAGAAAGGTTGTGGTAATGATCTATCCCAAAACAGTATATGACCAGCTAAACTGTGTTCCAGAAGAAGAAACAAAGGTACAAACAGGCACATCCAGCACATCCCACAAACCAGAGCATGATGCCAAGACCAGGGTTTTTACAACCACTTAGATTGTCGAAAATGTGGGATTGGTGGTATGGTTTTGAGTGTTGCCATATTGATGTATTTGAATGTTTGAAGGGAACCTGTCATAGATTTAAATAATAAAAAGTTGATGACGGTTTCCACATGCAATATCGTAACTTTCGGCAACACTTTGTTTATAGCTAAGTCACAAGAAAATGACCTATGTAAGGCCTACCTGGAAGCCTTGCCAGAAGGAGCAGCAATTCACAAGGAGATTGTGTTATTAATGTGTAAGTGTATCTCTACCACCCAGCCTCCTGCAGTTCCTCTTCCCCCTCCTCGGCAGCAGTGCAGAAGAAGGAAATACAAAATATGGTGTATATGCTTGTTGTGATGTTATTTTGTGACTGTTTTGTCATAATTGGTTTTGCTGGTTTAATTGCAGCATTCGAGATTTATACATAACACAGGAATACTTTGTCACTGAGGTCACTCGTTTGTTCTCAAAGTCGCATACAAATGTTAATGCTAATTTACGGGTATAGTTTAGCACTGATCTGCACAGTCAAGTATAAAACTGAATTGATGAAAAAAGGGACCACCTGCCGAAACTAGTGATTAAATTTCCCCCGTGTGGATACCTAGGCATAACCTCGAAGGCTCTAATGCTATGGCCATACTTAATATAAAATACTTTAGAACTGCAGTCTTACCTTGCAGTAATAATAGTGACATATGATAGCAACACACTTCTGTGCCCCTAGTGCTCAGCCGAGATGGTTGGGACGTTTAGCTTGAATAACAACAAAATCAGTATATAGATTTTTTTTTTTCCCTTGACGTCAAATCCAAATTAAAAAATAATATTGGTTAGGAAACATTAATTGTTGAAAGCAGCTGAAACATGGTCTGTGTTAGTGCCACCCCAGAAAAGCAAGGTCTGCATGTATAAGATACTTAGGAGTCAAATATGGAAAATGCCTATAAATGCATATCCATTCTAACAATGAACCAGGTTAATTCAATCCAGTCCACTTAATCCTTGCTGAGACCCCCTAAGTTATAGTTGCCTTCTTACAAGCAAATAGCTTTTACATGGAGGTATACAGTATATATGTGATAGCAAGTTTTCATGCTTCAGCTGTACAGGTATAAAAAATGACCTGGAGCATAAAGCAAGTAAACGGTTACTTTTCAGCTATAAATTACTTGGTTTTTTTAAATGTTAGGGCTTAGGGGAAAGTAAGCCCATATCCTCGACAGGGAGCTAAAGACTTTCCAAATGCGAAATGGGAACATGCGACCATAAAAATGAGCATGAGAATCAATCAGATATAATGATATTTGATTGCTTTGCTTATTGTTAACAATCAGCGCCGATAAGTGGCCAAAATAATATTAAAACCAAATAAATTGAAATGAAACTCCCATTGGCATAAGAGCCAAGTAGACATATGTGCAGGAAAATGTTGGGTTTTTAAGTTTACACACTGACCTGCTGCATAGCAAACTGCATTGGCCGTTTCTTTCAGTCTTCTTTCCACGATATCCTGTTGTTTACAATAAATTACTGAGTGACATCATTAATCCTGCCATTCAGTGCTTGGCAACCAGGGCCTGCTTTAAGAAAATTACTGGTTAACAATTTATATGTCCAGCCAATAGGTTACAAAAAGATCAATGTGTCGTTTTGTAGCAAAGATAAGACAGAAGTCTTATGAACAGGTCTCTCTTCCAGGGTATAGGAACAACCTGAGAATGTTTGACACAAAATAATCAGATGTCTAAGTGGACAGGGCTGTTAATTTTTCATGTATGAAGTATAGTTATGGCGGAACTAATGGAAAGTAGAACAGATGAACCATACGCAGTAAGCTGGAAATACAAACAGTGTTTCAATTTGCTCGGTAAGATTTAGGTTCTCAATTTATTTCTCGGCTTACGTTGATTGTAATTGATTATTTCCCAATGAATGATGCAAGTAGTCTCCTTTTCTTATTTATGTTAACTAAATACAATAAACGTTAGGACCAGATGAAAGGGGGGGTATTCCATATCAGCAAATAAATGTTGTGTTGGTATAATGAAAAGCGATACAATTTTCCAATATACTTCTGTATCCATTCATCCCAGTTTTCTCGACCTTTGCTTTCCTTTTGTAACCACCACCAAGAAAAGTTAATACATGATTATAACATGAGCCCCCCCCCCCATAAATGCTTACCTGAAAGGTGGAGCTAATCCACAAAAAATAAGCCCCCTATGTCCAAATTACAAAAAAATAAACTGTCATAGGCGTAACAGGACATTGCAGATCTGTCTGAATCATAATAATAATAATAATTACTGTATTTATATAGCGCCACACAGATTACGACAGAGCCGCACAAGCATGGTCAAATTCGGTCCCTGTCCCCCCTGGGGATCACAATTAAACAACCTAACAGTATGTTGGCAGTGTGGGAGGGCGGAAACCGGCCGTCAGTACCCGGAGGAAACACCGCAAACAGGAGGGAGACCATTACAACCTCTTTGCAGATGTGAACTGAGTGGGATTCAACCAAGGACCCCAGTGTGCAAGGCAGAAGGCTACTCACTCCGCCACCGTGCCGCACCCTGAATGCGCCTCCTTCACGTCTATGCCCGGCCGTGATGTGCAGTCACACCCATATGGGGCATCCTACTTGGTAGTAATGGGGTACCAAACTTTGTGGAGTTTTTTTTGTTCATTTAACTTTGTGACGGTTTAATTTTTGGCCAAAATTAATAATTGTTAAAAAAAAAATTACGATTGTAAATTACACTTCCATTTTGTTTTAAACCCGTGTGTGAAGCATCTACAGGGTTTAACACACTCTTAAAGTTGATTTTTGACACATTGACGGGTGTGTGTCGTCTGAAAATGGCATGATTTATGGGGTGTTACATTGCTGTTTAGGCCTCTCAAAGTCAGTTAAAGTGAGGCAGGTGCCTCTAAATAAGGTTTGGTGGATTTTCATAAAAATTGAGAAAATTGCCACCACCAATTGCTAAACCTCCTACAACTAGAAAAGAGGAGAGGAATCAAAAACCATATGACGATGTAAAGCAGAGCATCTGGAAATGTTAGTTATAAAGTTATGGGGTGCTGTGCTATCTGCCTAAAAGCAGAAAAATTTTGAACTTTGAAAAAGAATAATTTTTGGAAATTTTTGCACAAATTAAATTTTTTTCATAACTCAACACACAAGAGGTAGAATGTGTGACGGCGAAAAAATCTCAAATCTCGGATATGTTAAAGGCATCATAAGTTATAACCTCCATAATGACCCGGGCAAATTTTAAAAAATTAGGCGGGTCTAAATGTCTTAAAATGCTTAGACACAAAGGGGTTTTAAAGGCGTGATGTCCTAATGGACATAGGCAAGACAAAGTGGAACCAAAACCCAGATCCAGGTGCAAGGCACAGTGAGCAGAATAGCAACCTTCTACTAAAATGGTAACGAAATCATAAACCAGGAAGTAGTCCCTGATATTTTTACCAAACATTTGTATTTTTCCTGTGTTAAACTTTAATGGTAATTTAAATAGGAAAGAGTGTAGTCCATTTGTATTTGTGGGGCCAACTGAAACGGTAAAAAGTGTTGTAAAGGGAATTTTGCAAATTAGAGTGTATTTGTATGAGATCCTACCAGGGCCTCTAACAAATATTTAGAATAAATGCAAGATTGCACAGAAGCTGCAAAAAATTCAAAGTAGTGGAAGGACAAAAAACAAACAAGTGTTGCCGTTTTAACTTAAGGCTTTGTTTTACTGCTTTCACAGCATGATCCAAATGCTATCTCCTTTATTTTATGACCAGGTACAATAACAGAATTATAGTTGTATTTCTGATTTACGAAAAAAAACATAATAATATATATATATATATATATATATTATATATATATATATTTGTATTCTTTTTAGCCTACATGTATATTATATTTTCAATTGCATATTCTAATGTGAATGACACTGCATTTCTTAGATGCTGGAAGCTATGAACACTTAACACTAGGCGCACCAGGAGTTAATACGTCCGCGGATGGTAGATCAGCGGCGTGTAAGGGTCTTCCCCTATGGATCGGATCCCCCGTTGCCGGACACCGGGGGATACATCCTCTTTGGGCAGCATCCGAGGAATGATGGTGCCCGAAGAGCTGCCCGCTTCCCTGCCAGTCAGGACCCTTCCGGCTCGACATGTAAACTGTCTGAGCTGAGCGCAAGCATGCTCAGACAGTCACTGCTCTAAATAAAATGTAGTTGTAGTGAGCCTTGCATGAAACTTGAACAGCTCGCTCAGAGCATCACTGGTTTAGAGTTAAGTATGTATAAGAAAAAAACATGGCAAAAACCACTTAACACTACACATTATAATATAATAAAAAAGAAATACATAAAAATAAGTCCCCTAAAATGTCACTTTCCATAAAAAACCACTAATAACGTAATAAAAAACATAAAAATACAAAAAAAATGACCCTATTTTGGTATTGTCCGCCAGTCAGTAACATCTGTCATAATAAAACACGAATCTTACTGGGCATGCACGGTAATTTTCCATTTTGGTGATTGCCAGGTTTTTGGACGCACCATCAATCGAATTGTGGCGCATTGCTTGCATGCGACACAAATGGGGGGGGGGGGTGGATCGGGACAACCCGACTGATTCGGACAAAATGCGGATTTAACTTTTCAAAAGTGTTGTTGCAACAGCAAGCACTTACATGTGCAAAATCACCCCACGGGGCGCAGCCTTTTCTTTTGGGGCCTGGGAGAAAAGCCGGGGCCCGGAAATACCGTAGTGGCTGGCGGTTGCGGCCAAGGCACGAATGGCATGGGGACCGGGGGTGTCCTAATCCTGGCAGGTCTCCAGAGGGGTGTTGGCAAGAAATGATGGAAGAGGTGAGAGGCTGTTTGTTATACGGGGGACAGCCATTAAGTCTTAGATGTGTACCTGGTAGAGAGTATTGGGCCCCTTGGGGGGTGGGCGGGTGTGATACAGCCTTAGCAGCGGACCAAGAGATGTGCAATGTTGTGCATAAAGTAACCTTACAGTTCTTTATTCAAACCAACGGACAACAGCCAAATAACGATCCGGATACAAATGTAGTACGGAGTGATTTTGGACGAGAGCTCAGGGTTGTCTCAACCAGCCTGGATGCAGGGCAGGCTGGGATGTGCTTGTCCAATCTGGGATGCTGTATGTGTCCTGTGGGTGGTTCAGTATCACTTCGTGTCAGGTTGCGGCTGGGGCTAGAGCTTCTCTGTGGTGAGAGCTGGGCCTGAGAGATCTGCTCTTCTCAAGTTCTGGAACTCTCTCTGGCTCTGACTGCTACTCTCCCATACTAAGGTGTTTCGTGTAGGTGCTTCAAATAACTCGGTACAAACCGGGGATCATTGGATGATAAATAGCACTGCTTTAACCCTTGCCTATCCAGACAGAATCTACCGGCTAAATACCATATAGTTACTGAGTAGTAAAAGGCGTTATCTAGCAATTCCTCTGTCATAAGCATTGGAGGGCTTGCACTGCACAGGAAGAAGACGGGAACTGGCGCGACTCAGCGGGGAAGCAACAGGGCAGGGAAATTGGCACGCACGATCTAGTGATTCGCGGCCAGATCGCATCCTCCGGACTTGGATGCGTAGGATAAGTATGTGCCCAATATCGCGACGGGCGTTGCATTCTGACAAGCAGACGGCTTAGGGGATTGTACTCCATCCTAGATAAACTGTTAGTGTCAGAACCAGAAGTTCTTTCCAAATGAACACAATTTAATCATGCTGATATGTAAAAGGATACAATAGAGATGGTGCAACTAGTGCTGTTGCGAAATGACCGTCTGAGCAGAAGTGATCAGGACCTGGTGGCAGTATATTCGCTTATAGCCAAACATGTCTTAAGAAGCTTTCTTGTCAATGTCTTTGGAGTAATGTGATGTACAGTAGCCTATCATCTTAGCGATCATAACAAGAGTAAGATATGTGCTTATCCTTTATGCATCGGAACCAGATTCAAAGTCTGCTATACATTAATACCAAAGACGTTAGCGAGAAAAGTCTTTCTTAGAGCCAGTATTAACAAAATGCCTTGAATGCTCAAAACTGCAAACCACGGAACGTTTTTACCCTCTATTTTATCTGAAGCGATTATAGGTGTAGGTCATATTTTATACACAAAGTCAGCATTGGAGTACGTTTAATTATTAATGCACAACACGGTAAATTGTTATGTTATGTGATGGACATCTGGTTGTATTAACCGTTCATTTTAGGACCTTCTAGGACCTAAAGATTATCTCTGTATGTCTGATATATTAAAAACACAGAAATCAGTAGGGTATATTTTTTATCTTTCTAGCACATAAAGTCGTAATTTGTACCACTTGTACTTTATGTGGTCAGGAAAGATGTTTGAAGAGGAGGCCAACTCTAACATGTAACTAGTTAAAGGGAACCGCAACTACATTTACCCCACTAAACTAACAGCCCTTTTCCCCCAGGGGTATGTCAATTAGATGCAATCTTGATTCATAGAACATGAAAACCATGGCTCTGGTATTGATGAAAGAAGGTAATTCTCTCTGTCTACCACATCAGACTGTGATTTGTTTGTTACAGAACCACAAGATTTGGCCAGGTAAAATGCATAGTTGTAAATGTGAAGCTGAGCTGCAGGTAATTTCCAATTCCTGCCTAATCATTTCAACTGCCTAATCTTCCCAGTCTGTCGTCAAGCCCACTACAGGTCTGATGCAATTGAAAAATAAAGTCTCAAATCTTCATAGACACAAGTTTATGTAAATAAAAGAAAATGAGAGGAGTTGATGAAATGACACTCCCCTTGCAAGCCCTATAAACTTTACATCTCTAAGCAAAATATTGATCGCTCTCTCCACTTCACATGAGTTAGAGAAAGAAAAGGAAAAAAGGCCTATAAAACGGACAATACTCTAGAAAAGGAATTTCATACACTTGCAGTTCTAGTTTAGCTGGTGGAAGGTACTTTAATTTTCATGGAGTGGTTGATTCTGGTCAGGGCTTTGCCGAGCATTTTAAATTCTAAAAACACCACATTCCCCTAACCATGCCTTTATGGACCTTGCTTTCTACAATTGGACTGTTATACTGGAACAGAAGAGAGGCAGCCTTCACCTAACTGTTGACATGTTCAGACTGTTCTGCTCTGCTTCAGGATTGCGCTTTCCTTTCACTGGAACCAAGGAGCCTAGTTTAACCTCAAAAAAGCAACATATTAGCAATATCCTTCCTCAGCTGTCCAATACAGTCAGCTAGTAGTGCCGTAACTAGGAGAGACTACTGCATGGGGCCCCCCTTTCCACTTAATAAAATATACATATTTGTATACTCATACATGCAAGTTACAATCACATATAAATACACTCATGTGCACACACAGCATATACACACACATACAGTGCCATATGAAACATACTCACATACAGTGTATACAGACACCATATACAGAAAACAGATACTGCATATATAAATCACAGTATATGTTATATACATATTATGCTGGACATGTGCAGTACAATATAGATATAATGGTGCACATCTCCATTCTTTATTGTGTCAGCTCGGATGACGGGGCCCCCTGACACTGCGGGCCCCATAGCGACTGCTATGGCTGCTACCGCTGTAGTTACGCCACGGTCAGCTTGATAATGTTATCCTGCCATTGACTGAAACTTTCCCATTAGACGGCCAAATAAGTATGTTTCATCACTGAAACACTTTTAGGCCACATGCTTGCTCAGCCTCTCACCAGCCAGAATAAGTCTGCAGCCTGTAAGATGAATTCTAATGCAGCCAGCACAATCACATCAAGACCAAAAGGTGGATGTGATGTTGTCATCACTCTGCATCGGACCCAGGATAAAGATGCCAGCAGCATCAGAGAGGTGAGTATTTCATTTCTATTGGGCTAATGGGGACTGTGGCAATTGGCTACTGAGGCCATTAAAACTATTAACTACAGCTGGGGCATTGAAACTATCAGCTACTGTGACTATGGGTAATGTGGGTCAGTGACTATAATACTGTGACTATAAACATATTCAATCAATCCAGCTCACCTGGTGTTGCACGGTTCCAAAAGGCTGAAGTGCTAGCAGCACGCAAATAATAGGAGAAGCTTGTTGAAATGAACCAGCAAGTCCACAGGGATGAATTCTCAATAAAACTTTTTCTTTATTTCCTCCTCATAAAACCAGTAACAGACAAATTGGCAACATCAGAGAGTAATAGATCCTCACATCTTACGCGTTTCGAGTCCTTGCAACTCTTATTCATAGACCATATTTCCTTTAAGTCTGTCTCACTCCAATTCTGGTCCTGTATCTATTTAGTACTTTTGATTCCAGAGTTGTGTCTCTGTAGTAGTTTTGGTTTTATGTAGTTCTTGTAATATCTATGCCGTAATCCTGCTTCTTGAAAGGTATCTCTGTAGCCATCTTAGTTCTGGTAATGTATATATGTAGTCATCTTGGTTTTGGTAATGATTTGTGTAGTAGCCTTAGTTCTGGTAACATATCTATGTAGTAAGCTTAGTTATCATAATTAGTAGTAATGTAGTAATGTTTTAAACTTAGTTATATTATAGTTTCTATGAAGTAAGTTTTTTGCTGCTTTTCTACAATAGATTTCAGAACATTTAAAAACTGAAGAAATGGAATAATAATGTGCATGCGTTGGGCATAAGTTGTGCATGGCTTGACAAATTTTGTAAGAGCCCTTATAATTCCTTGCAGCAACACTGCACCGCCAGGGCTGCTTAGCTGGGAGGGTTGATTGACAGCTGTCTTTCAGAGTCAATTCCCTTGGCTGAGTTGGGTTTCTGTTTCTCTGGAAAGCCGGATGTTGTCATCAGAACCTGTTTGCTAGTACCAGATGTGACCTGAGTGATGGATGGCTGAACCAGTTGCTGCTGTGAGTGGCATCTAGGTACTCCTTATATAGCTACCCAGTTCTAATTGCAGGCTGCTGTTTATCACAGCCCTGATACTCTTGTTTATTGCTATTGGTTTGCTTTTCTATTATATTTATCCAAACTCTACTATGTTTATTCGACCATTCTTTTGCTGTACGATTCTTTACTTACCGCCATTTTTAATTTGACCCGCTTGTGTCCGACTTTGCTTATCTGTCTGACTTTGCTCCGTCTGGTTTTTCTCTTACTTTGGTTACCTATTCACGCTATCTTCTAGCAGCTGCCGGACTAAGTACATTTTTTTTTTTTACCTGGAAGGGTCTCTCAGGGTCCATTAAAAGGTTACTCAGGGTGCTTAGAGTGCTGATCCGGGTGGTTTATCTGCGTTAGGAAGGGCCCTAGTCTGCAGGGACCTCACATGGTTAGTTCACCACCACTTACCCAGTCTGATGGGTTAAATCAAGTCTGGTTATGGTTTTGCTGTTTTTTGGAAAGGTTCTTGACATCAAAATTCCACATTTCAAGACATCCATATATAGAACTTGTATGCCCATTTCTTATGCCTCTGAAATGTTTACTTTTTTTAGCTATATATCTTGTGGTGCTGCCTATGGGATAGAGAGGGAGTATAGTAAAAAACTAAAAAGCTAGGTTAAGTTGCAATAACAGAACCAAATATGAAAATCACAATGTAAATATGGGATAAGCTCTTTATACTCATCCTTTCAGGCTCCACTTCTTTTTTTGGCAAAAATATCATCAAAGTGTTTATTCTTCTGACCTTTCAAACTCTCGATACAGTATGACCTAATTGTATTACATTCCAAAATAGCTTGGGAAAAAGGCTCAAAGAATGATACTGTATCGTGTTTTAAGAATGAAGATTACAAATGTTTCTGGAACGTATGTTATTTTCACATATGTGATTGTAGATTTAGAATACAATGATTTTATGTCATAAAAATAATGTATATGTGGAAAAAAGAGATAACTGCAAAGATAATACATGAAAGAAATGACAACTTTTGTGACCTAGTATAAGTCAAAATACATCATTTTTTTTCATCAGTTATAGAAAAGATAAGACCATGAGTAATGTGCCAAAATGGCAAGGCACCTATTTATCGAATGTTACATAGTCGCTGTGTTCTACCGTATTTGTTAACCTTGTGATAGAAAAAAAGAATTAGTTTTACTTCTTTAGAGTACTGGTGTCAAGTCATTGTACCATACAAAGATAAGGTATAATGGAATTAAATGTTTGCACCTGTGTATTCCTTTCAGTTTTTTTATAATAATAATTGATCCATAAAATGAAATAACTGAGGTGTGAACTGGCCCTAAGGCATCATGTATAACTGAAGGTTCTTATTTCACAGGCCAAAAAAAGTATCACTTTTTCATGTATAGTGGCTTTAAAATGTCACTTATCCTGTATCCAGTTACCTAGTGAAGTGAAAGCATTTCAGTAAACTCCTCCGCTCCATGAGTATTTCCACAATATTCAGATAATGAGCTCTCTCTCACTGGCCAGCAGGATAGGTCTCTACACGCCTCTCACTAGTCACCTTTTATTTCCTTTTAGTCAGTTATATTTTTTACAAGTGTATTTTAAAGGATAGGGGTTGGCTATTTTATTCTTTGAGTAGTGGGTGTGTTGGGTGTCTATGTCAATGTTACTGTAATTTTCAAGAAGGAGTTGTAAGTTGTAAGATTGTGGCACAAGGAGTTAATGTTTGCCCTAGGTGTAACTTAGTCAGATCAAACTGATTTCATACTGTGTTTGTGGATGTGATTCAAATATGTCCCTCGCCTTCAAGGAAGAAAAGTAAGAAGTATTACGAGTGTATATAAGCGCGTCGAAAATACAGGGTAGCCTCCCAATGTGCGAAGTTAAGAACTTTATTTGTTGAGAACCAAGGTATGAATAAGGGGACAATTGGCGGTATTTCGTGGATTGCTAGAAAGGTTCTGCTGATAGGCATTAAAATAGTTGTACTAACTGGAAAAACTAAACTAGAGCCCACCTAGTATACAAACCTGGAAAATAGAAATGAGAGAGTGGTTTATATTCTTGAAGCTGTTGATAATATGGGCTCTGAGGGAGGAGGGTTAGAGAAGTTAAGAGGAGGAGTAGGGTGAAATTAAAGAAATATAAATAGATATCTCCGCAGAATAGTAAGTATATATATGTTAATAGATCTATAGATATGAATATATATTATATATAGATATATATATATATATATATAATATAGTATAGAAGCCAATATCACGTCACAGTGTGCGAGGGTGTCGGGGGAAGGTAAGGGGATGGAAAAATAAAAAGAAGAGTTAGGGAAAAGTACTAAATGGGGGGTCTGCATTCTGGGCATGCACCATTCCTTTTGTAGTATATCTCGCATACATAACTATATTTACTTCAATTAACATGTATTAAAAAAACAATTACTTCAATGTTACTGGTTGAAGACTAATTCTCACAGAAAATGTGTTCAATGGATCTCTTAGAAACAAATGAACTAATTCACTTAGTATAGGCAACATCCCTGCTGGAGGTATTGCAGCTGTGATCAGGATTCTTGAAGCCAGCTGTCAGAGTCAGGCAGGGACAAACAGTGGCGTCGGACAATTGCTGCCCAAAAATGTAGGGGTTCGTTTATCCGAAGGAAATCATATCTTGTTCTAGGGGACAGCGATTAGCATCTATCTTTTATGATTACTATTGTATGTGAGAAATTAATCTCACCGCAACTATTTCTGAAAAAACATCCAATTGAAGAAATCTTTACATATGGCAAATGAATTAAATTAAATGCCCAGATGGGAATACCCCTTTAAATTTTCTTTCAAAGCAAAGGGTGTGAGGTAATGAGATAAGAAAAGTGTGTACAAAGAGATGAGATAGTGATGAAATTATTGGCACTTTTTTATCCACTGGGTATGTTGGAATAATATTGCTTTAATAATATAAATAGTTGTAACCATGGAATGATTTGTAAAAACAAGTATTTCTATCCACTCTACTAAAAGAAAATATTCAAAATGAAAATTGTGCTGTGATTGGTCGACAAATGGCCAGCAAGGACAATTTTCTAAATCTGCCCTATACTTACATTTTGTAGTAGTAGGATTAGCTTTATAAACATCTGCAAAATTATCTCTTCCATATTATTTCAATCACCTATAGTAATAGGAAACTGTAGAATAAGAGAACCGTTGGCCAGCTCACATAGATTTAAGCCATGGTGCAATTAGTGTTGTGTGGAGAGGGCTCGTCAGCTGAGTCTTCTCCATACTTCGCAGAAATGAGGACACCTGACGTCAGTTACCACAATCTGTGATGGAAACGATAGTGGCAGTTAACCTGTTGACCATGGCACCCAACCAGCAGTGGTGCATGTGCTATAGAATCTGGTGCACTATACTGTTCCTGTGACCTCATTAAAGCACATCTACCACCGGGAAGGATTGCAAACCAGAGACACTTACATGGTGGTGTGTGCCCCCTCTGTTAGCTTCTTCTGCCCTTAAGCTTAAAAAAAATATGCAAATGAGCCTGAGAGGCTCTGGGCACAATAGCAATGGAGCATGAAGCCCCTCTGACTCATTTACATATTTTTAAAGACTTTTTTTTTGCGTGAAAACAAGGGAATATGAAGCTAATAGAAGAGCCTATCCTGGCAGAAGGGGTACACAATAGAATGTAAGTTAGTTTACAATTCCTGTTCCTTGTGGTAGATTTCCTTTAAGGAGCCTAAAAAAATTACTAAGCAATTTTTTAAAGAGATGAAAATCAAAAATAAACAATAGAATAGACAAATAAATCACAAGCATGTTAAGCATTCCCAAAAATGTCCATTCAATGAAAATATAAAAATAAGTATGTCATATGGTGATCACCCTAACTTAAACCTTTTTTGCAAACCATAACATTTTGACTGTAAATGAACAGTGGTTGTATGTGAAATTGGCAACAATGAAAAATCTGTGCAATTCAGATAAAAATAACACGTTACACAGCCCAGTATGAAAAGTTTTGGGTGGCATAATATGGTGATCCATTTAGCGATTGTGTTTTTCTGTCAGTTCTACTGGATTTAAATGTTTTCCAGTACATTGTAAACAACATTAAATTGCTGCAATAGGAAGTAAAATTTGTATACGGAAAATTTAAAAGTTAAGGCTTTTGGAACGAGGGAAGTGAAAAACGGAAACTCAAAAACTGAAAAGGACCTGATCTTAAATATACTTTAAGATTGTGAAGACCGTGATAATGATGATGATAATGAACCATTCTCCAATATATGTACAGCAATAGGTTTCATCTTGTTTTATAGTAAAAGAGTATCAAAGGTTGTTTGAAGTTCTCCCTTCAACCCTAAAGCAGGACCCTCCCTTTATTTCTAACCCTGATTGGGCTAAAAATATTTTTTTCCGTTATCATAGAAAAATAGATTTTTATCCACTTGCATGGTAGTTATTTGCAGTTTTCCTGAAATTGAAGTTATCTTAACAAAGGGGTCCTCATTTATTAAGACAGAGAAGGAATGAAAGGGTGGACATGTGTTGGCAGGTTTCCCAATCCACTTCTATGGGAGTTACAGAACCAATAATAATTTAATATATAGTATATCTGACAGTACGGCAATATCGAGTAGCGATGACGTGATGTCCCCCGAGCAAATCCATGCCAATGGCAGTTGCTTAGTAGGGCCTCCAATGTGTGTTGCCCAATATGGGCGAAGTGCAGCTGAACGTGTACCCACAATTTGGGTCAGCTATCTCTAATAGTAAGGCATACATACACATACACACTGTCTGTAAATATAGATATAGTTTATAATTGTGCTAAACAACACGCGCTGTTTCCTAACTAAAATGCAATTAAAGTATGGACAATGTAAAATATACTTCCATACAGGTACGTTAATACATCTGCTATTGTAATTACTGCATTAAGTGGTATGGTTCAAAGCATTTTTAACAACATTCCCAATGGTTCATTGTCCTGGATGCATTCCACGCATTTTTAAGATTACAAAAAAAAATCACCACACATTAGCCTGGCTGTGAGGACAAGTTTTACCACCCACGCTTCAAGCAAGGGATTCATTAAAGCCACTCCCTGGATGTGGAACAATATCTTTTTCTCAGGAGAATGACAACTCGGGAAATGTATTTCAGACTAAGAAACTGAGCACCAAATAAATACAGATCTCATAAAGATATGTATGTAAAATAACATGTTGTTATATTGCAGATATATTTTTGCAGAGCTACATATATGGGTATATTAGAGGGTTTGAAGACTTTGTCTTGTTCTAGCCATATTTGTCCAATGGCCTCATCCTTTTAAAATCACTTTCAAATTATTCTAATGATCCTGACAGGCTCTTGAGCGGGTGTTTACCGAGAAGAGTCCCTTCTTCTGTGGCTTCTTAACGACAGTCAAATACTGTGCAGGAGCCTTCCTGCAACCCAACGGTGTGTGAGATACAGCATGCAAGTGGACCAGTAAAGTCCTGTCGCTTCTATTTGTAACATTATAAGCTCCTTGAATTTCTTTTGTTTTCTTGTAACTTGAACAAAGCTATAAAAGGGTCGAACTAAGGCATGTCAACTGGCACCTATCTAAAATGTATTTGTCGTTTTCACCAAGAGAAAAGTCATGATGCACAGTGTATCTAACTTGAAGTTTGTTAACAACGCAGAATGACGATATGTGGGATAAATTGAATTTAAAAAAATAAGTCAAATAAAAGTATTTTAAAATGATTTTCAAACAAATGATATCAGATGTTCATTGTACCGATTTGTATAAAGAAACAACCCTGAAAGTTCTGGCATCAAAGAATTTGCATGATGAAGCTTAAACTTTTTTGATATGCATCAAGACTTCAGAAGCAGAAAAAGGGTATGTTATAGTAGGGAAAATCAGCGATGCACCACAAGGGATGTTATAGGACGAATGCCGAAGACTGTATGGTAGCCTCAGTGTTCCAGGACCCAAGCCTCTCTACAACAGATTTTCAGTATTTCAAATGATTATTTTCGTTGGGGTCACAGCAAGCTTCACGCTTGTTCATATCGGAATATCTAGCCAATTATTGAAACGGCATATCAGAACAGCACACATCAAATTGAACCTTCAAGTTGTCTTTGAGACACTGAAACGCTAGTTGTGTCTTTGCGCCAGGAGGCTTTCATGTCCAAATACTGTAGTAAGCCTTATACTCTTAGATAGGATGTATGCTATGCTACCAGAAAAACAGATGCCATACATCTCGGAAGTAGCTTCCTAAACAAGGTATGCTCCATGATCAACTCGGTCATTATAATGCGGTTATTCCATGGAAGAACATGGGGCACATTTCTTAGATCTCTCGTGTCCACAGAAGTTCCGAGAGTAACATGTGAATTGTAAAATTTGTCGCGCCGCTTTCCTGAATGTGTTGTCTCCCCATAAGGGCGCCGTGAGTTTCTATCACATCTTCTTCTCCGCTGCCAGGTAATTGTTTGCATGCTCGTGCGACACAATTTTTAAAGTTAATTCCTGCGCTTAGTTAGTCGCGTTTCGACGTCCAAACTGACCACCCATATTTTGTCACCTGAAAACGGGTGCCACTGCCCTAGACACCCTTCCTATAATCACCTGTGCCACAGCGGCGCGATCACCCGAAAACGTCGGAAAACCCAACGGAAATGCAACATCACTTGGCCCTTAGTTAAATATGCCCCAATAATTATTTTATACTGATAACATATTACCTTAAATTATACTATAGTATACTATAAAATTCTCAATTACACTGTTTTTAGCAAAAATGCATGCATTTCACCGATGAATCAAATCCACTGTCTCTATGTCCTGGTGTATACAATTCCGGTTGCCGCACCGGATAAAACAAACTGTTGATCTTCTGATATCAAGGTCGATTCTAATCTCCATGCATAGATTTTGAGTGTTGATGTCAAACGACAACCAGATTCACACAAGCCAGGAGGACACAAGATAGCAACTTACCCAGATTTCGGGCGGACGGTCACGCGGAACGTTACTGTTAAGATGATAATGCTGTATTCACTCAGATTGCTGACACTAATTAAGGTCCACGACCCAAAATGTTCTGTCGATCTCAGTTAGATCGTCCGCCCTTTTAGTAATTGTTCCCCTAACAGAGTTAACACATGGATGGTCAGCGAAGCTGCGACCACACACACAAGGTTTGCGTGTGCACACAATCCCAAGCACGATTCAAACCTGTTCCAAAAGCCTGTAGTAGTCTCCTGAACAAAGATCGAAACAGCTAACAAATGTGCATTATCCGCGACCCTAAGATAAATGAGCCTACAGACCTCAAATTGCTGCCAGAATCTGTCTTATAATCTCTCCTTTTTCTGTGTGTTTACAGATACCTTGTGAATGTTCTCAGAAGCTAACTTTGAAAGAGTAGGTAAACTGGACACCCTGATTATTGAAACCCAGATGGTCCAGCACACAGGGATCAATAATGTGGATGAACTGCTTAGAGAGAAAACGCGCCACACAGGGAAACGTCTCCACTGCACCATCACTGAGTTACAGGAGTAAATCCACGAGCAATAAACTTGTAGAGTAAACAGATAAATATTGTACATGTAAGAGTGTAAAAAGATGTGTAAACTTAACTTACTTGGGCTAAACCAACCTATAAATTATTAAAACTGAACTATTGACACGGCTTCATCATAGATTCAGTGTAGCCTCTCTTCCGTGTTAACTTTTTATTCTATCTCCTCCCCTTTTCATGGGATTTACACTTCAATTTCCTGCAAAGGTTTAGAACCCCGTAATGACTTTAGATAGGTGTACTTGATCTAGCGGACACCCCATTGTAAGTGGTAAACACGATCTCAAGGGTCCAGCACCTGCAAATCTACCCCTTGGGTCAACTTCTGCCGCCAATTCTCTTCTTGTAGGAAATACACTTCTGTACCACTTCTGAATTTTATCGTAATATGCCCTCATCTGAAAGTGACTAAGGCAAATGTTTTGCTATCTGCGCCTTACATTGACCACCATTTTTTTGACGCTTATTTTATGCATTCCCTCACTTGGAAACTAAAAATCTAACTGAAACACAAAATCTTTTCTTGACCTGTCTCACTCTCTGATCTACTTTTTTTCCACATCACTCATCTAATTAATGATGACTGATAATCATTCTTTAGATTTTTGTTAGCCATCAAAAAGATGCACAACTGTGTTTTATTGCCATTTCTATACAGAGTTGGATTTTATTAGAGAATTAGTTTGGGAATAGGCCAGCTCAAATTGGCGAACATTGTAGCTCCATGGGACTAACACAGAAACATGTTCCAGGTACTGACCGGGATGTGATCTTTATCATGAAGATAACATCTTATGAGTATAAAGAAGAAGAGGTATTTGAGAACGGTAGCAGCATCTTTGGAGCTCTGTAGACAGTCACTTTATTAGTATAATGCCACTAGCATAAGGAGCCGCATAGAACAAGGAACAGGTCATGGCAACGAGGACAGCTCATGTCCACTGAAAGCCTAGCAGGATCTAGTTTACTCGAAATCATTTATTTTGAAAATGTTTAATTCATAGGAAGGGTCACTTCTTTACAGACCAAAAAAAAATACATCGTTAGACACAGCATTCTGAATTACTAGACACAGAAGCAAAAAACACTTTGAAATCTAAAGAATCTATTCTTAGCTAGAAACCGGCTTCCATTGCAGGGCGCTATATCTATTTTGCCACATGGTCTGACAGGTAAAATGCAAAGCTATCATTATCATAAAGTACCAGGTAATGTTTGACCACAAAAATAAACGCATTACGGACTCTCATCTGTGCCAGTGCTTTCTGTGTATATACACATACCTTATGCATCTGAAAATCTGTTCACTGTAAACCTACAGCTTGGCTCCTGGAAGATGAGGAAAAATGCTTAAATTACCTGCATAACATGCCTCTAGACTTATGATTTTTCTTCCTAGTTGATAATTAAGGCATACAGACATCCTACTGGGAGATTTATCACTGCTTCTAGACGTCGTCTCATTCTGTGGCAAAAAGCTCTCCCCCTTTACCGCAGCCTGACTGGTGACCTCCCCCCTTTCTTCCCCAGTTCTTCCCCCACCCTATCTTCCCCCCCCTTCTCCCCCCCTCCCCCCTCCCCCCCCTCTCCCCCCCCACTGTGCTGCAAAGAAATTTTTTACGGTTTTATCCCCTATCCCACCGACTTCTAATTTCATTACTCCCACCCACCCATGACCGCCCGGCGCCCCATAATAATTTAATATATAGTATATCTGACAGTACGGCAATATATAGTTAGTAGAGATGAATGGGATGTCCCCCTGGCAAATCATAGCCATGGCCAGTTGTTATAGGGGCCTCAATTTGTTTGCCCATATGGGTCGAAGTAGCTGAACGTGTCACCCCAATTTGTCAGCTTATCTCTAATAGTAGGCATACAGCAACACATACACACACTGTCTGTATATATAGTATATTTAATAAATTGTTGTTTAAACACCTGCGTCTTGTGTTTCCTAACTAAAATGCAATACAAGTATGCGAAATGTACAATACTACTTCCAATACAAGGTCCGTTATATCACAATCTGCTATTGTAATACTGCATTAGGTATGGTCAAAGCATTTTTAAACAACTTCCCAATGCAGTTCATTGATCCTGGATGCATTCCCGCATTTTAAGATTACAAAAAAAATCACCGACCCCATTATGCCTGCTGTGAGACAATGTTTTACAACCCCGCCCTCAAGCAAAGGGATTCATTAAAGCCACTCCCTGGATTGGAACAGATATCTTGTTTCTAAGAGATGACAACTCTGTGAAATGTATTTCAAGCTAAGAAATGAAGCACAAATAAATACGATCTCATAAAGATCTATGTATGTAAGTAATAACAATGTTGTTATATTGCAGTATATTTTGTCAGAGCTACTATATGGGTTATTAGAGGGTTTGAAGACTTTGCTTGTTCCTAGACCATATTTGTCCAAGGCCTCCTCTTTATAAAATCAACTTTCAAAATTATGTCTAATGATCCTGACAGGGCTCTTGAGCGGGTGTTACCAAAGAGGTCCCTTCATTCTGTGGCTTCTTAACAGGCAGTCTTTAACTGTGAGGAAGCCACTTCCCTGCAACCAACGGGGTGTGAGAGTACAGCTGCAAACGGAGTAAAGTACATGTCCTATTTGTAACATTATAACTTTGAATTTCTTTTTTTATTCATGTTAATGTAACAAAGCTATAAAAGGTCGAACATAAGGCCATGTCACTGGCCTATATAAATAGTATTGTTCATTTTCACAGAAGCAAAAGTCATATGACATGTTATCTAACTTTGAAGTTTTCTTCAAAAGTGCAGAATCACTATGGGGATAACATTAATTTTAAAAAAATAAGTCAATAAAAGTATTTTAAAATGATTTTCAAACCAATGATATCAGATGTTCATTGTACCGATTTGTATAAAGAAACAACCCTGAAACAGTCTGGCATCAAGAATTTGCATGATGGAACTTAAACTTTTTTGATAGCATCAAGGACTTCAGAAGGCAGAAAAAGGTAGTGTTAATAAGTAGGGAAAATCAGCGATGCCCACAAGGGATCGTTATAGGACGATGCCGGAGCCTTATGGTAGCTAGTGTCCAGGCACCAAGCTCTCTACACACAGCTTATGTTCGTATTTAAAATGATTTTTTCGTGTGGGGTCCACGCAGCTTCAGGCCGTTTCAATCGGAATATCTTTGCCAATATTGAACGGCAACCAGAACAGACAATCAAATGGAACCTCATGTTGACTTTGAGACACTGAAAACCGCTAGTGTGTCTTTGGCCAGGAGGTTCATGTCCAAATATCTGTAGTAAGCCTTATACTTAGATTAGGATGTATGCTTATGCCTCCAGAAAACACCAGATGCCATCATCTCGGAACAGTAGCTTCTAAATCATAGTTCTCCATGATCAACTCGTGCATTAATAGGGTTATTCCAGAAGAACATGGGGACACATTTACTTAATCATCTTCGGTCCACAGAGTTCCGAGAGTAACATGTGTGCATTGTAAAATTTTGTGCGCCCGCATTTCCTGAATGTGTTTCTCCCGCTATAGGAGCCGTGTCTTCAAGCCGATTCTCCCTCCTTCCCTGTCGCAGTAATTGTTGCTGCCTCTGCGACACAATTTTAAGTTCAATCTGCGCTTCGTTAGTGCAGTCTGGACCGTCCAAACTACTCAACCCCAATTTTGTCCAACAAACGGTGGCACTGCCCTAAGATCCCTTCTATAATACCTGTCCCAGCGGCGCGATCCGAAACGTCGGAAAACCAACGGAAATGCAACATCCTTGCCCTTAGTTAAATATGCCCCAATAATTATTTCTAGACTATACATATTCCTTAAATATACAATAGTATTACTATAAACATTCTCAATTCCTGTTATTAGCAAAAATGCCTGCATTTCACCGATATAATTCCACTGTCTCTATTGTCTGTGTATACAATCCGTGTTGCCCCGGAAAACAACTGTTGATCTTCTGATTCTTTCTCATGAATAGATTTTGCTGTTGAATTTCAAGACAAGTCAACACACGCAGGGGCACTTTACCTTATATACTCGAGTATAAGCCTAGTTTTTTTCAGCACAAATTTTGTGCTCAAAAACCCTAACTCGGCTTATACTCGAGTCAACTAAAAACATAAAGACAAAACTCACCTTTCTGACGTCACCCATAGGTCCTCTTCTGTCGAGACAGTCTGAGACAGAAGAGGACCTACGGGACGTCCGCAAAGATGAGTACGTGTTTATTTTTTTTTCCTACTACATGGCGGGCGGCTGTATGCTACAGGGGTTTGGCAGCTGTATGCTACAGGAGGCTGGCAGACATATACTGGAAGGCTGTAACCATGCTTTCCCACCTCTGCTTATATCGAGAATTCCATAGGTATTTCCCATTTTTTGGGTTTGAAATTAGGGGTCTCGGCTTATCTCGCGTCGGCTTATACTCGAGTATAATACGGTATTCCCATCATACTCAGGCGAGTTCACCGGAGTTTAATTGTCCGATGATCATGCACTGTACTGTATTCACTATCAGATTGTAACGCCCGGTTTTGCGACACAATTTGAAGGTCCAGTCACATGCTCTGTCTGAATCGTTAGATCGTCCCTCCGGAACGTCCCTAAAATGTAACGTATGGAAGTCGCGCAGCTTCGCCCCAAAAAGGAGTGCTAAAAGAGCAATAAAACTGAAGAACAAACAGATCAATTGTAATTGTTAATTTGAAAGCTTATTTACATGGGCAACCATAATAAATATCAATGACCTATTGCCTTGGCTCTCAAGATTCAGTGTGCTCTCTTCTCTTCGTGTTCACTTTTTTTTCTATCTCCTCCCCTTTTCATGGGATATACCACTTCGATTTCCTGCAAAGGTTAGAACCCGATGACATTGTATCGATAGGTTTGTATTGGGACTCGGGACTCCTTCCATGTGGTAAACATCTCAATGCCCCAACTGAATCTCCCTTTGGGACAACTTTCTCCGCCGCTTTCTCTCTCTTTAGGAATACACTTCTTACCACTTCTGATTTTATTGTCTGTCCTCATCGGAAAAGTAACTAAAGGGCCTTGTTTTTGCTATCTGCGCCCTTACATTGACCCAATGTTTTTTCTGATCGCTTTTTTATGATTCCTCCCTTGGAAAATCCAAATGGAAACACATTAATCTTTCTTTGTCGTCCCACCTTCTCTGATCTACTTTATTTTCCACTCCTCTCTATCTTCATTCTGATACTCATTCTTTACTTTTTGTAGCCATCAAAATATGGCACAACGTGTTTTATTTGCCATTGTCTACCAGCTTTGGATTTTATTAGAGAATTAGTTTTGGAAGAAATAGAAGGGTAACATTTGGGAATTGTAATCAATGGACACACAGAAATTGTTCAGATCTGCCGTGAGTTGACTATTTTATCATGAGATACATATATGAGTATAAGCAGAAAGGTATTTTGCAGGTGCAGCATCTTCGAGCCTGTAAATGTCACTTTAATGGTATCAATGCCCTCAGCATTAGGAGTCACATAGCACCAAAGGAGGATCGGAAAATGACAGCCTACATTATGCAAGCCCTAGACAGGCTATAAGTTTACTCATGACCAATCATTGTTGATTTTCTGAAATGTTAATCTCATAGAGCTCGAGTACTTCCTTTAAAACAAATACATCTTCTATACACAGCATTCTGAACTTTCTTTGACAAATCAAACACATATAATAAAGAAATTTATTCTTGCTAGAAACCTTATTGCAGAGCTCTTACTTCAGTTTCCCATGTTCGCATAGGTAATGCAAGCTTCTATTATCCCTAAAATTAGTATGTTTGAACACAAAAATAACCCATATAGGACTCCATTGTAGCCGTGCTTTTCCTAGTGGGTATCGATACTCTTTTCATCTGAAATATGTGGCCTGTAACCCTACATCTGATCCTGGAAGATGGGGAAAATGCTTAAATTAACCTTCAAACTGCTTTAGACTTTACTGGTTTTTCTTCATAGTGTAGTATTAATGCTCATACATACTTGGAGATTTATCACATGCTTCTATGCCGTTTTCTGGCATTAAAGCTGTGAAAGGATCTCAGTGCAAAGAAATTGTGATTCTTACACGACTCAACAACCAACATGAAGGATGTGCTTGGCAGAGCGCGCCATTTCCCGTCCATGCCTGTGCCATTTTGAAAACCTAAACGAAACGGTTAATACCACATCTACGCCTAGTTCCACCTAAGCCTCTCAATGTTCCGGTGGGATGTGTGTGGCATTGTGTCACTTCATTCCTCCGGGCCCGAAGCGTCGACGTATGATAAATCTCCTCCATTAAGGGAATGTTATAATGGTGGCACAAGTTCCTGTTTTTCTGCACACAACCAGTTTTAAGTTGTCTTGTAGAATTTTCATTGTTTACAATGACTTTACTTTAGTTTTGTCACACTCTGCATAAAGAAATAGTGAATCAGAAATTACACCACACGTTCCATTCATAAGTGGTTTAAAGTCATCGGCTGTCATTTTGTTGGTCTTAATGTGCAACAAAAATTGCGCCAAAAAGTAGCTGGTCAGGAAAAAAGAATGTGCACAAAGAGCTGGGGGCACATAGGTTTGTCCACTTGGGGGTCGTTAACCTGAGCTTTTTGTGCTGCAAACCAAGTACTAGGGAATATATGGAATAGAAAATGTCCTGTTTTTTTTTTTTAAATGAGCATCTCACCCACAAGCAAAACAAATGAGCCAAAAATCATTGCAAAGATTCAATACAGGTGTCCAAAATCCAATACTTGCTGCAAGGGAACACT
This sequence comes from Engystomops pustulosus, assembly GCA_019512145.1. Classification (NCBI taxonomy): domain Eukaryota; kingdom Metazoa; phylum Chordata; class Amphibia; order Anura; family Leptodactylidae; genus Engystomops; species Engystomops pustulosus. The sequence goes on from CM033641.1 coordinate 182,246,671, forward strand.
TTGGGCAGATTAACAAGTGTCTGAACGTCATAATATGTCGTTGCCCATTTGTAAACCATCACATCTCCCTTAAAAATATTCTGAGCACTGGTAAAATGAAAGTCTAGGCTGTGATTGGTTGAAATGGGCACCTGGAAATATTCTGATTTCGACAGAGCCACTTGATACATGTGAACCAGTCACAGAATGGAGCATTTACTTACCTGTTCCATATCGCGATCCCAGCGGCCCGTTCTCTGCGGTGGATTCTGTCTTCCGGCGTTCCCTCAGGCAGTTCTTCACGACTCCCTACCACGACACTTTTTTTTTGGTTTAAATGGCGGGGCGCGGTTTCCCTGCATCCGTCGGTTTTCGTACGGCCACTCCCCCCATGTCCCGTCGCGTGCATGCCGGGCTTGCACCACCAATCCTATCGCGTGCGCCGAAAAAAAGTAAAGTAAGTAAATCTGCCCCAATGTGCAACATATATTTCCAGGCATATTTTTGCTGATATATGTTGGAACTAACCTCCTGATACTCTAGTATGGATATTTATTGTTTTGTTCAATGTGAGCAATATATCGGAGGGTATAATGAGAACCAAGGTATGGAGCCAAGCAGTGCACTTAATGTGTGTTGTAGGTGATCCTGAACAAGTTTGTTTAGGTTATGTTTGTAAAGTGGGGGACTGTCCTGAGACACCAAAGTGCCAGAGTATGGAGAGATGCACATGAGAAGTCCTGGATACAGAGTGGATGGTAATAGCGCATAGCTGAGGTCCTGTAAGCAGTGATTTTTCCAACCTTTTTTGAGCCGCGGCAGCACTTTTTATACTTGAAATCCTGGGCACCACCTCCAACCAAATGACCCTTAACGTCCATATATTATACATATATTAATCATATATTCTAAATTATTTACTCACTCAGTGTGAAACCTGGGCTGTGTTTCGATAAACACAAGGGATATCCTGGCAGGAATGGTTGAAATGACACACACGCAGCTCTTCCTCAAGTTTCTCCTCTTTTTTAGTAATATGTTGCTGATTATTTTGTGCTCATATACTGCAAAATAAAGGGGTACAATGAGAATACTAAGGGCCAGAGTGCCAGTCCCACTCATATACTCCGCAGATGAAGCTGGTACTTTAGTACTCCAGCCGCATGACTATAGTAAATTTCTCATTTTACATTCTCATTGTGATATGCATTAATACGCGGAGTATAAAGTACCACTCAATAAGCCTGATTATTCTGGCAAAGTTCATATAACTCCGTCAAACGCTCATTAGTCAGCATTCTTGGTGGGCATACCTTGGCGGTGGGCCAAATTCTGGAGTCTCTCGCTCTCAGGATGATGCGCCGCCCTCAAGGTGACAAAGTACATTTGTCGCACGAGGTTTCGAAAGCTTGCGCTGTGTTAATTGTACACTCTACATTTTAAGAGGCCGTGACGCGCATCGCTGGCATTGCTGGAACCAAAAACAGGGTCACCATAGTTTGGGAAATTTCCTCCCCGGCACACACCCGACCATGGTGTCGCGGCACACAGTGTGCCACGTGCAACAGGTTGAATCAACTGCTGAGATGAACAGAGATTAGTACGGAACTTATTGGATGATTAGTAGATTATGGGGGACATGTTGTGGATGTTTTTTACGCATATCTTAGATTTAAACTCCATGCGTTGTACCATGGTGTAACCATCGATAAACGTGGAGACAGCAGAGTTTCAGGATCGTTGGAGGGGTCTAGGAGTTTATCCTGGAGACAGCAGGTTAAGTGTTTGCAGTTGTTCAAGCGGGAGATGAGGACAGCAATTGGTAAGACTCTCGACTGCATATTGGTAGCTATGGAATTGAGGAAGGATTGGGAGTGCAAGATGTCTTGAAATGGGGTGGCAGGTTATAGTACGGGTCTTTATGTAGCTTAAGGGGCACCTACACCACATCTCCTATAGGTAGATCGGTGGTGGTGGATCAATAGGACCGTTAGGATAGCCGTCTTTTAAGGGCTATCCCTCACTCCCCGCAATGAGTTGAAAACTTTTATTGCCCCAATATTAAAATTTTCTTATGCGGCTACGGGGGCGTGGATTACCCCCGCCGCATCTGAGGTTACACGAGCGGCTTACTCCCCTTCCCGCACCTCTTTCGCCCCTAGCAAAATCTTCGGCTCGCAGCTACGAGGAGCATGCGCAGAACAGCAGGCCCACGCCTGTGCAGCTCCGACTACCGTATCCTGACCGCGCATGCCGCGGGCCTGCGTTCTGCGCATGCAGCATCGCAAGATGTGCGACGAGTGCGCGCAGTCTCTCGTCTGCCGCGCCGAAGAGTTTTGGTATGGGAGAAAAAAGAAAAAAGAAAGAGGCTCCGGGGCGTGGAGTAGCCGCCTAAACGGGCTATCCGCACGGCCTATTGATCCACCTACCACCCGACTACCTTATAGGTAGTTTCGTGGTGGTAGGTTCCCTTTAAGGTAAGGCACAGTCAACAGATTACTCCAAGCTGCAGCCTTGAGGGATCGAGGCGAGCGTGGAGCCATGAATTGGCGGTTAAGTCTAATGTGGAGTGATGTGTTATGTTGAGAAAGTTATGGCCTACATTTATCAAATAGTGCAACTGCCCTATGCTCAGTTTGCCTGTGAATTTACGTGTGCACAGATTCATGATGACTCCCCAATCTTCTGAATCTTGCCTTAAGAGTCGTTGCAACTGTAGAATCATCACCTTAAAGTTGCAATGCTCTGTTTCATTCAGTCACATAGTGGTGCAAGTCATCAACTTTCCCAGCAAGAAAGCAGAGTTATTTACATGGGTCATTTACTAAGGGCCCGTTCGCGGCCCGTGTGTTACCCAATATTTCCGATTTGCTGCAGATTTTTCCCTGAATGCCCGGATTTTATGGGCGCACGCTATCGGTTGTGGCGCATCGGCGCTGGCATGCGTGCGACGGAAATCGGGGCGTGGCCCTAACGAAACCCTACGTATTCGGAAAAACCGCCGATTTAAGAATGAAATGTGTGCTCGGGACCCTTACCTGCACTCAGCCGCCTCGGTGAAGTCCGGCGCGTTCAATGCTTTTTCAGCGCAGCAGCACCACCTTGTGGACGGCAGAGGAACTACCTATTAATCCCGGCCGACCCGAAATCCAGCGCCAGAAACGCGCCGCTGGATCCATGGACGGGTAAGTAAATCTGCCCCAATGTGTGAAAACAACCACATTTATTTAGCTTTGTAAATCAATTATACTAAATATGATGTACAAAACTACACTAAATGTTCTAAAACCAAAAACTTGTGTAAGATACCCATGAATTGTAACTATGTCCCAGAGGGCAGTTTCAGACTAGGCTACACTGTCACCACAATAGGTTCTTCATGCATTTTTATATTAGCGTATATTTGAGGCATTTTTTAATAACTGGTTCATTCCTCTGGCTAGTGTGGTAGAGAATCAGTGTCTAGTTGCAGACTAACCCGCATTAACATGTGAAAGAACATATATCAGTTTTGCATGTAAATACACCACTACTACACATGACACCAAATCTATAAAATTGGATTCTAATGCCCAAATGTCTGATGGTACCGTGTTTTCCCCCAAACTAAGACAGTGGTGCTCCTTGGACTTACCAGGTCCTCGGTTTCACCGAAAGTGCATAGTCCCGTCTGTAATACAGCGCGTGTGATTCCCTAAAATATGAGCATGAAATTCCTGACTGTGTTCGCTTCCCCCGCAGGTCCCGACAGAGTTCACCATCTTTTTTGGGTTTTCACCTATAACATGGGTGTATGACCACAATTTGAAAAATTTAAAAAACGCGCCCAGTCCGAATCATTCAGACCACCTGATGGCACGCCACGCTAATCTTATGGAGCCAGCGCAGCTGTTCCACATTACTAGCACACCCTCTTAAGATACCTTGCAACCCTTTTTGCCTGAAGACTGACATTCTGACTAAAGTGAATGTGCCCCATGTCTTATACTATTTTTGCTTCTAAAGATGGTCTTATTTTCAAGGGGTGGTCTTATTTTTCCCTGATCCCATCACACCCATCGTATAACCCTCTGAATTTCCACCAAGAGTTTCCTTGTGGCTCTATTTCTGTGTGCAAAAACACACATACATAATGTTTCATTTTTTAGTTCACAATTTTACGACCAAAAACAACATTTTTTAATTTAAAGACCATCATATCACCAACTTCTCTAACTTCCTTATAACTCTCTAAACCCAGTGATGGCAACCTTTCAGACGCTGAGTGCCCAAACTACAACCAAACCCACCAATTCTTTGCAAGTGCCAATACGAAATTTAGCAGCACTTATTATTCCCTGGTCTGTCACTGTTTGAAATTGTATAGGCACCTGATGAACACCAATACGTCGCAGACGGAGAAGAAGTTTGGATTATCTTGTCGCTTCCATCTAGGGTCCAGGCTGACTGGGCTCCAAGCGGCCTTGAGTTGTTCTGTGTCTGGCGAACTCTGGCTTGGGTGATGGTTTCAGAATGCCCCATAGAGGGGGCCTCTGAGTGCCACCTCTGGTACCCTGCCATAGTTTGCCACACTGCTCTAACTCTACATTTTCATGCGATTCCTATTGAATGCATTGGTTTCCCCAATCTCTCCTGTTTAGCACTTTCCTCATGAGCCCTTCTTGTCGCTCTTCTTCAGTAGCTGCTTGTATCACATTTGCGCTAACATTCAGTGATTCCTATCCATTAATTCTCACTCCATATCACTAACTCTTCTGATACTAATGTATGGGTCGTGGGAATGTTATCAATGAGGCCGCTAGGGCGTATATTTAGGGGGAGCTGAGTCCCTTATATTTCTCAGCTGAACAAACTGTGAGGTAGTCCTTATTTTGCGGAGTATCTTATTCTAGGTGTAACATGGTAACAGCGGTAGAAGAAATATTCTAGGGAACTGTCTGAAGTTGTGCACCTTAGTGTTTTTGGACTCGTTCGATAATAAAGAAAAAATGTGGTTATGCAGCATTTTTCTAGTCAGTGTTTGGAAATCCCCAACAGTATAAATTTGGGTACTTCCATCACCTGCACTCTACAAGACTAATGCTCATACCTTAGAGATAGATGTATATCTTGTCTAAAAATGCTAGCTATTCAATGCCTTCCCAGAGTGTCATGTCGGTATTATGAGTAAAGAATCACAGTTTCAGGGCCAAAGTTAAGCCGGGGACCCCCACTCTATCAAATGCCACCAAAGTCTTTAAGCAGCTTACAAATCCGTGATTCAGCACTATCAGCTATAACTGAAAAGTAATTATCACCCAATGTTATCTAGTGAGTCTCTCTCTTGTAGGGTGTTGGTAACCCTTACCAGCTGCATTTTCTTCTCTATAACTCTCTTATATAACATATACTAATGTCTGCTCTGCTCCTTTTTGACATCAAAAGGTTATGATCTACTACAACACAAAAACAACCACATCATCCTCCTCCTCAATCATCATCATGTTTAGACACAACGTCTTGACCTGTGGGATTTCTGCCTACATTCTACTGCTGATTTCCATTCACGCCCCTGCTTGCCCATCGCCTGCCATACCTGCCACTGTTCCCCTAATGTGACATGTTGAGCGGAAAACTCAGAAATGCCCTGTTTTCTGGCATAAAAGAACTCCCTTATGTATGTAAGAAAATCTAACCATCAAAATCCATCATAATAACCAGTGAATGTTTACTCACAGAGCCAGGCACTGTGACTGTGGTGATCTCTTGTCGGTGCGCACGCACAAAGCACTGCTGACGCGCGGCGCAGAATGCCAGCGCGGTCAGCGAGATTGCGGCACGCCGGGACGTGAGTAGTGACCTCAACAGTAGGGGCCGAGCAATGGGGGCGTTTCGAAATGAAGACGTAGGCGGACGAGGGCGTATTTATTGAAAATAAGACCTGAGGAACGTTTCCCAAGGGTGGGGTGGCATATACTCCTCTTCAACCCCGCCCATTTGGCGACTGCGGTAGTCACACTGCACAGGTCTTTCAAAGGTAAAATATAGTTACTTTTTCTCTGTAAAGCCGATTCTTGCGACAAAAGATGTTTAGTCAGTGTAAGGACCAAACTCCCCGGGTTACATACGATAGGGTCTGGAGTAGAGATGAATGGGATGTCCCCCTGGCAAATCATAGCCATGGCCAGTTGTTAGAGGCCTCAATTTGTTTGCCCAATATGGGTCAAGTAGCTGAACGTGTACCCAACAATTTGGTCAGCTTATATCTAATAGTAAGGCATACATACACATACACATGTCTGTATATATAGATATATTTAATAAATTGTTGTTTAAACACCTGCGTCTTGTGTTTCCTAACTAAAATGCAATTACAAGTATGCGACATGTAACAATACTACTTCCATACAAGGTCACGTTAATCACTTGCTATTGTCAATACTGCATTAAGGTGCGATGGTCAAAGCATTTTTAAACACTTCCAAATGAGTTTCATTGATCCTGGATGCATTCCGATTTTTAAGATTACAAAAAGTAAAATCACCACCCTTAGCCTGCTGGAGAAATGTTTTACAACCAGATTCAGCAAGGGATTCATTAAAGCCACTCCTGGATTGACAATATACTTTTTTCTAAGGAATGACAACTCGGTGAAATGTTTTCAAAAGCTAAGATATGAGCAACCAAATAAATACGACTTCATAAAGATATGTATGTAATAATACAATGTTGTTATTTGCAGATATATTTTTGACAGAGCTACACTATATGGGTTATTAGAGGGTTGAAGACTTTGCTTGTTCTCTAGACCATATTGTCCAGTGGCCTCCTCCTTTTAAAATCAACTTTCAAATTATTCTAATGATCCTGCAGGGCTCTCTGGGGTGTTACCAAAGCAGATCCCTTCTTGCTGTGGCTTCTTACAGCAGTCTTAACTGTGAGGAGCACTTCCCTGCACCCACGGTGTGAGATTACAGCATGCAAGGACAGTAAAGTACTGTCGCCTTATTTGTAACAATTATAAGCTCTTGATTTATTTTGTTTTCTCTGTTAACTTGTAAAAAGCTATAAAGGTCGAACTATAGCATGTCAACTGGCACTATAAATAGTTTGTGCAGTTTTCACCAAGAAGAAAAGTCTATGACCATGTCATCTAACTTGACAGTTTTCGTAACAACGCAGAATGCACAGATATGGGGATAATTGAATTTTAAAAAAATAAGTCAATAAAAGTATTTTAAAATGATTTTCAAACCAATGATATCAGACTGTTATTGTACCGATTTGTATAAAGAAACAACCCTGAAACAGTCTGCATCAAGAATTTGCATGATGAACTTAACTTTTTTTGATATCATCAAGGACTCAGAAGCAGCAAAAAGGTAAGTTGTAGTAAGTAGGAAAATCAGCAGATGCACCACAAGGGATGTTATAGGAGAATGCGAGCTTAATGGGTAGCCTAGTGTTCAGGCCCAAGCTCTCTACACAGCTATTTCTATTTAAAAAATGATTTTCTTTCTTGGGGTCCAGCAGCTTCACCGGCAGTTCAACTGGAATTATCTGCCAATATTGAACGGCCATATCAGAACAGCACAATAAATTGAACCTCAATGTTGCTTTGAGACACTGAAAACCGCTAGTTGTGTACTTTGCGCCAGGTAGGGTTCATGTCCCAAAACTGTAGTAGCCTTATACTCTAGATAGGATGTTATGCATGCTCCCAGAAAACAATCAGAGCCATACATCTCGGAAAGTAGCTTCATAAAAAGTTTGCTCATGATCAACTCGTCATTAATTGGGTATTCCAAGAAGACATGGGGAACACATTTACTATAATCACTCTGTCCCACAGAAGTTTCCGAGAGTACATTGTGAATTGTAAAATTTTGCGTCGCGCCGCATTGTCCCTGAATGTGTTCCTCCCCTATAGAGCGGATCTTCATGCCTTCTCCCATCCTTTCCCTGCGCAGTGTAATGTTTGCTGTCGTGCGACACAATTTTAAAGTTCAATTCTGCGCTTAGTACTAGTAGCAGTCTTCGGACGTCCAACTGCTCAACCCAATCATTTTGTCCAACCTGAAACCGGGTGCGCACTGCCGCCTAATACCCTCTTCCTAAATCCCTGTCGCCAAGCGGCCGATCACGAAAACGTCGGAAAACCAACGGAAATGCAATCACGCTTTGCCCTTAGTTAAATATGCCCCAATAATTATTTTAATATAACATATTCTTAAATATACAATAGTATTACTATAAACATTCTCAATTCCTGTTATTAGCAAAAATGCCTGCATTTCACCGATATAATTCCACTGTCTCTATTGTCTGTGTATACAATCCGTGTTGCCCCGGAAAACAACTGTTGATCTTCTGATTCTTTCTCATGAATAGATTTTGCTGTTGAATTTCAAGACAAGTCAACACACGCAGGGGCACTTTACCTTATATACTCGAGTATAAGCCTAGTTTTTTTCAGCACAAATTTTGTGCTCAAAAACCCTAACTCGGCTTATACTCGAGTCAACTAAAAACATAAAGACAAAACTCACCTTTCTGACGTCACCCATAGGTCCTCTTCTGTCGAGACAGTCTGAGACAGAAGAGGACCTACGGGACGTCCGCAAAGATGAGTACGTGTTTATTTTTTTTTCCTACTACATGGCGGGCGGCTGTATGCTACAGGGGTTTGGCAGCTGTATGCTACAGGAGGCTGGCAGACATATACTGGAAGGCTGTAACCATGCTTTCCCACCTCTGCTTATATCGAGAATTCCATAGGTATTTCCCATTTTTTGGGTTTGAAATTAGGGGTCTCGGCTTATCTCGCGTCGGCTTATACTCGAGTATAATACGGTATTCCCATCATACTCAGGCGAGTTCACCGGAGTTTAATTGTCCGATGATCATGCACTGTACTGTATTCACTATCAGATTGTAACGCCCGGTTTTGCGACACAATTTGAAGGTCCAGTCACATGCTCTGTCTGAATCGTTAGATCGTCCCTCCGGAACGTCCCTAAAATGTAACGTATGGAAGTCGCGCAGCTTCGCCCCAAAAAGGAGTGCTAAAAGAGCAATAAAACTGAAGAACAAACAGATCAATTGTAATTGTTAATTTGAAAGCTTATTTACATGGGCAACCATAATAAATATCAATGACCTATTGCCTTGGCTCTCAAGATTCAGTGTGCTCTCTTCTCTTCGTGTTCACTTTTTTTTCTATCTCCTCCCCTTTTCATGGGATATACCACTTCGATTTCCTGCAAAGGTTAGAACCCGATGACATTGTATCGATAGGTTTGTATTGGGACTCGGGACTCCTTCCATGTGGTAAACATCTCAATGCCCCAACTGAATCTCCCTTTGGGACAACTTTCTCCGCCGCTTTCTCTCTCTTTAGGAATACACTTCTTACCACTTCTGATTTTATTGTCTGTCCTCATCGGAAAAGTAACTAAAGGGCCTTGTTTTTGCTATCTGCGCCCTTACATTGACCCAATGTTTTTTCTGATCGCTTTTTTATGATTCCTCCCTTGGAAAATCCAAATGGAAACACATTAATCTTTCTTTGTCGTCCCACCTTCTCTGATCTACTTTATTTTCCACTCCTCTCTATCTTCATTCTGATACTCATTCTTTACTTTTTGTAGCCATCAAAATATGGCACAACGTGTTTTATTTGCCATTGTCTACCAGCTTTGGATTTTATTAGAGAATTAGTTTTGGAAGAAATAGAAGGGTAACATTTGGGAATTGTAATCAATGGACACACAGAAATTGTTCAGATCTGCCGTGAGTTGACTATTTTATCATGAGATACATATATGAGTATAAGCAGAAAGGTATTTTGCAGGTGCAGCATCTTCGAGCCTGTAAATGTCACTTTAATGGTATCAATGCCCTCAGCATTAGGAGTCACATAGCACCAAAGGAGGATCGGAAAATGACAGCCTACATTATGCAAGCCCTAGACAGGCTATAAGTTTACTCATGACCAATCATTGTTGATTTTCTGAAATGTTAATCTCATAGAGCTCGAGTACTTCCTTTAAAACAAATACATCTTCTATACACAGCATTCTGAACTTTCTTTGACAAATCAAACACATATAATAAAGAAATTTATTCTTGCTAGAAACCTTATTGCAGAGCTCTTACTTCAGTTTCCCATGTTCGCATAGGTAATGCAAGCTTCTATTATCCCTAAAATTAGTATGTTTGAACACAAAAATAACCCATATAGGACTCCATTGTAGCCGTGCTTTTCCTAGTGGGTATCGATACTCTTTTCATCTGAAATATGTGGCCTGTAACCCTACATCTGATCCTGGAAGATGGGGAAAATGCTTAAATTAACCTTCAAACTGCTTTAGACTTTACTGGTTTTTCTTCATAGTGTAGTATTAATGCTCATACATACTTGGAGATTTATCACATGCTTCTATGCCGTTTTCTGGCATTAAAGCTGTGAAAGGATCTCAGTGCAAAGAAATTGTGATTCTTACACGACTCAACAACCAACATGAAGGATGTGCTTGGCAGAGCGCGCCATTTCCCGTCCATGCCTGTGCCATTTTGAAAACCTAAACGAAACGGTTAATACCACATCTACGCCTAGTTCCACCTAAGCCTCTCAATGTTCCGGTGGGATGTGTGTGGCATTGTGTCACTTCATTCCTCCGGGCCCGAAGCGTCGACGTATGATAAATCTCCTCCATTAAGGGAATGTTATAATGGTGGCACAAGTTCCTGTTTTTCTGCACACAACCAGTTTTAAGTTGTCTTGTAGAATTTTCATTGTTTACAATGACTTTACTTTAGTTTTGTCACACTCTGCATAAAGAAATAGTGAATCAGAAATTACACCACACGTTCCATTCATAAGTGGTTTAAAGTCATCGGCTGTCATTTTGTTGGTCTTAATGTGCAACAAAAATTGCGCCAAAAAGTAGCTGGTCAGGAAAAAAGAATGTGCACAAAGAGCTGGGGGCACATAGGTTTGTCCACTTGGGGGTCGTTAACCTGAGCTTTTTGTGCTGCAAACCAAGTACTAGGGAATATATGGAATAGAAAATGTCCTGTTTTTTTTTTTTAAATGAGCATCTCACCCACAAGCAAAACAAATGAGCCAAAAATCATTGCAAAGATTCAATACAGGTGTCCAAAATCCAATACTTGCTGCAAGGGAACACTTTGGGCAGATTAACAAGTGTCTGAACGTCATAATATGTCGTTGCCCATTTGTAAACCATCACATCTCCCTTAAAAATATTCTGAGCACTGGTAAAATGAAAGTCTAGGCTGTGATTGGTTGAAATGGGCACCTGGAAATATTCTGATTTCGACAGAGCCACTTGATACATGTGAACCAGTCACAGAATGGAGCATTTACTTACCTGTTCCATATCGCGATCCCAGCGGCCCGTTCTCTGCGGTGGATTCTGTCTTCCGGCGTTCCCTCAGGCAGTTCTTCACGACTCCCTACCACGACACTTTTTTTTTGGTTTAAATGGCGGGGCGCGGTTTCCCTGCATCCGTCGGTTTTCGTACGGCCACTCCCCCCATGTCCCGTCGCGTGCATGCCGGGCTTGCACCACCAATCCTATCGCGTGCGCCGAAAAAAAGTAAAGTAAGTAAATCTGCCCCAATGTGCAACATATATTTCCAGGCATATTTTTGCTGATATATGTTGGAACTAACCTCCTGATACTCTAGTATGGATATTTATTGTTTTGTTCAATGTGAGCAATATATCGGAGGGTATAATGAGAACCAAGGTATGGAGCCAAGCAGTGCACTTAATGTGTGTTGTAGGTGATCCTGAACAAGTTTGTTTAGGTTATGTTTGTAAAGTGGGGGACTGTCCTGAGACACCAAAGTGCCAGAGTATGGAGAGATGCACATGAGAAGTCCTGGATACAGAGTGGATGGTAATAGCGCATAGCTGAGGTCCTGTAAGCAGTGATTTTTCCAACCTTTTTTGAGCCGCGGCAGCACTTTTTATACTTGAAATCCTGGGCACCACCTCCAACCAAATGACCCTTAACGTCCATATATTATACATATATTAATCATATATTCTAAATTATTTACTCACTCAGTGTGAAACCTGGGCTGTGTTTCGATAAACACAAGGGATATCCTGGCAGGAATGGTTGAAATGACACACACGCAGCTCTTCCTCAAGTTTCTCCTCTTTTTTAGTAATATGTTGCTGATTATTTTGTGCTCATATACTGCAAAATAAAGGGGTACAATGAGAATACTAAGGGCCAGAGTGCCAGTCCCACTCATATACTCCGCAGATGAAGCTGGTACTTTAGTACTCCAGCCGCATGACTATAGTAAATTTCTCATTTTACATTCTCATTGTGATATGCATTAATACGCGGAGTATAAAGTACCACTCAATAAGCCTGATTATTCTGGCAAAGTTCATATAACTCCGTCAAACGCTCATTAGTCAGCATTCTTGGTGGGCATACCTTGGCGGTGGGCCAAATTCTGGAGTCTCTCGCTCTCAGGATGATGCGCCGCCCTCAAGGTGACAAAGTACATTTGTCGCACGAGGTTTCGAAAGCTTGCGCTGTGTTAATTGTACACTCTACATTTTAAGAGGCCGTGACGCGCATCGCTGGCATTGCTGGAACCAAAAACAGGGTCACCATAGTTTGGGAAATTTCCTCCCCGGCACACACCCGACCATGGTGTCGCGGCACACAGTGTGCCACGTGCAACAGGTTGAATCAACTGCTGAGATGAACAGAGATTAGTACGGAACTTATTGGATGATTAGTAGATTATGGGGGACATGTTGTGGATGTTTTTTACGCATATCTTAGATTTAAACTCCATGCGTTGTACCATGGTGTAACCATCGATAAACGTGGAGACAGCAGAGTTTCAGGATCGTTGGAGGGGTCTAGGAGTTTATCCTGGAGACAGCAGGTTAAGTGTTTGCAGTTGTTCAAGCGGGAGATGAGGACAGCAATTGGTAAGACTCTCGACTGCATATTGGTAGCTATGGAATTGAGGAAGGATTGGGAGTGCAAGATGTCTTGAAATGGGGTGGCAGGTTATAGTACGGGTCTTTATGTAGCTTAAGGGGCACCTACACCACATCTCCTATAGGTAGATCGGTGGTGGTGGATCAATAGGACCGTTAGGATAGCCGTCTTTTAAGGGCTATCCCTCACTCCCCGCAATGAGTTGAAAACTTTTATTGCCCCAATATTAAAATTTTCTTATGCGGCTACGGGGGCGTGGATTACCCCCGCCGCATCTGAGGTTACACGAGCGGCTTACTCCCCTTCCCGCACCTCTTTCGCCCCTAGCAAAATCTTCGGCTCGCAGCTACGAGGAGCATGCGCAGAACAGCAGGCCCACGCCTGTGCAGCTCCGACTACCGTATCCTGACCGCGCATGCCGCGGGCCTGCGTTCTGCGCATGCAGCATCGCAAGATGTGCGACGAGTGCGCGCAGTCTCTCGTCTGCCGCGCCGAAGAGTTTTGGTATGGGAGAAAAAAGAAAAAAGAAAGAGGCTCCGGGGCGTGGAGTAGCCGCCTAAACGGGCTATCCGCACGGCCTATTGATCCACCTACCACCCGACTACCTTATAGGTAGTTTCGTGGTGGTAGGTTCCCTTTAAGGTAAGGCACAGTCAACAGATTACTCCAAGCTGCAGCCTTGAGGGATCGAGGCGAGCGTGGAGCCATGAATTGGCGGTTAAGTCTAATGTGGAGTGATGTGTTATGTTGAGAAAGTTATGGCCTACATTTATCAAATAGTGCAACTGCCCTATGCTCAGTTTGCCTGTGAATTTACGTGTGCACAGATTCATGATGACTCCCCAATCTTCTGAATCTTGCCTTAAGAGTCGTTGCAACTGTAGAATCATCACCTTAAAGTTGCAATGCTCTGTTTCATTCAGTCACATAGTGGTGCAAGTCATCAACTTTCCCAGCAAGAAAGCAGAGTTATTTACATGGGTCATTTACTAAGGGCCCGTTCGCGGCCCGTGTGTTACCCAATATTTCCGATTTGCTGCAGATTTTTCCCTGAATGCCCGGATTTTATGGGCGCACGCTATCGGTTGTGGCGCATCGGCGCTGGCATGCGTGCGACGGAAATCGGGGCGTGGCCCTAACGAAACCCTACGTATTCGGAAAAACCGCCGATTTAAGAATGAAATGTGTGCTCGGGACCCTTACCTGCACTCAGCCGCCTCGGTGAAGTCCGGCGCGTTCAATGCTTTTTCAGCGCAGCAGCACCACCTTGTGGACGGCAGAGGAACTACCTATTAATCCCGGCCGACCCGAAATCCAGCGCCAGAAACGCGCCGCTGGATCCATGGACGGGTAAGTAAATCTGCCCCAATGTGTGAAAACAACCACATTTATTTAGCTTTGTAAATCAATTATACTAAATATGATGTACAAAACTACACTAAATGTTCTAAAACCAAAAACTTGTGTAAGATACCCATGAATTGTAACTATGTCCCAGAGGGCAGTTTCAGACTAGGCTACACTGTCACCACAATAGGTTCTTCATGCATTTTTATATTAGCGTATATTTGAGGCATTTTTTAATAACTGGTTCATTCCTCTGGCTAGTGTGGTAGAGAATCAGTGTCTAGTTGCAGACTAACCCGCATTAACATGTGAAAGAACATATATCAGTTTTGCATGTAAATACACCACTACTACACATGACACCAAATCTATAAAATTGGATTCTAATGCCCAAATGTCTGATGGTACCGTGTTTTCCCCCAAACTAAGACAGTGGTGCTCCTTGGACTTACCAGGTCCTCGGTTTCACCGAAAGTGCATAGTCCCGTCTGTAATACAGCGCGTGTGATTCCCTAAAATATGAGCATGAAATTCCTGACTGTGTTCGCTTCCCCCGCAGGTCCCGACAGAGTTCACCATCTTTTTTGGGTTTTCACCTATAACATGGGTGTATGACCACAATTTGAAAAATTTAAAAAACGCGCCCAGTCCGAATCATTCAGACCACCTGATGGCACGCCACGCTAATCTTATGGAGCCAGCGCAGCTGTTCCACATTACTAGCACACCCTCTTAAGATACCTTGCAACCCTTTTTGCCTGAAGACTGACATTCTGACTAAAGTGAATGTGCCCCATGTCTTATACTATTTTTGCTTCTAAAGATGGTCTTATTTTCAAGGGGTGGTCTTATTTTTCCCTGATCCCATCACACCCATCGTATAACCCTCTGAATTTCCACCAAGAGTTTCCTTGTGGCTCTATTTCTGTGTGCAAAAACACACATACATAATGTTTCATTTTTTAGTTCACAATTTTACGACCAAAAACAACATTTTTTAATTTAAAGACCATCATATCACCAACTTCTCTAACTTCCTTATAACTCTCTAAACCCAGTGATGGCAACCTTTCAGACGCTGAGTGCCCAAACTACAACCAAACCCACCAATTCTTTGCAAGTGCCAATACGAAATTTAGCAGCACTTATTATTCCCTGGTCTGTCACTGTTTGAAATTGTATAGGCACCTGATGAACACCAATACGTCGCAGACGGAGAAGAAGTTTGGATTATCTTGTCGCTTCCATCTAGGGTCCAGGCTGACTGGGCTCCAAGCGGCCTTGAGTTGTTCTGTGTCTGGCGAACTCTGGCTTGGGTGATGGTTTCAGAATGCCCCATAGAGGGGGCCTCTGAGTGCCACCTCTGGTACCCTGCCATAGTTTGCCACACTGCTCTAACTCTACATTTTCATGCGATTCCTATTGAATGCATTGGTTTCCCCAATCTCTCCTGTTTAGCACTTTCCTCATGAGCCCTTCTTGTCGCTCTTCTTCAGTAGCTGCTTGTATCACATTTGCGCTAACATTCAGTGATTCCTATCCATTAATTCTCACTCCATATCACTAACTCTTCTGATACTAATGTATGGGTCGTGGGAATGTTATCAATGAGGCCGCTAGGGCGTATATTTAGGGGGAGCTGAGTCCCTTATATTTCTCAGCTGAACAAACTGTGAGGTAGTCCTTATTTTGCGGAGTATCTTATTCTAGGTGTAACATGGTAACAGCGGTAGAAGAAATATTCTAGGGAACTGTCTGAAGTTGTGCACCTTAGTGTTTTTGGACTCGTTCGATAATAAAGAAAAAATGTGGTTATGCAGCATTTTTCTAGTCAGTGTTTGGAAATCCCCAACAGTATAAATTTGGGTACTTCCATCACCTGCACTCTACAAGACTAATGCTCATACCTTAGAGATAGATGTATATCTTGTCTAAAAATGCTAGCTATTCAATGCCTTCCCAGAGTGTCATGTCGGTATTATGAGTAAAGAATCACAGTTTCAGGGCCAAAGTTAAGCCGGGGACCCCCACTCTATCAAATGCCACCAAAGTCTTTAAGCAGCTTACAAATCCGTGATTCAGCACTATCAGCTATAACTGAAAAGTAATTATCACCCAATGTTATCTAGTGAGTCTCTCTCTTGTAGGGTGTTGGTAACCCTTACCAGCTGCATTTTCTTCTCTATAACTCTCTTATATAACATATACTAATGTCTGCTCTGCTCCTTTTTGACATCAAAAGGTTATGATCTACTACAACACAAAAACAACCACATCATCCTCCTCCTCAATCATCATCATGTTTAGACACAACGTCTTGACCTGTGGGATTTCTGCCTACATTCTACTGCTGATTTCCATTCACGCCCCTGCTTGCCCATCGCCTGCCATACCTGCCACTGTTCCCCTAATGTGACATGTTGAGCGGAAAACTCAGAAATGCCCTGTTTTCTGGCATAAAAGAACTCCCTTATGTATGTAAGAAAATCTAACCATCAAAATCCATCATAATAACCAGTGAATGTTTACTCACAGAGCCAGGCACTGTGACTGTGGTGATCTCTTGTCGGTGCGCACGCACAAAGCACTGCTGACGCGCGGCGCAGAATGCCAGCGCGGTCAGCGAGATTGCGGCACGCCGGGACGTGAGTAGTGACCTCAACAGTAGGGGCCGAGCAATGGGGGCGTTTCGAAATGAAGACGTAGGCGGACGAGGGCGTATTTATTGAAAATAAGACCTGAGGAACGTTTCCCAAGGGTGGGGTGGCATATACTCCTCTTCAACCCCGCCCATTTGGCGACTGCGGTAGTCACACTGCACAGGTCTTTCAAAGGTAAAATATAGTTACTTTTTCTCTGTAAAGCCGATTCTTGCGACAAAAGATGTTTAGTCAGTGTAAGGACCAAACTCCCCGGGTTACATACGATAGGGTCTGGTCTAATAGTAAGGCATACATACACATACACATGTCTGTATATATAGATATATGTATATATAATTGTTTTTAAAACACAAGCAGATGTTTCCTAACTAAAATGCAATAAAGTATGGAAAATGTAAAATAATACTTCATACAGGTCCAGTGATATCATTGCTATTTTAATTACTGCATTAGGTATGGTCAAAGCATTTTAAACACAATTCCAAATGTTTCATTGTCCTGGATGCATTCCAGCATTTTTTAAGATTACAAAAATAAAATCACCCCATCCATGCCTGGCTTGAGAAATGTTTTACACCCTTCAAGCAAAGGGATTCATTAAAGCCACTCCCTGGATTTGACATATACTTGTTCTAGAATGACAACTCTTGGAAATGTTTCAAAAATAAGAACTGAAGCAACAAATAAATACAGCTCTCATAAAGAATATAGTATGTAAGAATACAATGTTGTTATATTGCAGTATATTTTGTACAGGCTACATATATGGGTTATTAGGGGGTTGGAAGACTTTGGCTTGTTTCTACCATTATTTTCCATGGCCTCCTTCCTTTTAAAATCAACTTTCAAAATTATGCTAATGATCCTGCAGGGCTCTTGAGGGGTGTCCCTTCATGCTGTGGCTTCTTCACAGGCTGTTATACTGTGCAGGAGCACTTCCCTGCACCCACTGTGTGAGATTACAGCATGCAAATGGAAGCTAAAGTCAATGTCCTATATTGTAACATTTATAACTCTGAATTTCTTTTTTATTTGTTGGTTTTGTAACAAAAACTATAAAGGGTGCGAACATATGGAATGTCAACTGGCTAAAATAGTATTTTCTTTTCACAAGAAGCAAAAGTCTATGAACATGTTATCTATACTTGAGTTTTTCAAAGCAGAATGCAGATTTGGGGATAACTTGAATTAAAAAAAATAAGTCAAATATAAGTATTTTAAAATGATTTTCAAAACAAATGGATATCAGATGTCCATTGTAAGATTTGCATAAAGAAACAACCTGAAAAGTTCTGGCATTCAAGAATTTGCATGAAAGCTTAAACTTTTTTGATATTATCAAGACTTCAGAAGGCAGGAAAAAAGGTAAGTAGGGAAAATCAGACATGCACCACAAGGGATAGTTATTGGACAGTGATGGCGAACATTTTAGAGACCAAGTGCCCAAACTGCAAACCAAAGTCTACGCTATCATTCCACAGTGTCCAACCCGGCTATTGAGCCTATAATTAGAGACAGTCCCCCTCTATAAGGGATATATAATAGTGCTACATGATGACCATTACCAGTACAACAAGATAAATACCACCATACTGATAATAAACAGACCACTAAAGAAAGTCCAACATCACCAATTATATCACAAAGCAGGAGCAAATACACCAGTGAGGAACACTACCCCCATCCAGTGAGGAACACTACCCCCATCCAGTGAGGAACACTACCCCCATCCAGTGAGGAACACTACCCCCATCCACTAAGCAGAATGCAGATTTGGGGATAACTTGAATTTAAAAAAATAAGTCAAATAAAAGTATTTTAAAATGATTTTCAAAACAAATGGATATCAGATGTTCATTGTAAGATTTGTATAAAGAAACAACCTGAAAAGTTCTGGCATTCAAGAATTTGCATGATGAAAGCTTAAACTTTTTTGATATCATCAGGACTTCAGAAGGCAGGAAAAAAGGTAAAGTAGGGAAAATCAGAGATGCACCACAAGGGATAGTTATAGGAGATGCTGAGGTAGTAGTAGTGTCCAGGACCCAAAAGCTTCTCTAACACAGATGTTCAGTATTTAAATGATTTTTTTCTTGGGGTCCAGCAGCTTCAAGTTGTTCATCTGGAATCATCTTTGCCAATTATTGAAAGGACAATCCAGAACAGACACATAAATGGAACCTTTCATGTTGCTTTGAGACACTGAAACCGCTAGTGTGTCTTTTGGACAGGTGGTTTCATGTCCCAAAATGCCTGTAGTAAGCCTATACTTTTAGATAGATGTATGCATGCTCCCAGAAATCAGAGCCATACATCTCGTGAAAGTAAGCTTCATAAAAATATGCTCATGTCAACTCTGTCATTAATGGGTTATTTCCAAGAAGACAATGGGGCACATTTACTTACCCGGTCCCACAGAGTTTCCGAGAGTACATTGTGCATTGTAAAATTGTGCGCCCGATTTCCTGAATGTGTTTCTTCCCCTATAAGGGCCGCCGGAGTTCACCATCTTCTTCCTGGCGCATGTAAGTGCATTGTCTTGCGACACAATTTTAAAGTTAAATCCTGCGCTTAGTCTGTAGCAGTCGGAACGTCCAACTGCTCACCCCAAATTTTTGTCACATGAAAGCCGGTGGCACTGCGCCTAAATCCCCTTCTAAATACCTGTCCCAGCGGCGCGATCCCCGAAAACGTCGGAAAACCCAACGGAAATGCAATCCGTGGACCCTTAGTAAATATGCCCCAATAATATTCTTAAATATACTATATACTTAAATATACTATATACTATAAACATTCTCTAATTCACTGTTATTAGCAAAAATGCTGCATTTCACAGATATAATTCCAACCTGAGGCAGGTGAATTTTCGATCAAATGTCCCCATATGACAGCTGTCTGTGGCCATAAATATATATATATATATCTCCCTTGTTCTTGAGCTCTGGGAACCTGTGCCATGCTGTCAGTGAGGGCAGTGTAGTGCACCCCAGGGTCACTGGCAGCATGGCACAGCAACAAGACAAGAGATCTGGGCCAAGGGCAGTATATATTTGGCCATGGGAAGCTCTCATACAGGGCAGTTTGGAACACTACACAATAAGGACCTATAGTTGTTTAGTGTCTGTGACATATACACAGAGCAGCTCCTGCCTCCTCCTGTTACACTTATCTTTACAGGCTGCTGTAGGCTCCTGCAGTTCCGTCTCTCTCCTCGTGGGGGAGGGAGTAAGAGAGTGTAAGGCAGCACTAGTGAGCACAGAGCAGCCTACAGTGAGAGATATCACTGGAGCGCTCGGCGATCGGCAGCTTTTCCTGCTGGCTGAAGCTTCATTGATTCAAGATATAGACGGCAGGGGAGCGTGCCCATGGAAAGGGCTCTGCGTGCCCTCCGTGGCACGCGTGCCATATGTTCGCCACCACTGTTATAGGAGATGCCGAGGTAGTAGTAGTGTCCAGGCATCTCAAAGGACCCAAAAGCTTCTCTAACACAGATGTTCAGTATTTAAATGATTTTTTTCTTGGGGTCCAGCAGCTTCAAGTTGTTCATCTGGAATCATCTTTGCCAATTATTGAAAGGACAATCCAGAACAGACACATAAATGGAACCTTTCATGTTGCTTTGAGACACTGAAACCACTAGTGTGTCTTTTGGACAGGTGGTTTCATGTCCCAAAATGCCTGTAGTAAGTCTATACTTTTAGATAGATGTATGCATGCTCCCAGAAATCAGAGCCATACATCTCGTGAAAGTAAGCTTCATAAAAATATGCTCATGTCAATAATAATAATGGGTTATTTCCAAGAAGACAGTGGGGCACATTTACTTACCCGGTCCCACAGAGTTTCCGAGAGTACATTGTGCATTGTAAAATTGTGTGCCCGATTTCCTGAATGTGTTGCTTCCCCGATAAGGGCCGCCGGAGTTCACCATCTTCTTCCTGGTGCATGTAAGTGCATTGTCTTGCGACACAATTTTAAAGTTAAATCCTGCGCTTAGTCTGTAGCAGGCGGAACGTCCAACTGCCCACCCCAAATTTTTGTCACATGAAAGCCGGTGCCACTGCGCCAAAATCCCCTTTTAAATACCTGTCCCAGCGGTGCGATCCCCGAAAACGTCGGAAAACCCAACGGAAATGCAATCCGCGGACCCTTAGTAAATATGCCCCAATAGTATTCTTAAATATACTATATACTTAAATATACTATATACTATAAACATTCTCTAATTCACTGTTATTAGCAAAAATGCTGCATTTCACAGATATAATTCCAACCTGTCTCTATCAGTGCTGGTGTATACAATTCCGGTTGCCCCGGAAACCAACTGTTGATCTTCAGATTCCAGGCA
The DNA here is from genome assembly GCA_019512145.1 of Engystomops pustulosus. Classification (NCBI taxonomy): domain Eukaryota; kingdom Metazoa; phylum Chordata; class Amphibia; order Anura; family Leptodactylidae; genus Engystomops; species Engystomops pustulosus. The sequence goes on from CM033641.1 coordinate 182,267,997, forward strand.
GATTCTTCTCATGAATAGATTTTGCTGTTGATTTCAAGACAAGTTCACACGCAGGGGCACATTTACTTACCCATCGGGCGGAGTTCACCGGAGTTAATTGTCCGATGATAATGCACTGTGCTGTGATTCACTCAGATTGTACGCCCGATTTGCGACACAATTTGAAGGTCAAGTCACATGCTCTGTCCGAATCAGTTAGATCGTCCTCCCAAATGTCCCCTAAATTGTAACGCATGGAAGTCAGCGCAGCTGCGCCACAAAAAGGGTGCTAAAAGAGCAATAAAACTGAGAGAAAAACAGATAAAATTGTAATGTAAGAGTGTAAAAAATGATGTTTATAGTGTAAATATCACTAGGGGGTTAAGTTTGAAAGCTTACTTACATGGGCAAACCACTATAAATATCAAATGACCTATTGCCTTGGCTCTCAAGATTCAGTGTGCCTCTCTTCGTGTTAACTTTTTATTTCTATCTCCTCCCCTTTTAATGGGATATACAACTTCGATTCCTGCAAAGGTTAGAACCCGCAATGACATTGTACGATAGGTTGTATTGATCTAGGGACTCCATTCCATGTGGTAAACAATCTCAAGTGTCCAAACTTGAATCTACCCTTTGGGACAACTTTCTCCAGCCAATTCTCTTCTCTGTAGGAATACACTTCTTACCACTTCTGATTTTATCGTATGTCCTCATCTGAAAGTAACTAAAGGGCCTTGTTTTGCTATCTGCGCCCTTACATTGAACACCAATTTTTTCTGATCGCTTTTTTTATGATTCCTCCCTTTGGAAAAAAAATCAAATGGAAACACAAATCTTTCTTGTCTGTCCACTTGTTCCAGGATACTGCCGTGAGTTGACTATTTTATCATGAAGATACATTTTATGAGTATAAAGCAGAAGAGGTATTTTGCAGGTGCAGCATTCTTCTGAGCCTGTAGAAGTCACTTTATTGGTATAAAGTGCCACTAGCATTAAGGAGCAGCATAGAACAAAGGAGGTCGGTGTGAGATACAGCATGCAATGGAAAGCTAAAGTCAATGTCCTATATTGGTAAACATGTATAACTTGAATTTCTTTTTTATTTGTTATTTGTAACAACAAAAAATAATAAAGGGGTGCGAACATATGGAATTATGGATGTTCAACTGGCTACAATAGTATTGTCTTTTCACAGAAGCAAAAGTCTATGAACATGTTATCCTATACTTGAGTTTTACAAGCAGAATGCAGATTTTGGGGGATTAACTGGAATTTAAAAAATAAGATCAAATGAAAAGTATTTTAAAAGGAGTAAAACAATGGATATCAGAGTGTTCTGTAAAGATTTGTATAAGAAAACAACATGAAAAAGTTTTCTGGCATTCAAGAATTTGATGATGATAAGCTTAAATTTTGTGATATCATCAGGACCAGAAGCAGAAAAAAAGTAAATATTTTAAGTAGGAAAAAGCGAGATTTGCACCACAAGGGATTAGTTATAGGAGATGCGAGTAGTGGTAGTAGTCTGGTAGTTAGTAGTGTCCAGGACCCAAAGCTTCTCCTAACACAGAGTTTCTGTCAGTATTTAAATGATTTTTTCTTGGGGTCCAGCAGCTTCAAGTTGTTCATCTGGAATCATCTTGCCAATTATTTGAAAGGACATCCAGAACAGACACATAAATGGAACCTTTCATGTTGCTTGAGACACGAAACCGATAGGTGTGTCTTTTGGGACAGTTGGTGTCCTGCCCAAATGCCCGTAGTAAGCCTATACTTTTAGATAGATGTATGATGCTTCCAGAAATCGAGCCATACATCTCGTGATGTGAAAGTTGAAAGTAAGCTCATAAAAATATGCTCATGTCAACTTGTCATATGGGTTATTTCCAAGAAGACAATGGAGGCCATTACGTACCGGTCCCACAGAGTTTCGAGAGTTACATTGTGCATTGTAAAATTGTGCGGCCCCCCGATTTTCGAATGGTTTTCTTCCCCTCACCCTGACACGGGCCGCCGAGTTCACAATCTTCTTCCTGGCGCAGGTAAGTGCATTGTCTTGCGACACAATTTAAGTTTTAAAAAAAAAAAAAAAAAAAAAAAATTTTTTTTCCTGCGCTTAGTCTGTAGCAGTCGGAACGTCCAACTGCTCACCCCAAATTTTTGTCACAGGTGAAAGCCGGTGGCCCTGCCGCCTAAATCCCCTTCTAAGTACCTGTCCAGCGGAGCGATCCCCGAAAACGTCGGAAACCCAACGCGGAATGCAATCCGTGGGACCCTTCCTTAGGAAATATGCCCAATAATATTCTTAAATATACTATATACTTTAAATATACTATATACTATAAACATTCTCTATTCCCTGTTATTAGCAAAAAATGCTGCTTTCACAGACTAATTCCAACCTGTCTCTATTAGTGCTGGTGTTACAATTCCGGTTTGCCCGGAAACCAACTGTGATATTCTGATTCTTTCATGAATAGATTTTGCTGTTGATTTCAGACAATTCACACACGGCAGGGGCACATTTACTTATTATACTAGAGTATAGCCTAGTTTCAGCACAAAATTTTTTGCCTCAAAAAACCCTTTAACTCGGCTTACTCGAGGTCAAACTAAAAACATTTAAAGACCAAACTCACCTTTCGACGTCACCCATAGTCCTCTCTTGCTGAGACAGGCTGAGACAGAAGAGGACCTACGGGGAGGGGGACGTGACGTCGCAAAGATGATACAGTGTTGATTTATTGTTCCTCCTACAGGGGCGGGCAGGCTGTATGTCCAGGGGTGGCAGGCTGTCTGGTATGCTACAGGGGCTGGAAGACTATATACTGGAGCTTGTAACCAATGCATTTCCCACCCTCGGCTATATTCGAGTCAATAGGTATTCCAGTTTTTGTGTTGAAATAATTAGGGGGTCTCGGTATACTCGAGTCGGCTATACCGAGTAAGTATAGTAGTATATACTGGTGGTGACTTACCCATCAGGCGGAGTTCACCGGTTAATTGTCCGGATGGATAATGCACTGTGCGTGATTCACTCAGATTGTTACGCCCGATTGGCGACACAATGAAGGTCAAGTCACATGCTCTGTCTTGAATCAGTTAGACGTCCTCCGGAAGTCCCCTAAAATGTAACGTATGAAAGTCAGAGCAGCTGCGCCACAAAAAGGGTGCTAAAAAGAGCAATTAAAACTGAAGAGGAAAGGAAGAAAGAAAACAGATAAATTGTAATGTTAAGTTTGAAAGCTTACTTACATGGGCAACCCACTATAAATATCCAAAATTGACATATTGCCTTGGCTCTCAAGATTCAGTGTGTGCCCTCTCTTCGTGTTAACTTTTTATTTCGATCTCCTCCCCTTTTAATGGGATATACAACTTCGATTCCTGCAAAGGTTAGAAACCCCGCAATGACATTGTACGATTGGTTTGTATTGATCTAGGGACTCCATTCCCTGTGGTAAACAATATCAAAGTGCCCAAACTTGAATCTACCCTTTGGGACAAACTTTCTCCAGCAATTCTCTTCTCTGTAGGAAATACACTTCTTACCACTCTGATTTATTGTATGTCCTATCTGAAAGTAACTAAAGGGCCTTGTTTTGCTATCTGACGCCCTTACATTGAACACCAATTTTTTCTGATCGCTTTTTTATGATCCTCCCTTTGGGAAAAAAAAATCCAAATGGAAAACACCAAAATCTTTTACTTGTCTGTCCACTTCTCTGATCTACTTTTTTCCAACTCTCTTAAGAATGCATTCTGATACCATTCTTTACTTTTTTGTAGCCCATCAAAATATGGCACAACTGTGTTTTATTGCCATTTCTACCAGCTTTGGAATTTTATTAGAGAATTAGTTTGGAGAAATAGAAAGGTAACATTGGGAATTGTTAATCAATGGACTAACACAGAAAACTTGTTCCAGGATACTGCCGTGAGTTTTGACTAGTATCAGGAAGATACATTTTATGAGTATAAAGCAGAAGAGGTATTTTGCAGGTGCAGCATTCTTCTGAGCCTGTAGAAGTCACTTTATTGGTATAAAGTGCCACTAGCATTAAGGAGCAGCATAGAACAAAGGAGGTCGGAAAAGATGACAGCTACATTTATGCAAGCCTAGACAGGCTATAGTTTACTCTGAAATCATTTTGATTTTTGAAAATGTTAATTCATAGGAAGGGTACTTCTTTAAAAAAAAATAACATCTTTAGACACAGCATTCTGAATTACTTTGACAGAAGTAAAAACACATATAATAAAGAATTTATTCTTAGCTAGAAACCTTATTGCAGAGCTGCTATATCATTTGCACATGTTCTGCATAGGTAAATGCAAGCTATCTATTATCCCTAAAAGTAAGGTAATGTTTGAACACAAAAAAATAACCCATATAGGACTCTCATTCTAGCAGTGCTTTTCTAGTGGAGTATACAGATACTTTGCATCTGAAAATATGTGCACTGTAACCCTACAGCTGATCCTGGAAGATGGAGGAAAAATGCTTAAATTACCTGCAAACTGCTTTAGACTTTACTGAGTTTTTCTTCATAGTGTATAATTAATGATCATACATACTGGGAGATTTATCACTGCTTCTATGCCGGTTTTCTGGCATTAAAGCTGTGAAAGGATCTCAGTGCAAGAAATTGTGATTCTTACAACGACTACACCAACATGAAGGGGATGTGCTTGGCAGAGCAGCCCAGTTCCCGTCCAGTGCCTGTGCCATTTTGAAAAACCTATGAAACAAGTTTTATACGCAAATCTACGCCTAGTCCGACCTAAGCCTCTCGATGTATCCGGTGGGATGTGTGGTGGCATGGTAACTATCATTCTCCGGGCCCGGAAGTGTCGGCGTATGATAAATCTCCTCCATTAAGGGAATGTTATAATTGGTGGCACAAGGTCTGTTTTCTGGCACACAGTTTTAAAGTTGTCTTGTATGAATTTTCATTGTGTTACATGACTTTACTTTATTTGTCACACTGCATAAAGAAAATATGCGAATCAGAAATTACACCTTCCATTTAGGAAGTGGTTTAAAAGTTCATAGGCATGCATTTTGTTGGTCTTAATGTGCAACAAAAATTGCACCAAAAGTAGCTGTCAGGAAAAAAGATGTGCAGCAAAAGAGCTGGGGCACATAAGTTGTGTCCACGTTGGGGGTCGGTAAACTGAGCTTTTTGTGCTGCAAACGCAAGTACTAGGGAATATAATGGGAATAGAAAATGTCCTGTTTTTTTTTTTTAAATTGAGCATCTCACAGCAAGAAAAACAAAATGATGCAAAAAATAATCTGCAAAGATTCAATACAAGTGTCAAAAGCACAATACTGCTGCAGGGAACACTTTGGGGCAGATTTAACAAGTGTCTGAAAGTCAGAATATTTCCAGTTGCCCATGGTAACCAATCACAGCTCCCCTTAAAAATATTCATGAGCACTGGTAAAATGAAAGCTGAGCTGTGATTGGTTGAAATGGGCAACTGGAAATATTCTGACTTTCAGACATAACCCGTCACAAGAACGCGAATTGGGCCCTTAGTAAATGACCCCCATTGTCTGTTTCTTTGATAAATGTCCACTTATATCCAAGGCCTCAACCGCAGGAGGTAAAAATTTTCCTTGGTGTGATATGTTGTCCACATCAATTTCACAAGCTTTCTATTCTAGGAGAGGCAGATTTCCCTGTAATGCTGCGTTATTTCGCTCTTAGGTAATACTCCCTGTAAAGTTGCTCCTTCATCAGGTAGTTGCTATCATGAACGGCACAAACATAAAACGCAATGCTTTTATTTTTTACTACTTACAACAAGCAGATTATTTTATTATTATTATTAATATTATCATCTTTTTATAGATTTATATACCATTAATTCCATGGTGCCGTAAAAGCGATAAGGGATGCATATCCATTACATTAACACAAGAGCAATTGCAAGTACAAATACTCAAAGACTACAGAGATCAAGAAACAAATGGAAGGAGGACCCACCACATGAGGGCTCACAATCTATAT
>CM033641.1:182274908-182482116 GCA_019512145.1 Engystomops pustulosus
GGATACAGAGTGGATGGTAATAGCGCATAGCTGAAGGTCCTGTAAGGAACAGAGATTATGTACGGAACGTTATTGGATGATTAGTAGATATATGGAGGAGACAGGTTGTGGATGGTTTTGTAAGTCATTCTTAATATTTTAAACTCCATTCGTTGTACAATGGGTACAACGTGGAGACAGCAGAGTTAAGGATAGATTGGAGGGGTGCTAGAGAGTTATCTGGGAGACAACAGGGAAGAATGTTGCAGTTGTTCAAGCGGGAGATGAGGAACTAGCAATTGGGTAGACTCTAGACTCGCAATATTGTAGACTATGGATTGAGGAAGGATTGGGAGTGCAAGATGTTCTTGAAATGGGGGTGGCAGGTTATAGTAAGGGTCTGTATGTGAGGCTTAAAGGATAAGGCACAGTCAAAGATGACTCCAAGGCTGCAGACTTGTGTGAGATACAGCATGCAATGGAAAGCTAAAGTCAATGTCCTATATTGGTAAACATGTATAACTTGAATTTCTTTTTTATTTGTTATTTGTAACAACAAAAAATAATAAAGGGGTGCGAACATATGGAATTATGGATGTTCAACTGGCTACAATAGTATTGTCTTTTCACAAGAAGCAAAAGTCTAGTGACATGTGTATCCTGATACTGAGATTTTACAAGCAGATAGCAGTTGTGGGGATACACTGAATTTAAAAAATAAGATCAAATGAAAAGTATGTTAAAAAGTATACATTTTTCACAACAAGGATATCAGAGTGTGTCATGTAAAGATTGGTATAAGAAAACACTCGAAAAAGTTCTGGCAGTCAAGAATTTGGTGCATGATAGCTACAATTTTGTGGGATATATAGGACCAGAAGGCAGAGAAAAAAGTAAAGATGTAGGAAGTCAGGAGATTGCACCACAAGGTAAAGTTTATAGGAGACGAGTGTTAGTATCGGTATAGTATGTCCAGGACCACAAGCTTCTCTAACACAGAGGTCTGCAGTATTTAAATGATTTTTTCGGGGGTCCACGCCAGCTTCAAGTGTTCATCTGGAATCATCTTGCCAATTATGAAAGGACATCCAGAACAGACACATAAATGGTGAACCTTTCATGTGGCTTGAGACACTGAAACCGACGAGTGTGTCTTTTTGGACAGTTGGTGTCCTGCCCAAAATGCCGTAGTAAGCCTATACTTTTGAGATAGATGTGATGGCATGCTTCCCAGAAATCGAGGCCATACATCTCTATAAGTGAAAGTAAGCTTCATAAAAATATGCTCATGTCAACTCTGTCATATGGGTTATTTCCAAGAAGACAATGGAGGCACATTACTTACCGGTCCCACAGAGTTTCCGAGAGACATGGTGGCATTGTAACATTGTGCGGCCCCGGCTTTTCTGAATGTGTTCTTCTTCCCCTCACCCTAAGTGGACCTGCCAGTTCACACATCTTCTTCCTGGCGCATGTAAGTCAATTGGATCTCTTGCGACACAATAAGTTTTAAAAAAAAAAAAAATTTTATCCTCCCCCGCGCTGTACGTCTGTGCAGTCGGAACGTCCAAACTGCTCACCCAAATTTTTGTCACAGTGAAAGCCGGTGGCCCTTGTTCATGCAGGCCCTAAATCCCCTTCGTAAAGTGACCTTCCCAGCTGCGCGATCCCCGAAAACGTGCGGAAACCCAAGCGGAATGCAATCCGTGGACCCCCTAGAAATATGCCCAATAATATTCGTAAAATACATACTACTGAAATATACTATATACTTAACATGTCTCTATCCCGTTATGAGCAAAAAATGCTGCAGTCACAGATATAGGGCCAACCTGGCTCTATGAGTGCGGTGTATACAATTCCGGTTGCCCGGAAACCAACTGTGATTCTGATCTTTCATGAATAATTGGCGTGTGATTCAGACAAGTTCACACACGCGGGCACATTACTTATTAGACTCGAGTATAAGCCTAGTTTGCAGCACATAAATGGTTGTGCTCAAAAACCCTTAACTCGCCTTACTCGGGTCAAACTAAAACATTGAAAGCGCAAAACTCACCTTTTCGACGTCACCCATAGTCTCTTCTGCTGAGACAGGCTGAGACAGAAGAGGACCTACGGGGGGAGGACTCGCAAAGAGGATACAGTGTGATTTATTGTTCCTTCCTGACAGGGGCGGGCAGCGTATGCCAGGGGTGGCAGTGTCTGGTATGCTACAGGGGCTGGAAGACTATATACTGGCGCTGTACCAATGCATTTCCCACCCTCGGCTTATAGTCGAGTCAATAGGTATTCCCTAGTTTTCTGTGTTGAAATAATTAGCGGGGTCTCCGGTTATACTCGAGTCGGCTATACTCGATAAGTTGTAGTATATCGGGTACTTACCCATCAGGCGCGAGTTCACCGGGTAATTGTCCGGATGATATGCACTGTGCTGTGATTCACTCAGATTGTACGCCCGATTGGTGCGACACCAATTTGGAAGGTCAAGTCACATGCTCTGTCTTGATCAGTTAGACGTCCTCCGGACGTCCCCTACAAATGTAACTATGGAAGTCAGACGAGCTGCGTCCACAAAAAGGGTGCTAAAAGAGCAATTAAAACTGAAGAGGAAAAAAATTGGAAAACAGATATTGTTGTAAGTTTGAAAGCTTACTTACATGGCAACCCACTATAAATATCCAAATTGACTATTGCTTGCTCTCAAGATTCAGGTGTGCCCTCTCTCTCGTGTTAACTTTTTATTTCGATCTCCTCCCCTCTTCTAAGGGATATACAACTTCGATTCCTGCAAAGGTTAGAAACCCCGCAATGCACTTGTACGATTGGTTTGTATGATCCTAGGGACTCCAACATCCCTAGGTGGTAAACACATCTCAAAGTGCCCAAATTTGGGGTCTTGAATCTACTACCTTTCACGGGTCACTTTACTCCAGCCAATTCTCTTCTCTGTGGAAATACCACTTCTTACACGGCTGGATTCTATTGTATGTCCTATCTGACAAGTAACTAAAGGGCCTTGTTTCGCTATCGAGCGCCCTTACATTGAACACCAATTATGTCTGACGCTTTTGGGTGATTGATCCGCCTCCCTGGGGGCAAAAAAAATCAAATGGAACACCAAAATCTTGCTGTGCTGTGCCAGCCTTCCTGGAACTACTGTTCTTTCCAGACTCCTCTTAACGAAGGCAGGGTTCGGAGACGCTTGCTTACTTTGTGGGGAAGCCCATCAATAGGGTGGGCCAACGGTGTGTTATTGTCCATTGCTACCAGCTGGGGAAATGAGTAGAGAATTAGGTTGGAGAAACGAGAAAGGTACATTGGGGAATTGGTTATCAATGGACTCACACAGGAAAACTTTGTCAGGATGACTGCCGGGAGTGTGACTAGTATAGCAGGAGAACTTTTATGAGTAGAAGCAAAAGAGGTATTTGCAGGGGACAGCATTCTCTGAGCCGGAGAGTAATTCACGGGGTGATACAAGTGACCCACTAGCAGAAGGAGCGCAAGAGACAAAGGAGGTCGGAAATCGACAGCTTACATTTTGCAAGCCTAGACAGGCATAGTTTACTCTGAATCAATGTTTGAGGGAGGAAATGTGTATGCATAGAAGGGTACCTTGTAAGAAAAAAAATAACATCTTTAGACACACCAGCATTCTGAATACTTTGGACAGAAGTAAAAACAATACAGAGAACGAAGCTATTCGAAAGTCTGAGAACCGTATTGCAGAGCTGCGATATGGCATTTGGCAACCATGTCTGCACGAGGTAATGCCAGCTATACTCTATGGATCCCTGAAAGGTAAGGTAATGTTTGACCGCAAAAAAATAACCCTATCAGGACTCTCATTGTAGCGTGTGCTGGCCTATGTGGAGTATACAGATATCTATGCATCGAAAAGGTGCACGTGAAACCCTACAAGCTGATCCTGGAAGATTGAGGAAAAAAATGAGCTTAAAGTACCTGCAAAACTGCTTAGACTTTACTGAGTTTTGTCGTCATGAGTGTTAGAGTAGATCATACATACTGGGAGATTATACACTGCGTTCTATCCGGTTTTTCATTAAAGTTGAAGGATACAGTGCAAGAATTGGTGATTCTTACAACGACTACACCAACAGTAAGGACGGATGTTGCTTGGACAAGCAGCCCCAGTTCCCGTCCATGCTGTGCCATTTTGTGAAAACCTACGAAACAGGTTATGAACGCCAATCTACGCCTAGTCCGGACCTAAGCCTCTCAATGGATCCGTGGGATTGTGTGGTGGCATGGTAACTATCATTCTCCGCGGCCCGGTTTGATGAAGCGTTCGACTTATGGATAAATCTCCTCCATTAAGGAATGTTTATAATTGGTGGCACAAGGTCTGTTTTCTGGCACCACAGTTTTAAAGTTGTCGTGTACTGAATGTTTCATCTGTGTCTTACACGACTTGCCCACATTATTTGTCACACTGATAGAAGTAAAAAAATATGTGAATCAGAAATTACGCGCTGTCCATTCAGGAAGTGGTTTAAAAGTGTCATAGGCATGCAATTTGTGGGTTTAATGTGCAGCAAAATTGCGCCGAAAGTACTGCAGGAAAAAAAATGATGTGCAGCAAAGAGCACAGGGGCCCATAAAGTTGTGTCCACGTTGGGCGGTCGGTAAAACTAGAGCTTTTTGTTGCTGCAAACGTCAAGTACTAGGAATATAATGGGCATCGAAAAATTGTCCTGTTTTTTTTTTTTAAATGTAGCACTACAGCAAGAAAAAACAAATGACTGCCAAAACATAATCTCGCAAAAGATCAATCCAGGTGTCAAAGCACATGACGCTGCAGGGAACCTTTGGCAGATTTAACAAGTGTCTGAAAGTCAGAATAGATGTCCATTTGCACCATGTAACCAATCACAGCTACCCCTTAAAAATATTCATTGAGGCAACTGTAAAATAAGCTGAGCTGGATTGGTTGAAATGGGCAACTGGAAATATCTGATTTCAGACACTGCACATGTGAACAGTCACAATCGGGAAGAAGCAATTTACTTACCTGGTTCTCGCGATCCAGCCGGCACGTTCTCTGCGGTGGATTCGGGTTCTACAGGGATTCCACTAAGGCAGGTTCTTCCGACCAACGTCCACACAGCGACAACTTTTTTTTTGTTAAATAAATGCGGCTGGTTTCCCTGAATCCGTCGGGTTTCGATACTGCCTCGCCCCCCAGTCGTTCGCGTGATGTCCGGCGCCGGTGCACACAATCCATCGCGTGCGCCGTAAAAAAAGTAAAGTAGAGTTTAATCTGCCCCCAATGGGCAAACATATTTTCCAGCATATTTGCGATATAGGTGTGGAACTAACCTCTGATACTCTAGTATGGAGATTATATTGTTTTGTTATGTGAGCAATATATCGGAGTAGAGAGAGAGAATGAACAAGGTGAGGGTGAGCAGCAGTGCAATAATGTTGTGTTGTAGGTGATCCGACAATTTTGTTTTAGGGTTATGTGGTAAAGTGGGGGACTGTCTGACACAAAAAGTGCCAGAGTATGGGAGAGGCACAGGAGAGGTCCTGGATAACAGAGTGGATGGTAATAGCCATAGCTGAAGGTCCTGTGGCAGTGATTTTCAACCTTTTTGAGCCCGCGCACACTTTTTATAATTAGAAAATCCTGGGGGCCCTCTCCAACCAAAAAGACACTAAACAGTATATTATACATCATAGTAGTAATATACAGATTCTAAATTTATTTACTCACTCAGTGTGAAACCTGGGGCTGGTTCGGAATAAACACAAAGGATATCCTCGGCAGAGGACATGGGTGAAAGCACACACGAAGTCTCCTCAATTCCCCTCTTTTAGTAATGGTGCTGATTATTTTGTGGCTTCATATACTCTCAGAAATAAGGGGTACAAATGAGAAAGTACTAAGGCCAGAGTGCAAGTGCCAGCTATATACTCAGCAGATGAGCTGGTACTTGTAGTACGCCTCCGCATGACTTAGTATTTCCATTTTACATGTTCTCCGTGTTATATGCAGTTTATAACTGCTGAGTACTAACAGGCCAGCTGCATAGCTAGTATTCGGCCAACAGTTCATATACTCAGGCAAAGCTCTATGTCAGGCATTATTGGTGGGCATTAACCTTGGCGGTGGGCAAAGGGGAGTCTCTCTGTCTCAGGATGATCGCGCCTCGGCCTCGGTGACGTCTTTTGTGCACAGGTTCCAAAGCTTGCGCATGTGTTATTGTAACACTCCTACATGTAAGAGCCGTGACTGCGCATCGCTGCGCATTGCTGCGGAAACAAAACACCAGGGGGCACATTAGTTGGGGGAAATTTCCCCGCGGTCAACCCGACATGTGTCGCGGCACACTAGTGGCCACGGCACCACAGGTTGAAAAGTCACCGGCTGTAAGGAACACAGGGATTAGTACGGAACGTTATTGGTTGATATTGGTGAGGAAATATTTTTTTTTTTTTTGGGGGGGAGGGACAGGTGTGATGGTTTGTGTAATCACCTTTTTAATTTAAACTCCATACTTTGTACAATGGGTACCAGAGGAGAAACGTGGAGAACAGAGTAAGGATGAGGATGTGGGGGGGCTGCTAAAAGAGTTATCTGGGAGAACACCGGGAGAATTTGCCACGTTGTTAAGCGGGAGATGAGGAACTAGGAAGTGGTAGACCTAGACTAGCAATATTGTAGACTATGGTTGAGAGAAGGATTGGGAGTGCAAGAGTCTTGAAAGGGGTGGCGGTTCTAGTAAGGGGGTCTGTTGTGAGGCTTAAGGTCACCTACCACCACACAAATCTACCTATAAAGGTAGACGGGGTGTAGGTGTAGGGGATCAATAGGACGTGAGGATGAGCCCTTTTCTAAGGCGCTAATCCTCACGTCCCACGCAATGAGTTCAAACAACTACTTTTATTTGCTCCCAATATTAAAATTTTCTTATGCGGCTACGTGGCGTGGAGTAGCCGCACTTGAGGTTACCGAGCGCTACTCCACGTGCCGGCAGCCTCTTTCTCCTCCTAGCAAAAATCTTCGGCGCGCAGCTACGAGGAGCATGCGCAGAACAGCAGGCCCACGCCTGTGCAGCCCGACTCCGTAGCAGTGACCGCGCAGGCGCGGGCCGATGGTTGCGCTATATGAGCAGAAGCCCAGATGAGTGTGCCCGGACGAAGTGCGCGCAGCTCCTCGTAGCTGCGCGCCGAAGATTTGGTAGGGAGGAGAAAGAGGTACCGGGGGCGTGGAGTAGGTAGCCGCCTAAAAGGGGAGATCCTCACGTTCCTATTGATCCACCTACCACCCGATCTACCTTTTTTATAGGTAGTTCGTGGTGGTAGTTCCCTTTAAAGATAAAGGACATTAAAGGATAAGGCACAGTCAAAGATGACTCCAAGGCTGCAGACTTGAGGGAGCGAGGAGAGCGTGGAGCCATGAATTGTGGCGGTTAAGTCTAATGGGAGTGATGTGTTAGGTGGAGGAAAGGTTATGGCCTACATTTATCAAAAATAGTGCAAACTGCCCTATGCTCAGTTTGCCTGTGAAGTTTACAGTGTGCAACAGATTCATGAAATGACTCCCACAATCTTCATGAATCTTGCCTTAAGATCGTTGCAACTGTAGATCATCACTTAAAGTTGCAATGCTCTGTTCATTCAGTCACATAGTGGTGCAAGTCTAACTTACACAGGAAAGAAGAGCAGAGTTATTACAATGGGGGTCATTTACTAAGGGCCCGATTCGCGGGCCCGATGTGTTACCCAAATATTTCCGATTTGCGCAGATTTTCCCTGAATTGCCCCGGGATTTTGGCGCACGCGATCGGATTGTGGCGCATCGGCGCTGGCATGCGTGCGACGGAAATCGGGGGGCGTGGCCGAACGAAAACCCGACGTATTCGGAAAAACCGCCGCATTTAAGAATGGAAAATGTGTTGCTCGGGACGCGCTTACCTGCACTCAGCCGGCCTCGGTGAATTCCGGCGCGTTCAGATGCTTTTCAGCGCAGCAGCACCACCTGGTGGACGGCAGAGGAACTACCTTATTAAATCCCGGCCGGACCCGAATCCAGCGCAGAGAACGCGCCGCTGGATCGCGAATGGACCGGGTAAGTAAATCTGCCCCAATGTGTGAAAACAACCACATTTATTTAGCTTTGTAAATCATTATAATAAATATGATGTACAAAATACACTAAATGTTCTAAACACAAAAACTTGTGTAAGATACCCAATGAATGATAACTATGTCCCAGAGGGCAGTTTCAGATTAATAAGGAGTCCTCTGCCGTCCACAGGTGGTGCTGCTGCCGCGAAAAGCATCTGAACGCGCCGGAATTCACCGAGGCGGCTGGAGTGCAGGTAAGCGGATTCCCGGCAACACATTTCCTTTTAATGCGGCGGTTTTTCCGAATAATACGTCGGGATTTTCGTTGGCCACGCCCCCCCGATTTCCAGTCGCACCAGCAGCGTCGATGCGCCACATACCGATCTAGCTGGTAGCGGGCAAATCCGTGAGAGCAATGTTCCCGAGGGAAAAATGCTGCCAAAATCCGGCAATCAGGGCAACCGAGTATCGCAAGTTTGTCGGTAACACATCGGGCCCGGAATCGGGCCCTAGTAAATGACCCCCATTGATAATAACTCTGCTCTGCTTTCTGTGTAAGTAGACTTCACCCATATGTGACTGAATGAACCAGAGCATTGACACTTTAATTGATGATTAACAGTTGCAAACGACCTTAGGCAGATTCATGAAGATGTGGGAGTCATTCAGATCTGTTGCACTGTAAACTTACAGGCAAACTGAGCATAGGGCAGGTTTGCACTATTTTGATAAATGTAGGCCATTAACCTTCCTCCACCCCTAACACATCACTCCCATTAGACTGTAACCGCCAACAATTCATGGCTCCACGCTCTTCCTCGCTCCTTCAATCTGCAGCCTTGGAAGATCATCTTTGACTGTGTCCTTTATCTTTAAAGGGAACTACCACAGAACTACATATAAAAGGTAGATCGGGTGGTAGGTGGATCAATAGGACGTGAGGATCCCTTTTAGGCGGCCTACTCCACGCCCCCGAGTAAGCCTCGTTTTCTCCTCCTACCAAATCTTCGGCGCGCAGTACGAGGAGTGCGCGCACTCGTCGGGAACCTCATCTGGGCTTCTGCTCATATGCGCAACCAGGCCCTCGCTGCGCGGTGCACTGCTACGGAGTCGGAGCTGCACAGGCGTGAGGCCTTGCTGTTTCGCGCATGCTCTCGGAAGCTGCGCAAAGCCGAAGATTTTTGCTAGGAGGAGAAAGAGGCTGCCGGGCGTGGAGTAGCGCCGTGTAACCTCAAGGCGGCTACTCCACGCCCGTAGCCGCATAAGAAAATTTTAATATTGGGAGGCAAATAATAAGAGTTTTTGAACTAATTGCGTGGGGTCTGAGGATTAGCGCCTTAAAAAGGGCTCTCCTCACGTCCTATTGTCCCATCCACCCTACACCCCGCTCTCCTTTATAGGTAGATTTGTGTGGTGGTAGGTGCCCTTAAGGCCTCACATACAGACCCTTACTATGAACCTGCCAACCCCCATTTCAAGACTCTTGCACTCCCAATCCTTTCCTCAATCCATAGTCTACAATATGCTAGTCTAGAGTCTACCACTTCCTAGTTCTCATCTCCCTTAACAACTGGCAAATTCTCCCGGTTTCTCCAGATAACTCGTCTAGCACCCCCCCACATCCTCATCCTTACCTCTGTTCTCCACGTTTCCCTCTGGTTAGCCCATTGTACAAGAGGAGTTTAAATTAAAATGGATGACTTACACAAACCATCACACCTGTCCCTCCCATTTCCTCAAAAAAAATATCTCATATCAATCCAATAACGTTCCGTACCATAATCCTGTGTTCCTTACAGACGTGACTTTTCAACCTGTAGTGCGTGGCCACTAGTGTGCCGCGACACATGGTCGGGTGTGACCGCGGGGAAATTTCCCCACCAACTAATGTGACCCCCTGGTGTTTTGGTCCAGAGACAATGCGCAGCGATGCGCAGTCACGGCTCTTACACAGTAGGAGTGTTACAAATAACACATGCGCAAGCTTTGGAACCTCGTGCACAAAAGACGTCAACGAGCCGAGGTCCCGGCGCATCATCCTGAGAGCAGGAGCGACTCCGCCTTTGCCCACCGCCAAGGTTAATGCCCACCAATATGATGCCTGACTAATGGCGTTTGCGCTGAGTATATGAACTGTTGGCAGAATACTACAGCTATGCAGCTGGCTGTAGTTACTCCGCAGTATACTGCATATAACAGCGAACAATGTAAAAGCGAATACTAAGTCATGCGGGGAGTACTACAGTACCAGCTCATATGCTGAGTATATGAGCTGGCACTTGCCACTCTGGCCTTAGTACTTTCTCTATTGTACCCCTTATTTTGCAGGAGTATATAGCCACAAATAATCAGCACATCTACTAAAAGAGGGGAATTGAGGAGACTTCGTGTGTGCTTTCACCATGTCCTGCCAGGATATCCTTTGTGTGTTTATTCGAACCAGCCCCAGGTTTCACACTGCGTGAAGTAAATTAAATTTAGAATCTGTAGTATTAACTCATATTTATAATATACTGTTTTAGTGTCTTTTTGGTTGGAGGGCGCCCCAGGATTTCTAATATAAAAAGTGTGCGCCGACGGCTCAAAAAGGTTGAAAATCACTGCCATACAGACGTTCACTATGCGCCTATTACCATCCACTCTGTATCCAGGACCTTCTCCTGTGCCTCTCCCATACTCTGGGCACTTTTTGTGTCGACAGTCCCCCACTTTACCACATAACCCTAAAACAAAATCTGTCGAGGATCACCTACAACACAACATTATTGCACTGCTGTCCCCTCATCCTTGTTCTCTGTCTTCTATCCACTCCGATATATTTGCTCACATACACAAAACAAATAAATACTCCATACTAGAGTATCAGAGGTTAGTTCCACACCTATATCAGCAAATATGCTGGAAGAATATGTTTGCCACATTTGGAGGGGCAGATTATACTTACTTTACTTTTTTTCACGGCGCACGCGATCGGATTGTGTGCACCGGCGCCGGATGCACGCGACGGACTGGGGGGGCGAATGGCAGTACGAAAAACCCGACGGATTCAGGGAAACACGCCGCATTTATTTAACAAAAAAAAAGTTGTCGCTGTGTGGACGTCTTGCGGAAGAACACTGCCTTAGGAATCGCCATGAGAAACCCGAATCCACCGCAGAGAACGTGCCGGTGGCATCGCGAATGACCAGGTAAGTTAAATCTGCTCCCCTTGTGACTGTTCACATGTCTGCGTGTCTGAAATCAGATATTTCCAGTTGCCACATTTTCAACAATCCAGCTCAGCTTATTTTACAGTGCTCAAGAAATATTTTTAAGGGAGCTGTGATTGGTTACCTGGGCACACTGGAACATTCTGACTTTCAGACACTTGTTCAAATCTGCCCCAAAGGCTCCCTGCAGCGTTTGTGCTTTTGACACCTGGTATTGTCTTTTGGAGATTATTTTTGCATCATTTTGTTTTTCTTGCTGTGAGTGCTCATTTAAAAAAAAAACACAGGACAATTTTTCGATGCCCATTATATTCACTAGTACTTGCGTTTGCAGCAACAAAAACTCAGTGTTTACCGACCGCCCAATCGTGGACACAATTTGTGTGCCCCCTAGCTCTTTGCTGCACATCTTTTTTTCTGCCAGCTACTTTGGGCAATTTTGTGCCATTAGACCACACAAAATGCCTATGCCTATGACTTTTAAACCACTTCTGAGGGACAGCGCGTAATTTCTGATGTCACATATTTTTCTTCATTGTATCAGTGTGACAAATAATGTGGAAAGTCAGGTAAAACACAGTGACACAAATTAGTACAGACAACTTTAAACTGTGGTGCCAGAAAACAGACCTTCGTGCCACCAATGTAAACATTCCTTAATGGAGGAGATTTATCCATTACGTCGAACGCTCGTCATCCGGGCCGCGGGAATGATAGTTACCATGCCACCACATCACCACCGGATCATTGAGGGCTTAGGTCCGGACTAGGCGTAGATTGCGTATAACCTGTTTGTGGTTTTCAAAAGTGGCACAGGCCACTGGACGGGAACTGGGCGTCTCTGTCCAAGCACATCCGCCTTCATGTTGGTGTAGTCGTTGTAAGAATCCCAATCTTGCACTCGTATCCTTTCACCTTTAATGCAATAAACCCGGCATGAACGCAGTGTACAATCTCCCAGTATTATGATCTAATCTATACAACTCTGAGAAACTCGAGTAACGTCTAAGGCAGTGTTTGCAGTACTTTAACCATTTTTTTTCCTCATCTTCCAGGATCAGCTTGTGGGTTTCCCGTGCACCATATTCGATGCATAGTATCTTTATACTCGCACATAGGCACCGCTCTACAGATGAGAGTCCTGATGGGTTATTTTTTTGTGTCAAACATTACCTTACTTTCTAGGGATCATAAGCATAGCTGCATTACCTCGTGCAGACATGGTGCCCCAAATGCCCATATCGCAGCTCTTGGCAATAAGGTTTCCAGACTTTCGAATATTCTTCATTGATATTGTTTTACTTCTGTCCCAGTAATTCAGAATGCAGTGTGTCTGAAAGATGTTATTTTTTTTTACAAGCAAGTCCCTTCCTATGATTACCATTTCCCTCCCCCAACAATTATTTCAGAGTAACTATCAGCCTGTCTAGGCTTGCATAAAATGTAAGCTGTCCTTTCCGACCTCCTTTGCTCTTGCTGCTCCTTCTGCTAGTGGGTCACTTGTATACCATCCTAATTGACTTCCGGCTCAGAAGAATGCTGTCCCCCTGCCAAATACCTCTTTTGCTTATCTCATAAAGTCTCTCCTGCAAACTAGTCACAACTCCACGGCAGTATCCTGCAACAAAGTTTTCCTGGTGAGTCATTGACTAACATTCCCATGTCCCTTTCTGGATTCTCTCAACACTAATTCTCTACTCCACATTCTTCCAGCTGGTAGCAATGGACAATAAACACCGTTGCCCACCTATTGATGGGCTTCCCCCCCAAAAAAGTAAAGATGGTCTCAGAACCTGCTTCGAGAGAGAGTTGGAACAGAAAGTGCTCCGGAAGTGGACAGCACAGTACAAGATTGTGTTTCCATTTGGATTTTTTTTGCCCCAGGGACGGACTCATACCCAAGCGATCAGACACAAATTGGTCTGTTCAATGTAAGGGCGCCAGATCGCAACAAGGCCCTTTAGTTACTTGTCAGATAGGACCTACACTAGCAATCAGCGTGTAGAAGTGATTCCCTCAGAGCCAGCAGAATTGGCTGGGTAGTGACAAAGTGGAACCCGTGAGAAGGTATAGATTCAACCCACAAAAAAACAAGCTTTGGACTTTGAGTATGTGTTTACCACGGATGTGGTAGTCCCTAGTATCATACAAACCTAATCGTACAAGCATGCGGGGTTCTAACCTTTGCAGGAATCGAAGTTGTATATCCCTTAGAAAGGGGAAGGAGATGCGAAATAAAAAGTTAACACGAAGAGAGGCACACACTGAATGCTTGAGAGCAAGCAATATGTCAATTTGGATATTTATAGTGGGTCTGCCATGTAAGTAAGCTTTCAAACATTAACATTCAATATCTGTTTTTCTCTCAGTTTTAATTGCTCTTTTAGCACCCCTTTTTGTGGAGCAGCTCGTGACTTCATACGTTACTATTTTAGGGGACGTCCGGAGGACGTCTAACTGATTCAGACAGACATGTAGACTTGACCTTCAATTGGTGTCGCCGCAAATCGGGCGTAACAATCTGAGTGAATCACGCACAGTGCATTATCATCCGGACAATTACTCCGGTGAACTCGCGCCATGATGGGGTAAGTCCACCAGATATACTCGATACACGGTATAGCCGCTCGAAGTATAGCCGAGACCCCGTAAATTTAACACACAAAACTGGGAATACCTATTGACTCGACATATAGCGAGGGTGGGAAATGCATTGGTTACAGCCCAGTATATAGTCTGCCAGCCCACTGTAGCATACCAGACAGCCTGCCAACCCCTGGCATACAGCCTGCCCGCCCCTGTAGTCGGAAAACAATAAACAACCTGTATCCTCTTTCGCGTAGTCCTCCCCGTAGGTCCTCTTCTGTCTCAGCCTGTCTCAGCCAAGAGAGGACTATGGGTGACGTCAGAAAAGGTGAGTTTTGCCTTTTGTTTTAGTTTGACCTCGCAGTTAAGGCGAGTTAAAGGGTTTTTGAGGCACAACCAATTTGTGCTGCAAACTAGGCTATACTCAGTCTCTAAGGTACATGTGCCCCGCGTGTGTGAACTTGTCTGAACATCACACGCAAATCTATTCATGGAAGATCACGAATATCCAGTTGGTTCCGGGCAAACCGATTGTATACACCGCACTCATAGAGACAGGTTGGCAATAGTCTGTGCACTGCAGCATTTTTGCTATAACAGGGTAATAGCGAATGTGTTATAGTATATAGTATTTCAAGTAGCTAGTCATCTTTACGAATATTATTGGGCATAGTACTTCAAAGGGTCCCACGGATTGCATTCGCGTTGGGTTTTCCGCGTTTTCGGGGGATCGCGTCCTGCTGGAGGTACTTTACGAAAGGGGATTAGGGCGATGACTAGTGGCCACCGGCTTTCACTGTGACAAAAATTTGGGGTGAGCAGTTTTGGACGTTCCGACTGCACAGACCTACAGGCGGGCAGGAAAAATTTTTTTTTTTTTTTTTTTAAATAAATTGTGTCGCAAAGATCCAATGGACTTACTGCGCCAGGAAGAAGATTGATAACTCGGCGGCCACGTGTAGGGTGAGGGAAGACAGAACACATTCGGCAAATAGTCGGGGGCGCACAATTTACAATGCACCATGATGTACTCTCGGAACACTCTGTGGGACCGGGTAAGTAATGTGCTCCATTGTCTTCTTGGAAATAACCCTAATGGACAGAGTTGACATGAGCATATTTATGAAGTACTTCAACTTTCATCACGAGATGTATGGCTTCGATTTCTGGGAAGCATCATCATCTATCTAAAAGTATAGGTTACTACGGGCATTTTGAGGACAGGACACCACACTGTCCACAAAAGACCACACCTATCGGTTTCGTGTCTCAAAGCCAACATGAAAGGTTCCCATTTATGTGTCTGTTCTGGATGTCCTTTCAATAATTGGCAAGATGATTCCAGATGAACCTTGAAGCTGGCTGGACCCCAGAAAACAATCAATTTAAATACTGACAGACAACTCTGTGTTGAGAAGCTTGTGGTCCCTGGACATACTAACTACCGACTACTAAGCCGCTCTCCTATAAACTATCCCTTGTGGTGAAATCTCTGACTTTTCCTAACTTAATACTCTTTTTTCCTGCTTCTGAAGTCCTATGTACTCCCCCACAAAATTTGTAAGCTATCATGCACTCAAATTCTTGATGTCCAGCCTCTTTTCGAGTGTTTCTTATACCAATCTTACATGAACACTCTGATATCCCATGTTGTAAAATGTTACATTTTTAACATACTTTTCATTTGATTCTTATTTTTAAATTCAGTGATCCCCACCAATCTGCATTCTGCTTGTAAAATCTCACAGTATCGATACCTGTCACTAGACTTTTTGCTTCTTGTGAAAAGACATTCGCTATTTTGCCGTTGACATTCCAATAGTGTTGCACCCCTTTATCTGTTTTTGTTGTACAAATAACAAATCAAAAGAATTCAAGTTCTAACATGTTCCAATATAGGGGACAGACTGTAGCCTTCCCTTTGTGCGTCATCTCCACAAGTTGTGCAGGGACGGGCTCCTGCACAGTATAACGCCTGTGAGAAGAAGCCACGCAGCATGAAGGGATTTGGTTAGACACCCTCCCGAGCCTGCAGGGTCTTAGCATCCTTTTGACCGATGACTGTTCGAAGGAGCGAGGTCCCTGGAAACTCATGGTGTAGAATACCAAGGCCAAAGTCTTCCAACCCCTAATAACCCATATATTAGCCGGTACACAAATACTGTTACCTTGCACTATAAATCAAGACATTGTATTCTTACAGCCTATCATCTTTATGAGAGTGTATTGTTTGTTGCTTCAGTCGTTATTTTTGCACCATTTGCAAGAGTTGTCACATTCTCGAACACGGATATGTCAAATCAGGAGTGGCTTTACTGAATCCTTTGCTGAAGGGGTGTTACCCCATTTCTCAAGCCGGCCTAGATGGGGTGGATTTTATTTCTGTAATCTTCAACACTGCTGGAATGCTCCCGGCCAATGACACATTTGGAATGTGTTTAAAGTATGCCTTTGACACCACTACCTAATAGCAGTAATTAAAACATAGCCAATGATATCAATGGATCTAGTAGGTCCTACAATGTGCTCTAGAATAATTGTATGAAGTCATGTATTTTACATTTGCCATGACTTTATTGCCTTTTAGTTGGGACGGCCGACATATCTGCTTGGGTTTTAAAAAACAATTATATTATACATAATATCATATTAATTAACCAGATCATGTGTATGTGTACTGTATGCCTTACTATTAGAGATAGCTGTGACCAAAATGATGGGTACACGTTCAGGTACTTGACCTCATTGGGCAAAACAAGAGGCCTCTAGTACGAGCTGGCCATGGAATATGATGCAGGGGGACATTCCCGTCAAATTACTTACATATATTGCCGTACGTGTCAGATATACTATATATGAAATTATATGGTTCTAACTCCATGAGAAGTGGATTGGGACAACTGCCAACACGATGTCCACCCTTCATTCCTTCTCTGTCTTAATAAATGGGACCATCTTGTTAAGAACTTCATTTCAGGAAATCACCGTGCAAATAACTACACATGGCGTGTTTGTAAAAAATTATTTTCTATGAAACGGAAAAAATATTTCTACCATCAGGGTTTAGGAATAAAGGGGACGGGTCATGCTTTAGGGTTGAAGGGAGGAGAACTTCAAACAACCTTTGAACTCTTTTTACTATAAACAAGAGGGAAACTATTGCTGTACCTAATGGAGAACGGTTCATATCATCATCATGTTATCGACAGTGTCTTCACAATCTAAAGCATATTAAGAATCAGGTCCTTTCAGTTTTTGAGTTCCGTTTTCAGCTTCCCTGCGTTACAAAGCCTTAACTTTTTAAAATTTACGTATAAAAATTTTACTTCCATTGCAGCAATGCTTGGAGCCCCCCACCATACGAGAGGGGGGTAATGTTGTTTTTACACGTATGGAAAACATTTAAATCCCGTAGAACTGACAGACAAAACACAATCGGCTAATGGATCCCCATTAAGTTTATGCCACCCAAACCTTTTCTCCTGTGCTGTGTAGGTAGTATCTTATTGACTTGCCCAGATGTTTCTTTTGCCAATTTCACCTACCACCACTGTTACATTTACAGGCCAAATGTTTGGTTTGCCAAAAAAGGTTCAGCTCGGATGCTCACACGGCCTGTATGACATTACTTATTTTTTATATTTTCATTGAAGGAATTTGGGAATGCTCAAGATGCTTGTCATTTAGTTGTCTTATTATATAGTTTATTTGATTGTCATCTCTGATTAAAAAATTTTTAGTAATTTTTTTGGGCTCAGTAAAGGAAATCTACCACAAGAACGGAAATGTAAAACAACATTCTAGCTGTACCCCTTCTGTGACCAGGATGTAGGCTCTTCTATTAGCTTGCATATTCCTTGTCTTCACGCTTATAAAAAAGTCTTTAAAAATATGTAAATGAGTCAGAGGGGCTTCTGCTCCATTGCTATGCGCACAGAGCCTCTCGGCTCATGTGCATTATTTTCTTAAGCTTAAGGCAGAAAGAGTACAGAGGGGCACACACACCTGTAAGTTGGATCTGGTGGGAAATCCTGTGTTCCCGGTGTAGATGTGCTTCCATGAAGGTCCTCACAGGAATAGTAATAGTGACACCACGACTTCTAGAGCACACTGCACCATGCTGGTGGGTGCCATGGTCAACGTTAATGCCACTCGTTTCCATCACAGATTGTGGGAACTGCCGTTCAGGTGTCCTTCATTGCGAAAGATGGGGAGACCAATCCCGGCCGGACCCGAATCCAGCGCAGAGAACGCGCCGCTGGATCGTGAATGGACCGGGTAAGTAAATCTGCCCCAATGTGTGAAAACAACCACATTTATTTAGCTTTGTAAATCATTATAATAAATATGATGTACAAAATACACTAAATGTTCTAAACACAAAAACTTGTATAAGATACCCAATGAATGATAACTATGTCCCAGAGGGCAGTTTCAGACTAGGACTACACTGTCACCACAATAGGTTCTTCATGCATATTTATATTTAGCAGTATATTTTAGGAAATTTTAATAACTGTTACATTCATCTGGATAGTGTGTAGAGAAATCAGTGTACCAGGTTGCAGAACTAACCGCATTAACATGTGAAGAACATATATCAGTTGCATGTAAATACACCACTACTACACATGAACACACCAAATCTATAAACATTGGGATTTATGCACCAAATGTCTGATGTTACCGTGTTTCCCCCAAAATAAGACAGTGGTGCACCTTGACTTACCAGGTCACTCGAGTTCACCGAAAGTGCATAGTCCGTCTGTAATACAGCGCATGGTGATTCACTAAGAATATGAGCATGAAATCCTGAATGTGTCGCTTCCCCGCAGAGGTCCGACAGAGTTCACCATCTTTTTTGTGGTTCACCTATAACATAGGGTGTATGACACAATTTGAAATTTAAAAACAGCGCCCAGTCCGAATCATTCAGACCAACTGATGGCACACCACCTAATCTGTATGGAAGCCAGCGCAGCTGTTCCACAAAAGGCTCACGTGCTCCACAATTCCATTGCACACACTTCTTAGATACCTGTGCAAGCCCTTTTTGGCCATGAAGAACGTGAACAGTCTGACTAAAGTGAATGTGCCCCAGTGTCTTCTATTAATTTTTGCTTCTAAAGATGGTCTTATTTTCAGGGGGTGTCTTATTTTTCCCTGATCCCATCACACACATCAGTATAACCCTCTGAATTCCACAAAGAGTTTCTTGTGGCTCTATTTCTGTGTGAAACAATCTATGTTTCATTTAATTATTTCAAAATTTATGACCAAAAACAACATTTTTTAATTTAAAGACCATCATAGCACCAACTTCTCTAACTTCCTTATAACTCTCTAAACCAGTGATGGCAAACCTTTTAGACGATGAGTGCCCAAACTACAACCAAAACCCACATATTCTTTGCAAAGTGCCAATGCAACAATTTAAGCAGCAACTTATAAAAGCACCCGAGGACACCAATACAGTAGAAAGAAGGAGAAGAAGTTTCGGAATATCATTTTAGGGTAGTGGGCTGTCTGGGACTGCAAGAGGCCTTGAGTCCCGTCTGGCGAACTCTGCTCGAGTGACGGCGCGAGTGCCCATAGAGAGGACTCTAAGTGCCACATCCGGCACCCGTGCCATAGGTTCGCCACTACTGATATACAGGTTGGCTAAGATTCATGATAACTTTTGTAACCTATGTTGGAGAGAGTGTGGAGAACCAGCAGACTTTTACCACCTATTATGGAGTTGTCCACTCATTTGTGGTATGGACTCTCGGCATAGGGATGTAATATTATCACTATACAAGGCATTGGTTCGGCCTCACAGGTTGCAGAACTAACCGCATTAACATGTGAAGAACATATATCAGTTGCATGTAAATACACCACTACTACACATGAACACACCAAATCTATAAACATTGGGATTTATGCACCAAATGTCTGATGTTACCGTGTTTCCCCCAAAATAAGACAGTGGTGCACCTTGACTTACCAGGTCACTCGAGTTCACCGAAAGTGCATAGTCCGTCTGTAATACAGCGCGTGGTGATTCACTAAGAATATGAGCATGAAATCCTGAATGTGTCGCTTCCCCGCAGAGGTCCGACAGAGTTCACCATCTTTTTTGTGGTTCACCTATAACATAGGGTGTATGACACAATTTGAAATTTAAAAACAGCGCCCAGTCCGAATCATTCAGACCACCTGATGGCACGCCACCTAATCTGTATGGAAGCCAGCGCAGCTGTTCCACATTACTATTGCACACACTTCTTAGATACCTGTGCAAGCCCTTTTTGGCCATGAAGAACGTGAACAGTCTGACTAAAGTGAATGTGCCCCAGTGTCTTATATTAATTTTTGCTTCTAAAGATGGTCTTATTTTCAAGGGGTGTCTTATTTTTCCCTGATCCCATCACACACATCAGTATAACCCTCTGAATTCCACAAAGAGTTTCTTGTGGCTCTATTTCTGTGTGAAACAATCTATGTTTCATTTAATTATTTCAAAATTTACGACCAAAAACAACATTTTTTAATTTAAAGACCATCATAGCACCAACTTCTCTAACTTCCTTATAACTCTCTAAACCAGTGATGGCAAACCTTTTAGACGCTGAGTGCCCAAACTACAACCAAAACCCACAAATTCTTTGCAAAGTGCCAATACGACAATTTAAGCAGCAACTTATTATTCCCTGGTCTGTCACATGTTTAAATTGTATAGGCACCTGATGACACCAATACAGTCGACAGAAGGAGAAGAAGTTTGGATTATCATTGTAGCTTCCATCTAGGGTCCTAGGCTGCCTGGGACTCCAAGCGGCCTTGAGTCGTGTCTGGCGAACTCTGCGCTGGGGTGATGGTGCAGATGCCTGAGTGCCACCTCTGGTACCCATGCCATAGGTTTGCCACCACTGCTCTAAAACTCTACATTTCATGCTGAATTTCTATTAGAATCATTGGTTCCAATCTCTCCTGTTTAGCACTTTCCTTCAATGAGCCCTTCTTGTCAGTTCTTCTTCAGGTAGCTGCTTGTATCACATTTGCAGCATAACAGTCAGTGATTCTATCCCATTAATTCTTCACCCATATCATAACCTCTTCTAATACTAATGTATGGTGTCGGGGGAACTGTAGCAATGATGCCGCTAGGGCTTATATTTAGGGGAGGCCTTATATTTCTCAGCTTGAACAAAACTGTAATGTAGGTCTTATTTGCATGGAATATCTTATTATAGGGGTAACATGGTAACAGCGGTAGAAGAAATATTATAAGGGAACCTGTCTGAAGTTGTGCACTTAGTGTTTTTAGACTAGTTAGATAATAAAAGAAAAAATGTGGTTATGCAGCATTTTTCTAGCAGTGTATTGGGAAATCCCCAACAGTATAAATTTGGGTACTTTCACAACCTGCAGCTCTACAAGACTAATGCTCATAACTTAATAATATGATGTATATCTTGTCTAAAAATGCTAGCTATTCAATGCTTCCAAAGAGTTCATGTCAGGTATTATGAGTAAAGAATCACAGTTTCAGGGCCAAAAGTTAAGCCGGGGACCCCCACTCTATACAAATGCCCACCAAAGTCTTTAAGCAGCTTACATAATCCAGTGATGCAGCACTAGCAGCTATAAACAGTGAAAAGTAATTACACCCAAATGTTATCTAGTGATGTCTTCTCTCATTGTAGGGTGTTGTAACCCTTACAGCTGCATATTTCTCTATAAACTCTCTTATATAACTATATACTAATTTACTGCTCCTTTTGACATCAAAAGGTTAATGATCTACTAAAACACAAAAAACAACCACATCAGGCATCCTCCTCAATCATCATCATGTTTAGACCACGTCTGACCTGGTGGAGATTTCTGCTACAGTCTATGCTGATTTTCCATTCACGCCCCTGCTTGCCCATCGCCTGCCCATCGCCTGCACTGTTACACCTAATGTGACATGTGGAGCGGAAAACATCAGAAATGCCTGTTTTCTGGCATAAAAAACTCCCTGAATGTATGTAAAGAAAATCTACCATCAAAATCCATCATAATAAACCAGTGATGTTTACTCACAGATCCAGGCACTGTGACTGTGGTGATCTTCTTGTCTGTGCGCACAGCACAAGCAATGCTGACCGCGCAGGCGCGAGAATGCCAGACGCGGTCAGCGAGAGTTGCGATCAACAGTAGGGCCGAGCAAGGGGGCGTTCAAATGAAGACGTAGGGCGGACGAGGGGCGGTAATATTGATTTGAAAATAAGACACTGAGGAGACGTTTCCCAAGGGTGGGGTGGAATATACTCCTCTTCAACCCCGCCCATTTGGCGACTGGAGTAGTCACACTGCACAGGTCTTTCAAAGGTAAAATATAAGTTATCTTTTTCTCTGTAAAGCCGATTCTTGCGACAAAAGATGTTTAGCAGTGTACAGGCAGTCCCCGGGTTACATACAAGATAGGGTCTGGAGGTTTGTTCTTAAGTTGAATTTGTATGTAAGTCGAAACTGTATACTTTATAATGGAAGTTCTAGACAATTTTTTTTCTTTTGCCCCAGTGACAATTGGAGTTTCAAAATTTTTGGTGTAATTGGACCAAGGATTATCAATAAAGCTTCATTACAGACATCTTACAGCTGATCATTGCAGTCTGGGACTATAGTAAAGCATCCAGAGAGCTTCACCAGAGGTCACATGGGGCAGAGGGGTCCGTCTGTAACTATGGGTTGTCTGTAAGTCGGGTGTCCTTAAGTAGGGGACCGCCTGTACATGCAATGCTCTAAGGGGAAGTGTGGAGGGCTAAAATCGGGGTCTCCTGGTGACAGGTTCCCTTTAATGAGGGGATGCTGCTGGAAAGTACACATATAAGGGCAGGGCCGTATTTAGTGTTGATGCTGCCCTAGGCACTCTCAGTGCTTGTGCCCCCTATTGGTGCTGGCACACTAACGCATCTGCCCATAACTCCCAGCATGTTACTAGAAGAGATCAGCGCTCCAATGATCCACTGTAAGCATTAGATTCAAAAACTGCTTCAGACTTTGTTCGCATTGTGTTTTGCAATGCATTAGGCAAAATACATAAGCAACAAAAAAATTGCGTGGTGCTGCACCTTCCCTCTTATGAGCTGTCCTTAACGGTCCTAGATGGATCCAGCAAACATCCACTATTCAATAATCCAGTAGAAGAAACTCTTTTGTGACCGGAGCTCAAAAACAAAAAAGACGATCCATGCAGGTTTCCTCCTTATTTGTGCACCAAACACAAGGGATCACTTTCAGGGATAAGTCACCATTCAGACCAGAAACCGTCAATATTTTCACTCCTGTCCTAGTCTCCTCCACTCACTGCATATAAGAGACATATCCAGACATAGTGTAGACAGTTTCAAACTTTTAAAACTTTTATTTCCAGTTCTACTCACATATGTAGATAAAAAATGCGCATATCACAAATGACTCCACGAGGACGCCAATCCTTACCCGACCCAGGGTTTCGCCTCTGTGCTTCTTCTGGGGCATGATGTTTAAAAGTTTTAAAAGTTTGAAACTGTCTACACTATGTCTGGATATGTCTCTTATATGCAGTGAGTGGAGGAGACTAGGACAGGAGTGAAAATATTGACGGTTTCTGGTCTGAATGGTGACTTATCCCTGAAAGTGATCCCTTGTGTTTGGTGCACAAATAAGGAGGAAACCTGCATGGATCGTCTTTTTCGTTTTTAAAATACATAAGCACATGTAAATACATTTTCTTAGTAGCAGCATATTTGTTGATTGTTAGTCATCTCTATTAAAGGGGTTGTCCCATCTAACAAGTATTGCGCTCGGCTATCTCTCTCAGCATAGAGATGGAGCATGCACGATTGTCTGTTCCGGTCATCTTGGGGTGCGACAGGGGTACATGGGACCGCTGTTCTCATGATCCATGGGGGTCCCATCACTGAGAACCGATCAGCAAGTTAGGCCTTAGCCGACAATGCCTTTTATGTTAAAAGACAAAACAAATGTTGCTAAGCGTTTTTCTCAATGCATTCATCATAGCCTCCAGCTATGTTCACATTTTGCACTTGAATTACATTTACAAAGACAATTCCAGCACAGTGCGGAGGAGTTTCTCCAGATCACATCTGCATTTACAGTGAAACGCTTGTGATCAGGAATGTGCATTTTGTACATGCGATCAGGAGACTCCTCCCCACTGTGTATGAGCTCTTTTCCTAAAAGTAATTCAAGCGCAGTGTGTGAATGTAATCACCAAAAAGCTAGATGTACCCTAACCCTAAGCCAACTACACCTAGTCCTACAACCCTAAGCTACTGACCCACTAACCTATACAGTGCCCTCCATAATTAAAGAGATTATCTGAGCTGAGGGAGTGGGGTTGTCACAACAAGAAAGCAATTGTACTTACCCCGTCTGGTGCTCAGGTCCAGAGCTGTGCCTGCCATCACTCCCAGACCGTATGTATACAGGGGTGCAGACTTATTAGCTATTGAGAGCTATGCCTGCGCCGCATGTTCCATATAACATCCATGCCACCCTGCACCCCCACATTACATCCATCTCACACTGCACCCCCATATAACATCCATATACTGCGTCACCCCCACATTACATCCATGTCATGCTGCACCCCGCATTACATCCATGTCACGCTGCACCCCACATTACATCCATGTTACGCTGCACCCCACATCAGTAAATATTTGTTTATATTAATGTTCATGATTATGGCTTATAGCCAAGGAAAACCCTTCCTATGTGTTTTAAAATGTCCCTCAGTCTGGTTCACTAGTCTGGTTCATATGTCCAGAAGGCAGTCATCGGCACACTCCACAAGGACGGTAAGCCACAAAAGTTCATTTCTAAAAAAGCTGGCTGTTTACTGAGTGCTGTATTAAAGCTTATTAATGGAGAAGAAAAGGGTGCACAAGCAACCTGAATAAACGCAGACTCCCTTGATAGGATTATTAAGCAAGGGCCATTCAAGAGTTTTGGGGAGATTCACAAGGGTGGAGTGGACTGCTGTTGGAGTCAGTGCTTCAAGAGCCATGACACACAGACATATCCAGGATATGGGCTACAAGGCTCTTATCCAAAATATGGGCTCTTGGCCAAAAGACAACACCAGAAGCATCTTACTTGGGACAAGGAGAAAAAGAACTGTACTATTGCTCAATGGTCCAAGGTGTTGTTTTCAGATGAAAGACAATTACATTTAATTTGGAAATCAAGATCCCAATTCAAGCTGCTTGAGGTCTAGTGTGTAGTTTTCACAGTCAGTGATGGTTGGGGGTGCCATGTCATCTGCTGGTATAGGACCACTGTGTTTTATCAAGACGAAAGTAAGCACAGCCGTCTACCAGGAAATCTTAGAGCACTTCATGCTTCCCTCTGCCAACAAGATTTTTGGTGATGGACATGCCACCTGTTCATACTTAAAAAGTGCAAAAACTTGTTTAAAAAACCACAGTATCATTGTTCTTGATGGCCAGAAGACTCACCTGACCTAAACCCCATAGAGAATATATGGGGTATCGTGAAAAGGAAGATAAGAGTTACCAGACCCAACAATGAAGGCTGCTATCACACAACCTGGGCTTCCATAACACCTCTTTAGTGCCATCAGCTGATCGCCTCCATTCCGCATCACATTGATGCAGTCATTCACGCAAAAGAAGCCCTGACCAGGTATTAAGTGCATTTACTGCACATACTTTTCATTTAGCCAACATTTCTTTGTTCAAATTTTTTTAACAGTCGGTCTTATATAATATTACATTTTTTGAGATAAAGGCCCACATTTATTAAAGCTGCTGCACCACTTTTATGTCTGACTTTGCATGTTATTTTCAGTGCAAACTACTTGCTATACCCAACTATACCCGAAGTGTTCCAGTGCACAGTCAGACTGTGCCCCACATTTATCATGGGGTGTCCGACAGAATTGCATTGCACGCTCTATGTTAAAGGGGCCCAAAAAAAGTTGGTGAACTCTGTCGGAGATGTATCTGGTGCACCAGATTTATGAAGAATGTGAGCCACAATTCACACCTGGCGCACCGTGCACACTTCACAGGCAAACTGTACTAGGCACTGTTATTGATAATCGATAAGCCATAATCATCAACATAAATAAATGTAAACAGAAGTTCACTCTGTTTGTAATGACTCTTTATAATATATGAGCTTCACTTTTTAAATTAAAGAACTGAAAAAAATTTATTTGTTGCTAATATTCAAATTCACTTGTATATGTATTTTCCAATGTAATGTGTGGGCTGGGGTGCATCAGCAACAGTTTAGTTATATGATGGCTTTGATCCAAAGTGTGCACTGGGGCTCAGTGGTGCCTTGTTACTCCAGTGGTGGCATTTGTGAATTATATCAATGGTTTATGCGCATCATTAATTTTTCAACCTTCATATTAGTGTAAGACTAGTACTATTATTATTGCAGTCAGGATGTTTATTATAATAAATAATAATGGTAAAAAAATAATTGTGTTTTTAATTATTATTTAGGACTAATATGTTGACCATATAGTATAAGAATGGCAATTATTTATGAGAAAAAAATTGTGTTATAATTGTGAAAAACTGTCACTTTCAGGGGGGTCTACTTCTCTATATTTAGCACAGATGTACTACACAGAAAGCCTGATCATTGCTATGGATTTCTAACAGTAAGAACCATTGTGCGTGCGACTAGCACATTTCCAGAGCAGCCTTCCCACTTTGTGGGAATTGCAAAAGAGAACAGTTCTTCGTGTTACAGCAGTTTTATATGTCAATTGTTATGGGCTTGTTCTAACAGTGTGAATATTTTATTTGAGTTCTTATGAAACGTGGCCTCCCATGAAGTGATTTGACACATTTATGACAATCCAGCTTTTCAGGGAATACAGTAAAAACAAGTCAAGGAAATTATAAGTAGACACTGTATATCCCTATAAGCTCTGTTGATCTAAAATGGCAAAAGGTAAATCAATTAATTTGTACTATAAAATTATATTACTTTTATTTTAGGCCCAAGCAGAAGTGTTTTCCAACTGAATTGTCTCCAATAACTTGTGCTACAAATGTTATATAAATCCCTTCAGATGTTGGAGAAAAATATGTACAACCATTTTTGGGGTGAGTAGTATACTAAGTATAGGTGTTGAAAGGAGTAAGTTATGTAATCCGAAATATATAAAAGGAGTACAACAGTATAAAATGCATTCATAATACATAGTCTTCTCATGAATTATTTTACAGGGGTATAAATATTTGTAGCACACATGAGCATAATCCAACCATTGCCACTGGGCAAGTAAAATTAAAGTATAGGATAAAGGCAGGTAAAACCTTAAAAATATCACTTTAAATATTTTGTTATGGAATTTGGAGAACCAACATTTATTAATCAAAGAAAAAATTAACTCAAAAAGATCTTTAGCTCATGTAGGTCTCAACGGGCCTGGACATTTTATGGTCATGCTGAGTAATAACTAATTTCTCCAGCGATTACATTGAAGGGTAGCTAACCAGTTACTGCCTTTACAATGTAGCACACATTGCTTTGGATCTCAACATGAGAGGCTGGTGATCAGCTTATCGGAGGAACTTACGTAGAGCTAAAAATCCAAAGTTGACAACTACAGCAAAAGTGTTCTGGAAAGATTTAGTTTAAATATAAAAGTCTAATTTGGACATTCCTAGGTTCTTCCAAATACCACAGTGAATTGAAATATTGGAAAAGAGTAAGGGTGTGTCATGGCCAAACACAACTGATGACCTTATAGCATGATGCAGCCTTTGATACAACAAAACACATGGGATCTGTTTTGACATCTGTTTTGTGCCAACCAATGGATATTTTGGCATGTTACAAATTTGTGCACTTGACATTTCAATTCCTACAGGTTTGTCCACCAGTTGATTTGGTGAAATTGGTTTAAAGAGTTTACCAACAGGATTGTGAGGAAGACTGTGTGGGGAAGTCATGAGCTTTTAAATAGAACCTACCAGTCAGATTAGCTAAATATTTTTTCATAATATGCCATTAGAAAGCATTGCCCCTACATTGTGCCCCTACATGACAGAAGACTTAATTATTCAGTACGTAAAGCTTAATGTACATGACTTGAGGGGAGTCCGGTCATTGTCTTTTCTGAAGGTGTGTCCAGCTTCTTCATTTATCTACTGCACAGGCATACATCCCAGTTTTTGAGCACTCTGCAGCTAACTACTTTATTGGAGGACCTGGGGTGTGTTCAAGGCTTCTACATGTGCACCATGTTGGCACTGTACTCTACCATTTGTCTAGTCACAGTTCTTCAGATGTGGTACTTTTCTTAGGCAGCAGACATAGAGGGTAATTTCTCATCACAATGCACCAGCATATGATGAAAACCCTGGCCCTCTACTGCGTCAGGTACATAAGTGAGCTTTAACTGCATTGGTGTACAATTGCACTTTACAAAAGCACAGACAAGGGGCAGGAACACTCAGCAAGGCCCCCTCTACTCCCATTTGGCATGGAGCTGACGTGAACTTGAAAATAATCACAATTCCTGCCATCTCAAAGGGGTAACAAAAACAAAATGTATCTACCATGCCCTAGCGCCCATTTCTAGAGCTGCAGTGGTCCCCAGGTCTTTATTATAGACCTGTGGAGGTCAGGACCAGTCTCCCTGGTTTCCCTTGTTTCATCAGGTTTATTACATCAGTTAGAGATAATGTATAATGGAAAGATTTGCACCTGTTCTGAGTGTCCCATGTCACAGGTGTTCCCATGACCCATGTCTTTGGTTGCGGGCTATCCCGTGCGCCTCTCTGTGCCCTATCACCCTGTCACCCCGACTTACTTGTCCATGTTCCTGCTTCTGCTGTGTCAGATGCGCACGTCCCCTCCCCCCTAGGGTGTATGCGCGTCAGCTCCCAAAGATTTAAAGGGCCAGCGCACCATTCCCAGAATCCTTCATAAGCCAGCCTCACCCTGGCGGCTCTTTTTGCCTCATAGCCATTGAGAAAGCTTGTTACCTATGCCCTGTGTTTATTATGCGATTTCCTGCTGTGACCCCTGGTCCCGTTATTGACTCCAATCCCATGCTGCCTATCCTGACCTACCTATATGTCCCTCACTCTGATCCTATGATGCGTGTCTTGACCTCTTGCCTGTCCCTGACCAAGATCTTGCCTTATGACTTTGTACTACGCCTCTGCCACAAACGCAGACAAATTCACGGCTGTGGACCGACCTGGTGGTACCACGCCGCAGCAAGTCCAACTCGCTTTGCGGCAAGCTCTGTGAAAACTGGGTGCCACTAAGACTCTGCTCCCAGGTGTCAGCTTAGATCATCATCCGTGGTGGTCCAGTGGGTCCACTACCCCTAGTGCCTGACATCCCACTGCTCCTGGTTTTTGTTAGCAATAAATGATGCAAAAATATGTTGAACAAAACTGTGATTTGAACTGGCACTAATTCTTAATACAGAATGCTGAATCAGTTTGTCAGCAGAAATTATAGTGAGCAGAGACAAAGGTTTGCTGGCCAGCAAGCAAAGTAAAATACAGGCAGTCCCCGGGTTACATACAAGATAGGGTCTGTAGGTTTGTTCTTAAGTTGAATTTGTATGTAAGTCGGAACTGTATATTTTATCATTGTGACCCCAGGCAAATTTTTTTGGTCTCTGTGACAATTGGATTAGACAAATGTTGGGTTGTCATAAGAATCAATATTAACAATAAAGCTTCATTACAGACACCTTTGATAACTGTTACAGCTGATCATTGTAGCCTAGGACTAAAGTACAATAAATTACCAATATCCAGAGGTCCGTTTGTAACTAGGGGTCATAAGTAAGTTGGGTGTTCTTAAGTAGGGGACCGCCTGTAAAGGATAATACAGATACAAAGATAAACTAATTTACTATTCTCTGCTTGCATACTTACCTGCTCATGGAAACATTCCCTACCATAAGAAAGTTCTCTTGGACACAGTAACAAATAGGGATTAATGATCTGTATAATTAGCATGAACGAATACTACTCTTAACTGAAGTATTTAGAAGTGATGTTAGAGGTGATGGTCATGACCACAAAAAAAATGATTTAATTAATTATTAAAAAGTCAAACACCAGTATATTCTGCTTATACAGCACAACCAGGATCCCACTGATGCTGCATTACTAAACTATTCTACTGAAAAAAATACATCTGAAAACCATTTCATTTTCAATGTTCATTTCTTTGAAATGTTCCAAGGAAATGTCCCTTTGTAGTTTGTCAAAGTCAGTAACATTCATACTTCATATTTGGTCAGTGTGATAACCTTGTGTAATTATTGCCATATGGATTACGCTGCTGATGGAGACATTTCAGTTCACCTATACTTTCTTGATTTTTATGAATTTTAATGAAAAAAGGCATTTACATATAGATAAAGAATGATTGCACTGATGATACAGGATATCATAAAACATAACTACATACAGTACTTGTTTCTGCAATATATTTTTTGCAGTACATTATTGCCTGAAGAATGTTCATATACTGCACAATCCATTAACGACTAAAACTATACAGTATTTAAAGGGGCTACCCAGCTCCAAATCT
This sequence comes from Engystomops pustulosus, assembly GCA_019512145.1. NCBI lineage: Eukaryota > Metazoa > Chordata > Amphibia > Anura > Leptodactylidae > Engystomops > Engystomops pustulosus. The sequence goes on from CM033641.1 coordinate 182,305,376, forward strand.
GGACTAACCTTTTTAATCCCCTGTTAATCCAGCTATAAAGCCGTTATGGTACCTGCTGGTCTTGACCTACAAGCTGCCAGCAATGGCGTGCAGTTACCTTTGTTGCCTCAGCTGGCACCTGCTATATTTTGGCAAAATGAAGCATGACTTATGAACACTAAATTTCCTGTGCTGTGATACTCCCCAGACAACAAAATCTCTACAAATTCTCAGCAGGTTGCCCCAGACAAAGAGGGGGGAAATGATTAACAAATCATTTAATTAATTTCTTTGACCATATTGATAGCATGTGGCCTTCTTTTGCAAGAGTAGGCATGTGGACATATGTTGTATAGATGGAGGTGAAGCTCCAGGGATCATATCCTCCAATGAGCCTAAACAGCAAATTACTTTACTGAATTTTCATTAAGCAAAATGTTATTACAACAAAAAAGAAAATGCTGCAAATGCTAAAAAAACAAAACAGGCAGACATGATCAGAATCTACCATGCATTACAATATATGTAATGACATTCTCAACTCAACCACCCATAGGCCCTAATGGACTGGCAGTTTAGTCTACCAAATCTCCCCATGAGCACTGCCCCGAGTCACATTTAGAAAAAAACACACACAAATACACTTACCTGGATCCATTTCTCCATGTGGTTCCACATTGAAGCCACATAATTATATCCTGTAGGGTGTGGGCACGAGCCAAATCTACGAGACATTGGTAGAGATGCTGTGGTCTACTTCCCTGGCTTTACTGCAGTAAAACACAGCTGTTAGAAACACAGGAGGAGAGTTTGATACAGCTCACAGGACTCATCTCTAGTTAAGTATAACTGTTTGCGTTAAAAATGACCATGAACTTGCTTATAATGGCAAATTCAATGTTGATTCGTTGACCCAAATTGCCTCGCCAGGAGCTGTCACCTCTCCCAACACATTCCCCATAAAATGAAAATTCTGGAATGATATCCAATAAGCATCATTATGTACATATTAATACAAATGTGAATACATTTGAAATAAAATGAACAAATAAAATATTTAAATAAAAATATGAAATGACTAAACAGTAATCTAGACAGGGTTTACATACATGAATGTTGGCTTTTTCTTAGCTTCCGTTGCAAATTCTTGGCATCTGGATCTTATTTTCTTATTTAAGAAAAAACATTGACCATGATTAACACACTCTGTTCTTCCAGAGCTCATTAACAGATAGAACACTGCATGATGTACAGTAAGCATGTGACTATTGCTAAATGTTTATCATTAAAACCAGTCCTTTCCATAAATCTACAGTACCCCTGTAATGTGCAAAGTCAAGTACCTTACAAATTGTGGCCAGATCACTACCGCACAAAAAAAAGATCCAAGAACAGTATTACTGGAACATTGCTAACATTAGAATGACTCATAGACCTTACACCAGATGAAGGTTTTGACAGTTTTAGATCCCAGCACACATACATATATGATATATATGGACTAAAGTTGTACTCATACCTTGTGGACAAAGGTCCAATGGACTCAAAATAAGGACACAACCTAATTTGTGTCCCCTCCAAAGTTGGTAATGTTTTCATCAATAACAATGTTTTATCATTTTAATTGTTTTTAGTGAGATAAGTTGTACTGTTTAAAGAGGTTTTCCCACGAAGGCAAGTTAGGCCCTATCCACGGGATAGGGACTAACTTGCCGATCAATGGGGGTCTCAGTGCTGAGACTACTGCAGATCTTGAGAACGAGGGGTCCGACTGACCCTTCGCCGCTTCTCAGACTAACGGAGCAGATGGCCGCGCATGACCGTTTTGCTCCATTAATCTCTATGGAGATTGCCGAGTACAGACGCAGATAACCTTGCCACATGGACAAAACCCATTTCCTTCAGCAGTGCTCAAGAAGTACCAAACACCTATGGAGAAAGTTGCTCACGTCTACAGACTTTATAAACTTTATGCTCAGTACCTATAGCTATGCCCTTCTTTTTGCTAAACATGTCACTGTTCACTTATCTAATATCCACCTGGGGATGAAGATGTGGTAACCTACTTTAACCCCTTAATGACACACACAGGATTCATGGAGAGAGCTCACGGGCTGAGCCCTCTCCATAACCAGTACATCTTTGGTGCATATTGCAGCAAACACTAACCGGTAACACCTGCCCAATCGTGGGTGTTATCCCGTCCATCCCGTCCAAAAAGCCAAGATGCAAAGCGCCGCCATCTTGGTGAAGATCAACACTCCTCATGACAGCATCGGGGGACGGCGAAAGGTTGCCATGACAGCCTTGTGTCTTTCGAAGACTCGAGGCTGTCTCGTTTTAACCCATTCATTACAACTGATAAATCCAAAGGAGAGTGTTCTCTCTTTATTTTTCTGTATCACTTGGCAGAATTTGATACTGTGGACCACCAGCTCCTTCTCAGGAGGCTGTGCTCCACTGGCCTGAAGGACACAGTAAACTCTTGGTTTTCTTCCTATATCTCTGACTTCACTTTCAGTGTCTCCTTTTCTGGACCTTTCGCTGCTCATCTTCCTCCTTCTGTCAGGATTCCTCATCCTCAGTCCTAAGTTCTCTTTTCTTTTCCCTCTATACTGCCGCCATCGCACAAAACATCAGCAGATTTGGATTTCAGTATCATCTTTATGCTGATGATATCCAGCTATATACTTCTGCACGTAACATCACCCAGCCTGACTTCAGAACAATAGTTATTGTCTTTCTGCCATCTCTAACATCATGTCTACTCTCTTCATGAAACTTAATTTTCTAAGACTGAACTTCTTGTCTTTCCATCATCTACTAACTGATCCAAACCTGACCTTTCCATCTCAGTCTGTGGGATCACTGTAATCCTCAGGCCCGCTGTCTTGGAGTTGTGCTCTCAACCTGTGCTCTTCGATCTGCCAGATTACTCTCTACCTCTCTCAAACCTCTCATGCACATCTCCAGGATTTCTCCCAAGCTGCAGCAATTCTCTGGAATGCCCTTCCCTGGACCATCAGACTAATACCCAACCTCCAAAGTTTAAAATATTCTCTAAAAACCCATCTCCCACCCAAGTCTTCCACACTCACTAAAGACATGACATTTCAACTCTCTCTTTTCTAACCCATCATGTGTCCTCCTCCCATCTATTATCCAGCAAACACCAGATAGATACAAAGGCTACAGGCTTCTCTGCAGTCCCATTGACTTTGGACTTTGTATTTAAGATGGCAGCTGATGGCTGGTTTAAGCAGCAGCATTTTAATTTATTAAATTAATTTATACTCTTCCATTAATTTATACAGACCATTACATGCTCTTATACCTCATGCTCATAGGCTGTAAGCTCTTGCCAGCAGGGCAATATAATTAATAATTTTTGTATAGGTCCCCTATGATTTGTAAAGCCCTAGGGAATATGATGGCGCTATATAAACAAAAGATTTTTATTATTATTATGCTGAATATGCGCTGTACAATATATAACAAACCTGGCACACTTGGTTGTTTCTTTAGTAAACCGGAATCGCAATAACCTTGGAGCATTGGTGTCTCATTTTACATATATCTTACACATATCACATTGTTACAGTATGTCAGTGTAGAACATATATTCATCACCACCCCCTGGAAAAACACTGTGATGCTATATTACCTCAGAAGAGCAACATGCTTAATATAAGCTAGATGCTGACCTAATACCTGGATCATAGTAGTGACATTCATGCATTAAGTAGTTGGACAAGATTTATTTCATTACATATATACATATTATGAAACACAAACAATCAAGTAAGAACTTGTAAAAGAAAGGAACTATGTAGAGTGAAACTAAGGTGTACTCTTTATCTATGGGTAAATTATGATGCCAGCCAACACCTGTCTCACTGGATAAACCAGCAGAACTAACAATGAGCAGTGAGTTTTCTCCAAATGAAACATAGGAAATATGCTAAACATGACCATGTTGAGTTGTAAGTGAAGTATTATGTGTACACGTTACAAGTTTTATATGACATTGGAAGACATTGCTTCGCTCTTTCAGAAACAATGCTGCTTGTGGCAGTTTTGGTTATTGCAATTCAGCTAAAAATGTGAGTAGCACAGTTTCTGGTAGAAAGGAGCTATATAGCTATATCATTGTACAGCTAACACAACTCCATTCAGGGGGGACCTTACCTCTTTACAAACTATAGAAGGTCATCCCTTTGTTCCATTTAATAGTAATATGTCATGTTATTCCATGCAGTTTTTCTAACTCATGCTGATTTCAGGTGTAAACAGACACCAATGCATGTCAGGAAGCCAATTGCTAAAAAAAACCTTCTTTGTTAAATAAGTAATGTGAATGGGTCCTATTAGTAAGAATAGTCAATTTAGACAGCATAAGACAAGAGTCCACTATGGCAACTGAATGCAGAAGCTCTGTGTTGGCACTGGAATAAGACACTACCTGTACAGCACCTATGGAATGGGTAACCCATAATTAATGTAAACTTATACTATGGCAGGGGACTGGGATTACAATTTGCACTTGCTCTTGACTCGAGACCTGAGCGTTTTGGACCATGCTGGACCAGTGAGACAGTAACAGCGCTGTTGGGGCTGGTACAGTTGGTACAGGTACCAGCTGGGTTGTGTATCTAAAAATCTGCCCCACATACTTGTTTTGCCCCTAGGCCAGTTTCATCTGTTCCTGCTCCCAGTGCAGAACTCTCTACTGTATACGAGGTTACTGTTCACATGATGAAGCCCCAATCCACGTAATGAAGCAAGAGGCTTCACTCACCTAATGGAAGGTGCACCCCTGCCTTCATTCATAGTGTGTGTGTAAATATTTGTTGTCATTCTCTTATGTGCAAACTACCTGTACATGTATTAAAGAAGTGTCTATGCCACATGTGTCTCACACAACCCTTTTGTGTTGCGGCAGCACTATTCTTCACGTGAAACAATTCTCTGCACTGAAACAGGTGTTCCACATTTATCATGTACATCAGTAGTATGTTGCATGCCCTATGTTAAAGGTGAACCAAAAAAAGGTTGGTGCTCTCTGTCAGGGAAGTACAGAGGGCGCCAGATTCATGAAGAACGGGTGCCACAAATCCTGAATCTGTTTTTAGTAAATTGCTCATCACCAGAGATCCTAGAAACTCCAAAGGAAAGCTTATTAGAAAATGTTAAAACATTTAATTAGTTAACAAATATGCAATTTTTGCAAGTGGCAATACTAAACTTTAACAACTAGGGAATTTGTTAAAACGTTCAATGACTGGATGGAGAGTTCTCTTTACAGGACCAAATCAAGGGAAACTTTATAGAGGTGTGTAAGGAGTTAATCTTTAGCATCCTCCCCTCATCTTACTGTTGTGTAGAATATTCAGATATTCAGATAAAATGCTCTCTGAATATTTTCTCTTTAAGAAAAGAAAGGTATAAAACGAAGTTTATATTTATTTACTATACTAAAAATTAATTTAGTTCAGTTTTATATTAAATAACAAATTTGATATTTGTAATATGACTTATGCTTTATCCATGTTAATAGATAGTTGGCTACATTATCTCCAGTAGATGTCTCAATGATGTATTGTTGGCAAATTCTTGTCAAATTGCATCTTTTATACTATAGGTTTGTCCCAACTCCCACACCTCAAAAACTAGCATCACTTGAGCGTAGGCCATAAGCTGTCTTTAAGGAAAGGTCAGAAGAGTTATATAATGAAATGAGTCATAAAGATGCCCTGCCCTAAAACTATTGCACAGCAATATTATTACTGCATGAATTGTATAGGAGGAAGTTGTCAAAAAAATGACTCATTTGATTGTATGTGATTCTCATAATATGTCTTAGTCAAGTGGAAAAAATGCAAGAGTACAAGAATGTATTCCCAGAATGATTTGGTGATATATGAAATAGGACAATCTCAAATAGTGAAAATAACTTCATCAAATGTAATAGCAGCTTACGTCTGTTACATTGCATAAAATTCTAAGTGCATAGTAGTATGATAATTATCACAAACAATAATCCCAAGAACAGGACACAGAGTAGCGAGGAACAAAAAATGGGAAGCCTTAGGGGAGTTTTACATAGACATTGCATGTTGTTGATTATATATCAAAATATAAAACCACTAGCAGGAGTCAAAATGAGGCTGTGAGCTTGTCAGATATTCTTACTGTAATATTCTTACTTAAAATTTGACGTTCATACCTGTGGGAAAAAAAAACTATGACATATGTATGTAGAGGACATTGTGAGTCATGGGTTGATGATTGGCAATCTTATAATCACAGAATAAATATTAACCTGGTTCCATTTGTTGGAAACAGGCCCATAACTCAGATTTATCATATGGGCTCTACACAGCGCAGCGGACGGGAGTCCTTGCATCTTACAGATATGTAATGCAAGGATGACCTGTCTTACAGCCTAAATGCAGCCCCAATGATGTATTAACTGTTACAGTGCTGGAACTGCTATAGTATGGAGACGATGACCCCATGCTATAGCCTGTGCCAGCACCTGGCACAGGTTATAGCCCAAATGTATACCAAGCAGGACTTGACATAGAATATAAATGGTGTGATGTGAATGGCAGGAGGAACTTCAAGAGCTGGTCAACGATGGGACAGCTTTTGATATATCCCCCCAAAGCATTTAAGATGCATTAACATATAAACATGGAGGAGATGTATTAATGTGTACACCAGAACACATGTACACATAGAACTAGACAGAACTAGACTAGCTGCACCATATCACTGTGTCTGATGATGGATGATTAATCCGGTGCAGTATAAGACTGGCGATTCATACTTTGCAATATAGAATTTTCTGGCTCATGGACTGAATCTTCGGGAGTATGGTCTATTTTCTGACCCCTAGTTACCGAGGACATACCCATTATTCTGAGAATGTATTCTGTCCACGTTTGCATATAAAAAAGTGTGCAGCTTGTACATGTGTGTGTTATGTTCATGTGCCACAGTTGTGCCGCGATTGCATTTTTTTCAACACTTTTTAAAGCTGTGCAGTTAAATAACACCTGATGTAATATGTTTGTATACAGGCAGTCCCCAGGTTGCATACAAGATAGGGTCTGTAGGTTTGTTCTTAAGTTGAATTTGTATGTAAGTCGGAACTGTATATTTTATCATTGTAATCCCAGCCAGAACTTTTTTGGTCTTTATGACAATTGGATTCTAAAAATGTTGGATTGCCATAAGAACCAGGATTAACACTAAAGCTTCATTTCAGACACCTCTGATCATTGTAGCCTAGGACTAAAGCACAATAAATTACCAATATCCAGTGGTCCGTTTGTAACTAGGGGTCGTATGTAAGTCGAGTGTTCTTAAGTAGGGGACCGCCTGTATTTAGTATGTAAATTTAGTATGTCATGTATTATGTGACCAGGATTTGATGCCTCTAACATGGAGGGTATATATGTTTAATGTTATCATGTACATATTGGGGCTCATTTACTAAGGGTCCACGGACTGCATTTTCGTTTCCCCAACGATTTCCGATTGGCGCCGCATTTAACAGGAGTTTTTGGCACACGCAATTGGATTTTGGCGCATTGGCGCCGGCTTTCACACGACACAAATCGGTGGGGCAGGCCGGCGGACGATCCGGCGGATTCGGACAATGCGCAGGATTTAACATCGTAAATTGTGTCCCAAGACAGGCACTTACAAGCACCGGGAAGAAGAAGGTGAACTCCGGCGGACCTCAGCGGGGAAGCGACAGATGCAGGAACTCGGGCCCACGATGTCGGTGAATCGCGCAGGACTTCATCTTCGTCGGACCGCCCAGATCGGGGATTGCAACAGGACCGGGTAAGTAAATGTGCCTCATTATCCTTGACAAAGACATGAGGTTCGAAACGTTGCATCATACCTCTGTTTGAATAAAGGATATCACTAATTTATTGACCTACTCCTGGAGTGCTGCTGGCAATGTTTTTCATTACTGCATCGAATGGGATTCTGGCAACTGGGATCTTGAGACACGCATCTATATGTTAGTTTACTGATGGTTTGAGCCACACTGGAAGTTGTCCTATATTGTATTTCTTAGCATGATTTTAAAATGTTAGCTTGTCCTGCAAGAAATGACATGTCACACAGATCTGTACACCAAAGTATGAAAAGGTTAATGCCACCAGAATGTGGTGAAATGAACAATTTCTTAGTGCAATATATTTTTTTATTTTTTTAAATCTATTAAAACCTATATAAGATCCCAAAGAATGAAATAGAGGTTTCATTTGAAGTGCACAAGGAAAGCTGTAAAAAATGAAATCTACAAGAATATGGTGGAAATGTGTTTGCAGTTTTTCCCCACTTCCCAGTATTCAGGGCTGGTGTCAGGGGGTGGCAAACCGGGCATTTGCATGTGGATTTTTGTGGGCGGAGGATGTATTGCTCTTTTAATACCCCTTGGTTGAATGCCCGGATGAAGATGCTTATCTTCTCTCTATCTAAAAAACACAATCTTACACAGTATAGTTGTTTAAAAAAAGAAGTTATGTCTCTCATTTTATGGCTAAAAACATATTTTAATATCTAAAAAGAATTGCTTGTGTAAAAGTAGAAAAACATTTTAAAATATGTGGTTGTAACGGTATCATCTTCCAAAGCAAACATGTTGATTACACGACATATAGGAGATTCTAAAGAAAAAAACTTTTGAATCTGTTATTTGGTATCTCACAAGAAATGAAACAGAAATTATCAAAAAGTCATATGCATCCAAATGTTTTACCAACATGAAATAGTTTTTTCTGCAATGTGTGTATGAGACTAAAATAAATTCCATTCAGTATCATAGTAATATCTTACCACAAGAAAATCCTGCACTGCAAGTCCACACGTCATACTTAACATGTGTCGATAGTCTAGGACAGTTCTAGAAAAATACAGAACAAAAAAAAATTATTGCGCAGAATATGAATATTTACTGACAGGCTGGCCAGGGTGCTGACAGGTCCTTTTTCGATGTAGACAATTATCATGCCCTTTAAAGTAAAATTAAGAGATTACAAAAATAAATACATTTGAAAGGTTTGGTCACTAGTTTTCTAAATCCTACTTGATAAATATCTATGAAATCCTATCAACCACTATAAATAAGAATTTAGGTTAATATCACTTAAACTTTTGGTGCTTCCCAGGGAGTCATTAGATGGTAAGAACCTCCAAAATAATTTCATTTTCCTGGATTTATTACTTTCCCTCAAACAATGTGTCCTATTTCAAAATGTACTAATATTGTTAATACATTTTAGAGTACTAAATTCTCTCTTGTAACCCCATTTAACCTCCACATAAACATGAGAAAATATTTGAATATATTCATATTGAAATTTGTTAGTTATGCTGTAACAACGTACTTTTTGTTCATTGTTACATTGTACTAAGTCTCTTATCTTTTTCTTTGACTTTAAACACAGAGGCACCATTTTAACCTTTTTTTAATGAAAAAACTTTATTTATATAGCGCTTTACAAATCATGTTGTGTATTGCCACAGTCCTACTGCTTCAGGGAATCTTCTGTGTGGATTTGAGATACAATTTATGCCCGGCATGAATTATTTAGAATAGAAGAAAAAACAGCAGCACTGAAGTTTTCATTGAATCAGAGACTTCCCTTATTCAAACATGTGTGACATTTCGAGAATAGTCTTTATCAAAAATGCTTATCTTGTTAGTCTCTAAATCCTTGAAATCTTAAAGGAAATCTACCATAAAATAAAGCATGATAAACCAGGGACATACAGTAGATCCAGGTACTGTGACTTTGGCAATCTTTTAAAATAATACTAAGATCAAGAAGGGCTTTGCCAGAGGCCTTCTGTGTTCTGGGTTTGCAGGCTGTTCTGACATAATTTTAAAGTTGATTTTAGAATGAAGGAGAATGACATGCTTCATTTTAATGGTAGATTTCCTTTAAGGAGTGCTGATGCTTTTACTTCTATTTTGCATATACCTGGATGCTGGAAAGTTGGATCATCAGCTGTGTTCACCCACAAAAATGTAGGAGACCTCAAAATGGTCTTATTGGTTGCTGTCCCACACTTGTAACAAATTAGTTTGGCTGCCCTCCCACTAAGCCCTTCAAACACTTTTTTAGGGATGTAGGGTACAGATGCTCTAAAAGTTGCAAATTTTAATGAAAAAACTTCATGGCACTCAGGCCCAGGGCCTGATTAAAGCGTGGGCCCAGGGGCCCCCACCAATCTTAACCGCACATAAATATATACCAGCATTAAATGTACTGCACATCTGGACAGCCTTAGGGCAGGCATAGACATCACTTACTGTTCATATTAGGTTGCAGCTGTTTCCTTCTACGCCTTTTGGCCTGTCCATCACTTTATTCTTTTTGGCAGAATTTTAAGTAAAGTCAGCACTCCCATGGGCATAAGATGTAACAATCTTTATTGATGGTATTATAGCAATCAAAAATTCAGTTATTTAACGTTTCAGGACTTAATAGCTCCTTCAACAGACATAGATTGCAAGGAAATAGATAAGAGAGATGGTGGTAGTAACTGCTCTAGAGGGCAGCTAAAGCAGCAGGGGAACGGGCACCAGTCCTCTTTGCAAAAAAGTCATGTTATGTTAATCTAGCTTCACTTTTAATGCCTGTATATTAAATTACTCATGTGTTTGTTTTTTCATAGATTGTGGAATCCCACCTTTGGACCTTTGGGAAAGTGTTCATGAATTTGACAATGACCAAATATTAACATGATGTATCCAGGCCCTTTCCTTACGTTGTGAAGCTCCCATCTAAGCAGTTGTTATAAAATGTGGCCAAGTTTTATTCCATTAAGTAGATCACAGTGGGCTCATAACTGTCTGTCCTAAAGTGACCTCTGTTAATAAGAATCAGTTTTAGCTTATACATGCACTGTACATCTGTTGTTAACCCTTAATGTTTATAAAAATCGGTTTCTAAATGACAGCTTTTATAGTTTTTAAATGTCACACTACACAAAATCTTTGTTTTCAAAAATTCTTTTGTTTATTAAGGCCATAACAATACGTACACTAACTAATTACAAACATAAGGCTACATGTGGTTATCCCTGAACTACCACTACTGCTAGAAGTTTCCATGTGCTGTCATTTTACAGTCTGATAATGAGGACTCATGACGGACTTGGACAAGGGAATTTCCTCTGGTTAACATTATGAGTGAAAACAAATAGCTAAATAGTATTTGAGTGATTAAATAATCTGCTTTTGGCACAGCATGAGTTTTGGAATTAGCTTAAATTTGTTGAATAAAAGCTGACTTGAGTCCAAAAAAAAGGTGGAATACTCTCATAGTTAACAATTCAGAAATTCTTATTTGTTGCTATTAGTTAAGTAAAACATATGGTTAATTAGCATTTAAGCATAAGGTTTTCACATTGCAGATTCATCGCACTGCATATATTCAAAGGGGTTATTGCATTTGCTTATTATGGGTTAAAAAAGGTCCTAATAGGTTTAAAACAAAAAAAGATTATTTTAACTGTATAGCCTATACTTTTTCTCATACAGTGCAGAGTTTGAGGATGTGGGCATCAAACTTATGTTGTATCTGCAAAGCATGTCTGATGTTGAAAAGCTCCAGATTTGCAGGTGACAAAGCAGAGATGTGCCAATGAGTCAAAAACTATTGTACAACAATTAACCTTGGTTGAACTTGATGGACATGTGTCTTTTTACACCCTATAAACTATGATACTATGAATAACAAAGCAGAGTTGCAGTATCCTGACACAGTATAGCAGAAGCAACTTGCATAGCTCCAATAGCTTGACACAGCAAGGCTAAATGATTTGGTAAGAAGAACAGGCACATTATTAGATCCTTCTAATTGGCAAATGCTAACGGCAACCCAGGGGATCTTGACCTTGCTGTCATTGAGAAGGATCAGCATATTGATCTTCGCAGAACAGAACTGTAACATCATAACTTAATTGAAGGAAATCCTTGCTGGCTATGTTATACTATTATGGCTTGAGTACAATTGCACAATTGTGTTCACATTAGGATCAGGGGTTCAGTTGCACAGCTGTGCAATATTCACCAAGACCATAAAATTCCTGCAAGGCCTCATGCACCCAAGCACAAGGCCAGCTGGCTCACCCTGCCCATCTCCATAGGGCAGTGATGGCAAACCTTTTAGACGCAAAGTGCCCAAACTACATCCAAAACCCACATATTTTCGCAAAGTGCCGATGCAACAATATAAACAGTAACTTATTACTCCTTGCTCTGTCACATGTTTAAATTGTATAGGCACCTGAGGACACCAATACAGTAGAAAGAAGGAGAAAAAGCTTAGGTTATCATTGTAGCTTCTTTCTAGGGTCCTGGGCTGCCTGGGACTGCAAGAGGCCTTGAGTCCTGTCTGGCGGAGTCTGCGGTGGGGTGATGGCACAGGTGCCCATAGAGAGGGCTCTGAGTGCCACTTCTGGCACTAGTGCCATAGGTTCACCACCACTGCCATAGGGCGTCGCCTCAATAGAAGTAGGAATAGGACTTGCTCTATGTTGTGCAGTGGCCAACCAGCTTGGTCACAATGCGGTTAAACACTGTGGGGCTCATTTACTAAGGGTCCGCGGCCCGCATTTTCGTCGGGTTTCCCTACGATTTCCGTGTTGTGTCGCATTTATCAGGGGTTTTTGGTGCACGCGATCGGATTTTGGTGCAACCGCGCCAACTTTCATGTGACACAAATCGGGGGGCGTGGCCGTCGGACAACCCGATGGATTCGGACTACGCACGGGATTTAACATTCAAATTGTGTTGCAAGACACGCACTTACAAGCACCGGGAAGAAGAAGGTGAACTCCGGCGGACCTCGGCGGGGAAGAGACAGATGCAGGAAATCGGGCGCAAGAGCTACATGAATCGCGCCGGACTTCATCTTCTCTGACTGTCCAGATCGGGGATCGCGACAGGACATGGTATGTAAATTTGCCCCTGTATGCTCAGCGCACCGTAACTGGATGTAATGGACCTTTGAGGGGGACGTGATCTGGCTGCAATTTGTGTGGCTAGAAGCGAACTCCAATACAGTCGTATGAATGGGGCCTAAGTCTGTATGTTTCTATACATTTCTTCGGGGACTATTTAAACAATAAACGGCTTATACTTATCTCCTCCAGTGCTTCCTTTCACCCGCGGTACATATGAAGGTTTGATATACATTTCAAGTCTACAGCCAATATACACCTAGAACTACATCATATACCATGACTTATTTTATTACTACAAAATTTTGGTTCTAATCTAGTGAATGTTTATTCCAGATGTCACACAAACAACCGATTCTGTATATGACCGCACAAAGTTTAGAAGTGATCTCAGGTAAATGTGGGACACTATCTTTCATCCACCAAATCATGCATGAGTACGAGCTGGCCGCTGTAGCTCTCACAATATAGAACAAGTCACAAACATATGCATTTGATAACGTAAAAATGAAATTGGCAACTTAATCTTTTGAAGATGTTGATAAAAAAAGGAGAGAGAAAGAGAAGGATCTGGAAGGCATTACAGATATCTTAAATGAAACTGTTATGATTTAATTTCTGGCAAATAAATTGAGCTGGCATAGTTGTATCCCAGGAGTCATCCGCTAGCACAGAGAATGACATAGAGGATTAAGGATCCTATCACCTTGTGGTTAGTCATGCATTTATTAACTCTCAGTAGGCCCCTGGATTCTGGAAGCCAAGCTGTTATGTCAGCAAAAGACAATCTGTAACTCTCCAGGTCTTGATGAACTACATATCTCACAAAATAATTAATCAGCAGACATAAAACATTTTTTTAGTGAAGCTGCTGTAAAATAAAAAGACAAAAGCTACTAATACTTACCTTTCTTCTACACTCAGGTCCAGCAAAGTTCCTGCTGTCACCATCACCTCTGTTGGTGTACAGAGGCTTAGTGGTAAGGTTATGTTGACAGCACACACCCACTACAGCCTACAACTGAGGGCAATAAGAGCCGGTGAGCAGTCGCCAACTGCTTCTTGCTTTATAATTAGACTAGACTTTATCTGTGACATACCTCTCTTGGCCCAAGATAGTTCTGCTATACCTGGGATGGTTGTGAAGTACTTACTCGCATATTTTTTACAGTTTTTTGTATCTTCTTTGTTGACAGAAAGTTATTAATGGCATTGTGACATGCTTTAAAGAAAATCTGTCAGACAAACTATTCCTCCCAAAATAAAGACTTAATTAAAATCTATTTTAAAAAGCAATGTCTTTATCCCTAAATGCTTAAGTTTCAGGCCTGCAATGTTACAAAAATCAATTTGTAAACTTAAAAGCAACTCATCTGATGTGAGTCCATCACATTAATTGAGTCCAGCATATTAAAATTTACTTGCATTGCCCTGCCTCCCTGTTCCTTATTGACTGGTTATAATTTTCTGCTGCATGGATAGCTCTGTTGCATCAGTGGACCCGTAATGTCATGTAACCAGGAGGACATCGTCTAAAGTCATGTAACATTATAACAATATCTATACCATGTATGCATCTGCTATGATTTCATGTAAGCATATATATTCATGGTGTACAGTTTGCTAACATTGGGAACCTAAAGGACCTGTCATGATGTCACCCTGGACACATGACCTGCTGAGAAGAGGCATGGGACATGGGGAAGAGTAGATGGGAGGAGTTGTTCAAGCAGGGCAAGCCTTCTCTAATGCCAGGTAATATAACATGAAGTATATTTATGTAGATGTAAGGGAAACCATTTTTAGCTAAAAGAAGGTTGTCAGTTAGGAACCTGTCACTAGCTGTATATGCGAAAATGGGTTGGGTGACAGGTTCTCTTTAAAGCGACCAAGTCCATTTAACTACTCTATATTATAATTAGGCTATTGTCAGAGAGGTGATCCCAAGCTGAAGTAAACAGTCTAGCTCCACCCATATAAAAGTAGAATCTAAACTCAAAGACACTAGTGGGGTTAGAGAGAAAATTCCAACAAAGCCACAAACAATGGAGTGGCTTGTAGCTAGATTTCATATCATGTTAAGGAATTTGTTAATAAATGTGCAGTACCCAGGTGAGTGATGGCCCCAACACTATACTGGGTCTGCTGGGCAACGTTGAGGTGTCATGTGTTGCTGTTTTCTGGAAGGGATGGTAAGGCATGGTGCACCCCAATGGGAAAAGTTACCTTCTTTACTGAAGAAATTTGGATACAAGCAAAGTAAAGGGCTGGCTTCTTCAATATCCTCCCTGACAGAAGAAGTGTTCTACACTGTGGAAAGTTAGTTAAAGATACACAGTTCATTAGCCTTTTCTACATTTCTATACAAATACTTTACTAAAAAAAACAAAATGTATGTAACAAAACAAAGTTCAAGGGCACTACAAATGACTGTGGTCATCTGAATCCAGTCTCTTGAACTGAGATCATGAATTGGCTGTGTTGGTTTTGAAGGTCAACATTAATGTGAGATATAAAATTTCTGTAAAAATATTGTTGTTCCACTGTTCCAGCTGTTGCTACAATATTACTGAGACTGCCACAGTGAACTGAGCTTTTTCGTGGCTACAGAGATGTGGAAAATGCATTCTTTAGACATTGATTTAATGACTAACGTAGAATTATATAGCAACAGCATACAGATATATTACAAACTCAGTCATAAGGGATTAAGATAGGGCTACCCCTTTTATGTAGCCTTTTATGTTTCCCTTCATTTTTTAAGCTGTACAGATAAATTCTATTTACATAAATGTAGACCATGAATTTAAAAATCTTGTACTTGTTCCAAATAGCAGGAGTTTGAGAATAAGAAAAATCAATCCAAAGTAATCTGCATGTGCTGCCAAAGCATAATTTAATGGTCTCATTTTAGGCAGGTGTTTGGCACGTTTATTTTACCACTGTGGCTATTTTCTAATGCAGCGCTGCAGTAATCAGATTAGTGGTGTCATATTTATAGATGCAAATTACATTTCTATGTTTCAGTGGAGATGTGTGACAGTTTGATGTGAGGTATAACACAGAATGGACTGTTCTTGGTTTCAAGGGTAGAGTAGAACTTAGGCTACAGTTCTTTAAATATGTTAAGCTCTTCATATGTTCCCTGATATTTTTCCTAAGTTTTCAATGTTGCTTTAAAGGGGTTGGCAACTATACCTCACGTTTTTTGGAATGCCTGTATATGCGTTGGGGGTGGGGGCGTTTGTATATTAGGTAATGTACCAATATACATTATTATATTAATAGTTCTTCTCCGCTTACTTGAAGTGTAAAGTAAACCCCCTGACTTGGACATTTACCTTATTAGCTGTCATTCCTGTCTATAAAATGACAGGTACAGGGGCATTTTATCATAACTGTGATCATAACCTTTCTAACTTTCAGGATCTTAATATTACATTCATGAAGACTATTATAAGGCAGGACAATCTGCCTTATCTATACTGAGTACAGGTATATTCGACTAATCTAACTTTCAGGGCCTTAAAGGGGTTATCCGGGTTCAAAAAATTTTTTATGGCCGGGCTGGGGAGGGCTAGTTAAACATAATAAACATGTACTTACCTCCTCCGGCGCCGCCGATGTCCTGCGCCGCGGTCCCTTCGATCCGTGCCCCTGTTTGTTTACAGGGGCACGGAAGCCCATCCATCCCTATCTCTCAGCGTTGTAAGCGCTGGGAGATGGTGCGCTTTGGAGCATCCGGCCGGCCGGAAGCTCCCTGTGCGCCCCTGTAATGAAACCGGCGCACAGAGAAAACCGGCCGCGGCGCGGGACATCGGCAGCACCGGAGGAGGTAAGTACATGTTTATTGTGTTTAAATAGCCCTCCCCAGCCCGGCCATAAACATTTTTTTAAACCCGGATAACCCCTTTAATATTGAATTTATGAAGTCTATTATAAAGTGGAAGATAGATTTGTCATGGACAGTTATCATAACATGACTCTCCATCTGTGGCTATTTTATGGACAGGAATTAGAGCTGATGAGGTAACAGACATTTGTGAATGAGGGACTTTACTTTACATTTCAAAGAAAGCAGTGAAGAACTATTAATTTATGTATATTTGTACGTTACCTAATGGTATCAGGCCAAGTATAGATTTTCTTAAGACCACTGCCCCAAATGGAGGTTAAGAATGACAGAAAAAAAACAGTAAACAGTAACAACTGTAAATGTTCCCCAGTAGTCTTTAAAATCTAAAAGTCTAACTAAAAATAAATAAAATCCTATAAAAAATGATGTCCTAACCAAATGTGTCATACAAAAATATAGGTTCAATTAGCAAATGTTTTATGTTTCGACCAGTTTGTGACTGGGTTTACAGAACGCACTATTGTGTAAAGGAAAAAAGTCGTCCAACTGGGACGTGTGTACCCATTTTCCACTAAAATGTAACTTTTATTAGTCGTGTAAAAGATGGATAAAGTTAAATCCAACAAACATGTGATTTAAAATTAACAATCAGTGATACACCATTGCTTTCAATTGTAAACTAAAATAAAGTATACTATATCAGTATAGTCAGTGTTAGCCTCCGCACATGTATTTATTTATGATACTGCTAGGGTGTTATAGTGGCAGTTAGTACATCGGGAGAGATGCCCATATTCATTCCTCTGGGCTCCAGGACTGGGCTATTTAATTGTCTTTCCCAAGGAGCATGTATTTAAACATACATGCTTCACACACAGACATATTCATTAGTGCTCCTAACCCCCATTTGAAAATTCATGTGCTCTGAGTATCGAGTGTTAGTGTACACATATAATTCCCCAATTTCTACATTCAAATAATGGGTACAACAAGATTTATATTAAGCCCTCACAAATAATTTGTTCAGAGGGCCAAATTGGCGTTTTTTTCCCCCTGGGGATTTCCCCTCCCTGTTCAGGGTTAGGGGGTGACACTACAGTTCTGACACTCAGGCTAATATTTTAGGAGACACTGACTAAGTAAATAGTAATATTTTTTGTTCCTAACTAAGCTCTGAGATAATGTTATAGCCCCGGTACCCCTGAGGACACCACTATATGTGGCAAAACATGTCGGGGGGGCTACAGTGTTAGCGTTTTTAGATCAGCAGTGAATACCTCGGAGCTTAGTTAGTGATTGGAGGCACAGCTCTGATACACTGCACAGGTGCAGAGTAACATTACAGAAAAGATGGCACCCGGGTGATCCCACCTACTCAGGCACCATCCTGGAAGCTGGGGGACACAACATGGAAGAGAAGAAGAGGCCAGATGTGTGGATCTATCACATGCTACTGCCACTATGGGGAAGGTATTTATTTAAATCAAATGGGCTCAATAAAAATTATTTAACATCAATGTGACCAACCCTTTAAACTCCTTTCTGAATTTGGACATCCCTGAATATCCTGTTGCGGGAAAGGGAGTATGAAGAGGGCTCACAGGCTGACACCCATTGGTAACGACCGAGTAAACTAGTTTCGGTAGCGTGTAGGAGTCGCCATCTTAATTTCGAACGACACACCTCTTGATAATGAGTTGCGAAGACAGCCATGAGTTTATGTCAAACTACCAAGTCTATCTTTAGGCAGTCTCTCTAATGGTCTGTGAGTAACAGACCGATACAAATGTACTGTAAATTTCCCATATGAGCAAGGCAAGATGAAGCATGCATAACGTGAAACGACCCGTTGCCTTTTAATGTGTCTGATTTTATCCTCTCTGCACTGATATGTGAATAATAAAGAAGACTTCTGGATGGTGAGTGCGGTCTATCTTGTTTTTCCGTCTGGATTTCACTTCTACTGTACTGAGCTGAGCACCATTGTGACTGAAGTTGTCAATTATTGAGTTTCTTTGGTCTTTTTTCTCTGTGGAAACTATCATCATAGGAATAGGAGTCGTGCTGACTATGGGCAGTGTAAAGTCCCTATTTCAATCTATTTGTTCTATGCAAATTCCTCATATACTTCTATACAATAGTATTGCAGTATATGGTGGGAGTTGATCAGACACCCTAGGGTTCAAGTACACTAGAGGGTCTAAAAATACAGTAAAAAAAAAGTTTAAAAACATTTTAAAAATTACAAAAAAACTAAATGTACAAATCACCCTCCTGTCGTTAAGACTGATATAAAAATACATAAAAAGTAAAATCATAAATATGTTAAATATCGCCTCCCAAAATGGCCAATCTATTAAATAAAAAAAAACAGTATTCCAAGTGGTGAAACCCATAATGGAAAATAGTGCACAAATGTCAGAATCAACACTTTTTATTTTTTTTATTTTGCATTATTTAGAATTTTAAATAAAAAGTGATAAAAAGGTTGTACAGTTCCCAAAAAATAGCAATGAAAATATTATCTCATTGTGCAAATAATGACAACTTACACAGCTCCACCAAAGTATGAAAAAGTTATTCAGAAAAAGTTTCTGAATAACTTTTGGGAAAATCTATATTTTTTGGTACAAAAGGTTTAATTTCTTAATAAAATATATATTAAAAAATAATAAAACCTATATGAATTTGGTATCACTGTGATCGTACCGAACCAAAGAATACATTTGAGGTGTCATTTGGAGGGCACAGTTGTAAAAACAGAGCCCACAAGAAAATGCCACAAATTTCACCACATTTGGAATTTTTTTTCTAGCTTTCATGGCTTGGAATATTAAATACAGTCACTAGGGAGGACAACTTGTTATATAGAAAACAAGCTCTTATACGGCTATGCAAAAATAAGTTATGGTTTTTTGAGTGTGGGGAGCAAAAAATGGAAACACAAAATTGAAAAAGGGCAGTGGTGTTAAAGGGTTAAGGTTGTGAGTTACCAAATTTGCATTTAAAATGTTAGAGCTTTACTATTACAAATTCATTTAAAAGAGTGGGTGTAGGATATTTTTTTCTTACAAATACTTTACAGTCCCAAACCAACCAATTATTAATATTATGGATCTATAGAATGTGCTCATCCTATAGATACCAAACACCAGTATAACCCACAATCATTGCATGAAATCAGAACAGGATTTACAGCGTGGGCCTCCATTAGAATACAATCCATTCCTTAAAGAACCAGTTTAACTAGTTTATATGTAATTTCAAGGAAAATTCACAGAATGATTGCATTATTGGTATGGCACAAATTGACATCAAATACTATAGTAATCTAATGAGTCAAATCCTAGCACTCTGGCTGTAAAATTGCTAATAATATACCCGTTTTGCTTGTGTGAGCAGGCCATTTTCAACATTCACTACACTTGGAATTAACGTGTCTTGCAAGAAAGGGGATTAAGTTGTCTGTCTACTAATATAGGGTGGGGACCACTAATAGGGAAGATATAAGTCACATGTTGTCATGTCTGTATGCTGTAATAACAAACAATCACTCACAATGGACTAGCATCTTTTTGTCAAATCAATTCAAATAAAAAAAAGAATGATGGAGTTCAAATGTGCTCTTGTTTTAATAGGGTTTTCCCATCATACTATATTAGGCATGTTTTCAGTTAAAAAATGTATACACATTTAACCAATGATGGTCATGGTTATGTCTAACATTATTTCTGATACATAACATCTGTATATTTTAGTAGTCAACAAATAGTATATCACTACCTATTGAATACATGCCAATGACGTGTTCTAAGGGCAAAAAGTTGATAATAAAGCCCTTAATATGGGTAATGCACTTGCTTTCATGTAATTGAGCCTGAATGTCAGCTGGTGATAGCAAAAGTCCTAACAAGATTTTCTATGTCCCGGCTCTCCAGTAGTTATATGATTACAACTCTCGAGTGGTAAGGGCTGGGATTGACCAAATACCGGAGATTCCGTTTGTCACAGAAAATACACAGTATATATATATATATATATATATATATATATATATCTGCATATAGAGATAGTATTTTAATTCCATTTGACTTACAGTATATTTACCAATCAATTAAAGTCAGAATTATCAAGGTTTACCATATATACCTGGGTAGGTTTCACATACTGAGGAGCTGTTATTAATTAGTTGTGTCTCCATGCTCCAATAAGGAATTTCTATTGCTGACAATAAAAAATACAATAATTGTGCTACCATTTGGACAAAAATCATAACTGGAGACTACATATTTATCGTTAGGTCATTTTAAGCTGAAAGAAATTTCAGATTGAGTTTGCCAATGAGTATCTACCATATCATATGTGCATTCAGGGCCGGATTAAGGTTAGTGGGGGCCCCTGGGTGCCAATTATGGTGGGGGCCCCCATTGAATGTAGTCCAGACAGGGAACAGCAATCGCTATATACCGCCCCCCCCCCCCCCGCAATCACTGTTATGAGCCCCAAGTAATCACTATATACAGCTCCCCCAGCAATCACTGTATACAGCTCCCCCAGCAATCACTGTATACTGCTCACCCAGCAATGACTGTATACAGCTCCCCCAGCAACCACTGTATACATCTCCCCCATCAATCACTGTATACTGCTCCCCCAGAAATCACTGTATACAGCTCCCCCAGCAATCACTGTATACTGCTCCCCCAGCAATAAATACATACAGCCCCCTATAATAACTATATACAGAATCCCTATAACTACATACAGCCCCCTATATTAGCTATATACAGTCCCCCTATAATAACTATATACTGTCCCCCTATAATAACTATATACACCCCTTATAACTACATACAGCCCCCTATAACTATATACACACTCCCTATGACAACTATATACAGTCCCCCTATAACTATATACACACACCCTATTATAACTGTATAGAGACTCCTATAATAACTATATACAGTCCCCCTATAACTATATACAGTCCCCCTAGAATAACTATATACAGCCTCCCTATAATAACTACATACAGTCCCCCTATAATACCTAAATACAGTCCCCCTATAACTACATACAGTCCCCTATAACTACATACAGCCCCTTTATAATAAATAACTATATACAGTCCTAGGTATAAATAATAAAATTGTTCTCACCTTTCATCGTTCCCCCGATGCGCGACGTCCTTATCCTCCCTCGTGGTGTCAGGGTGGATGCAAACAAAGATGGAGGCGCCCTGCTACAGGCAGGAAGCCATCATCTTTGCCTGAAGCCCGATCGTCTATGGTAGAGCAGGGAACTTATTGTTCCCTCGTTCTGCCATAGACTAAAGAAAGGACACTGGCGGGCATTCGGCCCGCCACCCGGGGCCAAATAAACTGTTGGCAATTCGGGCTGTCATGCGACTGCCCGAATCGCCTGCATTTGGTGGGGGCCCCTTATGATCCGGCCCTGTGTGCATTTAGTAACTCTGAGCATGAAATGGTCAAATTTTAGGCTGGACTGAAGCTAACATTTACTCATCATCTTTTGAGATCAATAACATGTTGGATATCACCATAATCAATGTTGACTACAAGTTTTTTAATCTTGAAGTAGGTGCCCATTTCATGTTGAATAGGCTCAACATTGGCAATAGACCACTGACTGATGACAATTATAGCTTATGTTCACCAAATTTTGTATGATTACATGATTTCAAATACGTGATGCACGCACCTGAAAAAATTGATTTCATGTGTTATACATGACTTCTTACATATTTTATTTATGCACTAAATATTTCTTGACTTTTCTCATTCAAACGACAGAACAAAACTAAAACCATTAAACATGAATCCAATAAAATATCCAAAGCAAAATGAAACACACTGCAAACTGCCCAGTACACGTTATGAAAGTTATTTTATTACAATATTAATTTCCCTAAAAAAACATAACTTTCAATATATGGTTTTTAATAAAGCTTATTTTGTTTAGGTAAAGTTTCCTTATTCCCAGCTTAGTAAGCACAGATTAAAACACTTAATTTTTTCCGATTCTAAGTTTCACATTTTTCCATGTACACAGTTATGTAATGAAAATTCAGCAATTTATTAGTTTTATAGACAGAAACAATAACACAAGAGGTATAGAGTCTTCCTTTATAAGTGCCTCTCTACTTTTGGTATGATACAAATAGGCACAAGATCATTTCGTAAGTAAGTTCCTGCATTAAAATTGGTGATTATATCTTTTCAGAACTGCATTGCCTAAGCAGGTATAAACATCATTACATATCCACCGGAAAACAAGCAGGTTACCTATAGCTGACAAAAGGTGAAGAAACCAAAGGGACATCACCACTTCTACCGACCTATTAGTTTTAGTAAATACTATTAAAGTCACCAAAAGACCAAAAGTAAAAACACTGAAACTACAAAACCTAGTAGTGGCCCCCTTCTTTATCCGAATGGTGGTCTAGGATAATGTGGGCTGACACAGAACCATCATTTTTCTTAATGGTATAGCAAGAAAGGCAGCACTAACCATGTTTGATATTTTCATCGGCACTTTTGATTTATGCAATTTGGCACAAAAGTTTCGTTATCCTTTAAACCACGGAGAACCAAAACAACAATTTTGTGCATTTTTTTCAAAAGGCTTCATGTTTTTTTTGTAGGCAAAGTTGTACTTTACGTCAGTGTCATTATTTTATAAATATACATTAGCATTTTATTTACGCTACATAAATTTTACTGAAAAAATGCTAAAAAAAACACAGCATTTTTTCTTAAGTTTTAATTATTTGAATTGCATGTTTCATAGTTACAACAGGAAATGTGTCCATTTATCATTTTGTTAACAACTTCCCTTTTTCCAATTATTTGCTATCCTTAATTACCTTTCTAGGATGTAATAACAGCAACTATAATTTGTGCGGCTAGATTGCGGCCACAAAACAGCTGTGTGAATGGGACCTTAGGCATTATGAAGGGCATAATGTATTGTATTAAACTTTCTTAGAAATCATATAAAATCCCACTCCTATAGTGTAAATAATATGCAATACTTGAAGTGCACTGAAAACCTTTTTAGTGCCTATTAAGCATGTGGATCTAGTACACTGACTGCCAAAATTCTCCTTGTCTGTGTGCTGACAAAGAAGACAATCCAGGGTATTTAAATACAATGGGCTTTTTTTTGCAAGAGCTGCACAAATTGGTAAAACAACAGAAACTGAAGTAAAATGTACTAATGCAGAGCTGGAGACTATAGCAAAAGGATTAATATCTAAGTATATTTTAAGTACAGTATTTTTGTGAGATATTACAGAGGATTATTTACCAGATTTTCTATGAATTATGAGAATGAATTTAAGAAATATCTGTTGTTTTTTCTGCTTTTGCTTAGGCTGTGGCTTGTCATTACTAAACACAAGATGTGCATTAATACAATAATCAGCTATACAAATTTTTTCAATTTTTACCTGCTTACATTAACAGCTTTGCCTGAGTTTTTTGCTACTACACATCTTTCAACACAATGCCCTGAAACCTACAATGTATTATTACTTGCACATGTTAGAGACTATGAATCAGCTTCCCATTTAAATGCCTGTTTGGTGGGGCTATTGTTGGCTACAAGCTGTGCTGTGTAAATTCTAAAAAAACAGTTTCCTGGTATTATCATAATACCCCTGAAAGTCAGGACAGAGATTAAAACCAGAGATTTAAACCCTGCCAAATGGGAGTGGCAGGGTTTAAAGGGGGCTTGGCAGGTGGCTCAGTGGGTGGGTTGTTTCTACCCCGAGCCTGTGCACTGCCTATAGCCTGCATCTGTTAAGACACAATTCTACACCAGGTCAGACCTTTCATAGAAATGCCTTGCCTACAAAGCATAGCTGCCAGGGCCTCCTGGTAAATGTGTCCTATCCCAGGAGGCAGGGGCAACATCATACAGTGGCACACTTAGCGCCAACTTATGATAAATGTGCCCTATTGACTATAAAAGAAGAGACCAGATATTAGATAGTAGTGCCAATTTAGCATCAGTAGTGAAAAGATTTTCCTGCTGGATTGCCAAAACAGCTGTAAACTAAAAAAAAAATACTTTTCTGACAATAATATAAAATAGAACTGGATAGTCTGAAATAAAGGGCAAAAAGAGACTGCCATCATGACATGTGCCTTTAGTGGCCCAGGGTCTTCTACATATCCAATGGCCTTCAAATAACACTACTGCACTGACAATACTGCCTTTCTTGGGACATAGATACCAAGAAGGGAACCTTGAAACAAACAGTTTTTCAGACAAGATTTTCTGTCACTATGTAACTTCATGTTATTGCATTGTTGTCACTCTTTGTCTTTTTATTTTTTTAGTGTTTGTCTATGTTCCTTTTTGCACCTGTTTGTTCAAGCTAAACCAGAAAAAAATCCTGGGAAATGACATGGTAGGCAATTTTATGTTTCCGGTCATAATCTCATACCTCTTCTCCATGAAAGCAGAAAATACAAAACACATCATTTTGTCTCGGATTCATATACAAAAGGCAGTGCATATCCCATCAAAGACAATTATGTTGTCACTGATAATACAAGGACTTCTAAGTGTGTAACAGACACTGAAGGAAACAACTCCCTTATAGAATAAAATCTAATCATATGGAGACTAGGACCTTTTTTATCACTTCCTGGGCGGCTGTTTCTTTACAGAGATTAAAGGTTTTACCCTGAATCACGCAAATTATAGTGTGAGAAATATATGTCAAACACCATGTAGCAAACACTTTATTCTAATAGTGAAGTAATACATAGAAGGGCCCATGCACAGTCCTAATACCTTGTATTGACATAAAATTAGTATTTGCCCCAAGGTAACACTCAAGTTGGAGGTGGAAGTCTGTCTTAAAATGTAGATATTTTAACATTGTAATAAGTGTATAGTAATAAGAGGCAAAATATTTTTTAATTATTTTAAGTATTTCTTCTTTCTTTAATTACTTTCAGTTCATAAGTGTCTGGTTGGTGTGACCACAACTAATCACAAAAACAAGGGGTCCTTCTATCCAACTCTGAGTAGTGCAGTGGTCATCAGTTTTGTACCATTCAATTCTATTGAAATGACAAAAATACCTGAAAATGGTACTTGGTACCCCCACCAATCTAAAATGTACCCCCTATCTGTAAAAAGGACCCAATACGTCATCAGGGACTTTTTCAAGCTACTTTAGCGGTGTCTTTGTTTTTGAGTAGTCAGATTTATTTTGGCATGTAGAATAGTAGCAAATGCTAATTAAAGTGTATTCTCCGACCATTTCCTGTGGCACAGTTTTACAGCTTTCACTGTATGCTCCAAATTATGCCTCTACTTTGTTCTTTCAGTGTGTACAATCACAGAAATACCAAATTTATTTAGGTTTTATTAAATTTAAAAAAAACTTTTCATACAAAAATTTTTTCTTAATTTCGTCCTATTCTGACAATAGGAGAGGGAACTGCTGAAGAAGCATGATAAGAGGTGAGTTTCTTGGAAGGTAAAAATATGAAAGGAAGCTTCTTGGGAATTACAATAAGAGGGGGAACTGCTTAGGGGCACAATAAGGAGGTGCTGCTGGTAGTGGCACAAAAAGCAGGGGAGCTGCTGGGAAAAAAACAAGAGGGGGAGCTGCTGGGGGGCACAATAAGATGGGGTTCTGCGGGGGAGGCATAATAAGAGGGGGCTTTCATATGAGAAATATCTGGGGGCAGTGTATCCGGGAGGCTACAATGCGAGGGGAGCTGCTGTTGGGCAAAATAACAAAGAATTATACTGTGTGGGGGGTGTAATAAGGTGCAGGGCAAAAGGTGTGGCTTATGGCAATACAATTTTCCACTATGCATGCAACATCTTTTGTTCCTTTTTCACTGCTACGAAAGTTAGAAGGTATGTATGTCAACTATGTTTAATACATTGTGCATGTGGCATTGCATATTTCAGGCACTAGTGAGAGGCTTAGGACTATGGAAAATCTTCTGACTCAAGCGACCTAGATCATAGATCACATACCAATATTCATTTTTACTGCCTGACACCACATTTCCCTTGCCCTTTATATAGTTACTAGTGTATTGTGCACATGTTTTTCCTGAGCATCCATCTCCATTTTTTAGCAACAGTGAAACACTAACTGCATTGTGTATTAGTCACAACGTAAAAACTTTGCTAAACTGCCAAAAATAAAGATGTGAATGCCAAACCAGAAAAAGTGGATTTGCTGATTCAAAAAAAAGCTTTATTTGTCCTGTTTCTATAGATTTGGGTTGCTATGATCATTTGACAATATTCCAGGAGGCATCTGCAGACTTAAACATTCAAACAATTAGATTTAGTGCTTAAGTAAAAGAGACTAGTTTTGTAGTGATGTATCATACATTTACAGGTATTATGTTACGTCAATAGAATGGATTATCATGTAGCCTTATTACTTTAAAACATGCACATTATGGATTGGATCTATAGAAACATATTTTTGTTAATACAATTATTATTAGTATATTCTCCATGGAGTTTAGGTTGTATGGTTTTCTGTATTCTCATTATTCTCCATAGCTACTTGTATCAATAAAAAAATTTAAAAACATTTTTAGTAATCAGGACAGATTCTAGCCTTTTTGCAGTCTCAGGCAAAAATTAGAATGCCACTCCGTCCCCCCTTCCCCTCCTCTGACTACACCTGATCCCCTGCTATATACTGCTAACTGAATTAACAGAAAAATATATAAAAAGCATCTAAAATCTGTTTAAGAAATGCTGACAACATTGCTAATAATTGATAACATCCCGATATAGCCCTGCCTGATTATAATCAGTAGGCACTGGCTCACTGACACTGACACTTTGACTGATATGCTAATGATGTCAGTAAGGTATTAGTGCCATATAGTACCTTATCTGGATGATCTGTTCCATCATAGATTTTATTATTTCTTCTTCCGGCAATGGTTTATCACTGTTGTTATTGCCGCCAGATGTCCATTCCGTTCCATGCAGAACATTTCCACACTGCACCCTGTAAAATCCACAGTCACTTACACTATAATGTTATCTGGATAACACTGTACTTCTAAATAATATATACCTATCACAACACAACTGACAACACTGTCCACAACACATACAACAACAGTGTGGCCCTACTAATGTATGCTAATATATACTCGATTCCCCCTGCATAAATTACAGTATAGTAGCTTCACTACACTGAGCTCATCCAAATTATTATAAATACTGCACCCACTAAACTGATTACAGACAGCAACCCCTAATTAAATATTTAATATACAGAACCCGCTAATTAATTGATGTAAAGGCCCACTAAGGTTGCTTTCATATAATGTATTATGTTCTAGTCCAGTTCTAGCTCCAGGTTGATGTGTGGCAGACTTTATTGATTCATCATTATTCAACAATTGGGAACAGTTGGGTCCATTTGTTTGCAATTTTGGATGTCACTATGATGAATCAATCTGGAGCTAGACATGGACTTTCATTTCATTTCACTTGCTCCAAGTGTTGCAAAACCTTAGAGATGATGAGCTGAAACTATTCTCTTCTCCTGATTGTGTTTTGAAACCCAGTCAAAACTCATCACCAAATGCATATGTATAACATGTTTTTTTTTAACATTAATTATAAAAATTAACCATGTATCACATAAGCAAATGCATCATGTTACCAAAGTCTCAAAAATCCAACCGGACTTTTCTAAAACCCTATTATTAGTAATTTGCATATGGTTCCTTCCTAATTTATATACAGCGCAACCCAAATGTATGTACATACAGTGCCTTGTGAAAGTATTCGATCCCTTTGCACTTTTCTACCTCATTTTAGGCATCAAACATGAAAATATTAATTTTTTTAATTTTTTTTTGGTGCAGAATCAACAACAAGTGGGACACAATTGTGAAGTGGAACAAAATTTATTGGCTATTTTAAACTTTTGTAAAAATTAAACTGAAAAGTGCAATATTATTTCTTTTGCTGTGATTACAGCTGTGAGTCACTTGGGGTATCAGGTCTCTATCAGTTTTGCACATCGAGAGACTGAAATTCTTGTCCATTCTTCCTTGGAAAACAGCTTGAGCTCAGTGAAGTTGGATGGAGAGCGTTTGTGAACAGCAGTTTTCAGCTCTTTCCACAGATTCTCGTCAGGATTCAGGTCTGGGCCTTGACTTGGTCATTCTAACACCTGGATACATTTATTTGTTAACCATTGTATTGTAGATTTTGCTTTATGTTTGGGATCATTATCTTGTTGGAAGATAAATCTTCATCCTAGTCTCAGGTCTTTTGCAGGCTCCAACAGGTTTTCTTCCAGAATGATCGTGTATTTGGCTTCATTCATCTTCCCATCAATGTTAACCATTCTCCTTGTCCCTGCTGAAGAAAAGCCCAAACTATGATGCTGCCACCACCATGTTTGACAGTGGGAATGGTGTGTTCAGGGCGATGAGCTGTGTTGCTTGATTACCAAACATACCGTTTGGTATTGTGGCCAAAAAGTTCGAGTTTGCTTTCATCTGACCTCATCTGTAGATCTCTGCAGTTCATCCAGAGTGATCATGGGCTTGGCTGCATCTCTGATCTGTCTTCTAATTGTTTGAGATGAAAGTTTAGAGGGGCGGCCGGGTCTTGGTAGATTTGCAGTGGTCTGATACTCCTTTCACTTGAATATTATAGCTTGCACAGTGCTCCTTGGGATGTTTAACATTTTTAAAATCTTTTTGTATCCAAATACTAAAGTATAAGGCTACATTCACACTGCCGTTGCCCGCCCGTACCGTAGCGGGCAACGGCAATACACGGGGAGAGGAGGAGGCGGTGAGCGCAGCTCACCCCCGCCCCTCTCCATAGAGATACATGGCGCTCAGCGCTGTATTACGGGAAAAGATAGGACAGGTCCTATCTTTTTACCGGGTACGGAACAGTACGATGCCGCATGTGTGCTGCACCGTACCGCTCCCGTAGGGCGCCGTGCGCCCATTGCTGTCTATGGAGGACGTACAGTATATCAGCCGTATATACAGTAGTGTGAATGTAGCCTAAGATGAGTTTTTCAGCACAAAAAATGTGCTAAATAACTCAAACTCGGCTTTTACTGGAGTCAAGAAAATATTTAAGTCAAAACTCACCTTCCTGGTGCCCCCGCAGGTCTTCTCTTCTTCTGTAGGCAGCGACAAGTCCATGCACGTCGGCCGGCGCAGACTATGATGATAGCCACCACTGACATCATATTGTGCGCCAGTCGGCGCGCACAGACCTGCCGCTGCTGATGGAAGAAGAGAAGACCTGCGGGGGCACCGGAAATGTGAGTTTTGACTTTATTTTTTTGGCTTCATACAGGGTCAGGTGCTGGCTATATTGGGGTGCAGGTGCTGGCTATATATGGGGGTTGGTTGGCTATATAAAGGGGCAGGTGCTGGCTATATACTGGGGGCTGGCTGGATGCCTATACACTAGAGGGCTGTCTGGCTATTTCCTGGGGTCAGGGACTGGCTGGCTATATAGTGGGGACAGGGTGCTGGCTGGCTATATACTGGGGGATTGTTGGTGAGGGAATGCCCTGGCTATATATGGGGGCTGGCTATATACAGGGGGCTGGCTCGCTGACTATATACTAGGGGGCACTGGCTGGCTATATACTAGGGGGCATGGGCTGAATACTTTCGCAAGTCTATATATATATATATATATATATATATATATATATATATATATATATATAAAGTCACTAAATAAATCTAGTTGTTTTAATCTTTCCTCATAACTGAGACCCTCTATACCCCTTATCATTTTTGTGGCTCCTCATTGTACACTCTCCAGCTCCAGGGCATCCTTTTTATGGACCAGTGCCCAGAACTGGACAGCATATCCCAGATGAGGCCCTATCCCTATCCTGAGAGTCCATTCCACTTTTGACAAGATCTGGCAGGCTTAAGAGGCAGCTGATTGACATTGCATGCTGTTATTTAATTTATGATCTACTGGTACCACCAGGTCCTTCTCAACAAGGGACTCTCCCAGATTTAGTCTCCCAAAGACATATGTTGCCTGTGGATTAATAGCCCCCAAATGTAACCTTACATTTATCTACATTTGCCAAGTCAACCTGCAGCCTATGAACATCCTTCATACACTACATAGCTTGGTGTCATCTGCAAAAATAGACACAGTGCTGTTAATTCCTACCTCTATATCATTAATAAACATATTAAATAGTAGTAAGCCAAGCACAGAACTCTGGGGAACACCACTTAAAACTGGTGACCATTCTGAGTAGGAATCATTGACCACAACTCTCTGGATAAGATCCTTCAGTTAGTTTTCAATCCAATTGCAAATGATTCCTGCCAAACCACTAGACCTTATTTTACCCATCAGGCGTCTATAAGGGACAGTGTCAAATGCATTTGCAAAGTCCAAGAACACAATATCCACAGCAGCTCCTCTGTCCAGGCATCTGCTCACCTCTTCATAGAAGTTGTCAGACTAACCTGATCTGCTTCTATCCTTAGTAAACCCATGCTGGCTTGTACTTGTACTATTATACTATTTGGTGTCACATACTCCAGTATGTAGTCTTTTACTAACCCTTCCAATATTTCCCCTCAATGGAATTTAAAGGGGTATTCCCATCTGGGCATTCACAGTTAATTAAATTCATGTGCCATATGTAAACATTTCTTTAATTGGATGTTAATAAAAAAAATGTTCCTGTGTTAAGATAATTTCTCATAAATGTTGCCATGTTGTCCCTTAGAAACGATATAGCTTCCTCAGATATGACCCCCCACATTTTGCCAGCAGTGGCCAGAAATGTGCTATTAAGCCCTGCCTGACCACCTGGATTCAGGAACAGGATGGCTGTGGGACATGCAATTACTCACAGACATTTCATATTCAAAAACCTTCTGTTTTTTTGTGAAATCACTGCAGCAGAGGTGGTCGTATCCAAGGACACAGACAATATCACTACATTAATGGGAAATTATCTTCACATGGGAACATATTTTTAATTACATCTAATTGAAGAAATGTTTATATATGGCAGTTTAATGAAACTGAATGTGAATGCCCAGATGAGAATACCCATTTAAGCTTACAGTCCTGTAATTGCCTTTTATAAACCTGTCTCCTATATAAAACTCCCCAGGGTATATTATGTACAGGCAACCCCTAGTAATTGTATAGCCCCCAGGTATGATTATATACACCGGCTATCTATATATAGCCCCCAAGAAATAATTATATAGACCTGCCTCCTATATACAGCCCCCAAGTATAATTATATACACCTGCCTCCTATATACAGCCCCCCAAGGTATAATTATAAACACATGTCTCCTACATAGAGCCCCCCAGGTAAAATTATATACACCAGCCTTCTATATACATTCCTCCAAGTATAATTATTTCCACCTTTCTCCTAAATACAGCCCCCCAGGTATAATTATATAAACCTGCCTCCTATATAAAGCTCCCAATGGTAAATTATGTACAGACAACCCCCTAGTAATTACAACAAATAGTCTTTTAGTAAAATTAAAAAATGATTTACTAACCTTCTAGTGCATCTTAAAGGGAACCTGTCACCAGTGACCTTATTTTCACTAAAGATGGGTTGTAGAAGCCCATCAAACCTGCATTGCCCATATGCCTTTCTGCTGCCACTAAGCCTTTGCATTAAAATATAATTGTGTGTTACAACTTACCTTGCATCCTGACAAAGTCCCCTGTGTAGCCCCAGGGGTTGGCTTTGGTTTGCATGCATTTCAACAAAACACCACGTGACTTGTTTGTAATGCAGCTATAATGTGCTTCTACAACCAGCGGCGTAACTACAGCTTAAGAAGCCACAGCAGGCTGGTCCTGTGGCGCAAGGGCGAATTGCAGTTCTCCTGAGTCCCACCCCAACTGTTCCACTGCATTGAAACTTTATTACAGGGGCCCGCTGCCTGGTGGAGAGGAGGAGAAAGTGTGGATTGATTTACGCCTGTCTCTCTTCCCAGGATCAGACTTCTCAGAACTGTTAATCATCCTCTTTTTTGCTCAATAAAAACATTTTTTCTTATTTATGAGTAGAACTAATCATCATAATTAACACTGACACTCCTTTTAGTGGTTATTTGGCATAGCGCCCCCCGCCCCTTTTTCGGCCTGTTCTTCTCTATACTTCCCAGGATCGGTCATGCTGCTGCATTCATTCCTCCCTTTCTGGATGATGGCCACCTCCTCGCCCCACACATAGTCCTGCAGGGAGGAGCAGAGGAAGAGCAGGTCCAGCACCAGGTAACACACCAGCTGCTGAACTCCCATCTTCTGGTAAGTATGCTGCTGCCTTTGTGTATATCTACATATGTATGTGTGTGTTTATGGTATGTGTATGTTTATATGCTGTATGTGTGTGATTATGTATATACTGTATGAGTGAGTGTGTATGATATACTGTACGTTCACAGTACGATTCTCAAAACAGATTCTGCAGTAGCTAAAACCATGGAAGAAACCAGGTTGTAAATTTATCACTGCTTCTACAACAGTTTTCTGGGATAGAAATAAAAAATAATCACAATTTCTTGTGTACTACAAGAGATTGTGATCACTCTTGTGCCTATACCACCTCCACACCATGTGGGGTTGAAGGGGGCTTGAAAGGCGTGGCCACTAGAGGAGTGGACTGGTATGTGGAATTCCTGCCCTGTGCCTATGGCCTTTCTACAATCTTGTGAATATTTGTTTACAGGTTTTTTTTCACCAAACTACCAGGTTCTGCAATGTGTTGGTGAAGGGCTGCTGATCTGCTACTTTAATAAATTATGTGGTGCAGGCTTACATATAAATTAATGTAGGGGCTGCTTTCCAAATTAATGAATGGGAGTAAACATAAATTAATAAGAGGATGTCTTTACTGTATGTAAATTAGTGGGTGCCTTATATAAATTAGGAGATAGTTTTTATCCAGGTGACATTATACTGTAAGTGACTATAGTATTTTTAGAGATACAATTTACATCCACTGTATAATACACTGTCCAGGAGCCATTAGCCCCTTATAATATACTGTCCAGGAACCATTAACCCCCCCTTAATAATATACTGTCAAGGATCCATTAACCCCCCTAATGATATACTAATGATATACTGTCCAGGAGCCATTAAATCCCACCCTCAAAATAGACAGGCCAGAAGCCATTGAACACCCCCCCCCCAATAATATACTGCTAGGAGTCATTAAATTCTCCAATAATATTTTGCCCAGGAGCCATTAAATCCTCCCTTCTAATACTGTCCAGGAATTATTAATCCCTACCTTAATAATATACTGTCCTGAAGCAATTAAATCCCCTCTTCCCCAATAATATATTGTCTAGGAGGTATTAAATCCCCCCTTATAATATACTGCCCAGGAGCCATTAAATTTCCCCTTAATAATATATTGTCCAGGAGCCATTAAATCCCTACCTTAATAATATACTGTCCTGGAACAATTAATTCCCCCCTTCCCCAATAATATATTGTC
Organism: Engystomops pustulosus; assembly: GCA_019512145.1. Lineage (NCBI taxonomy): Eukaryota > Metazoa > Chordata > Amphibia > Anura > Leptodactylidae > Engystomops > Engystomops pustulosus. Next base: position 182,339,761 of record CM033641.1, read on the forward strand.
CAGGAGCCATTAAATCACCACCCCCCTTAATAATATACAGTTCAGGAGCTGTATTTTTACTTACCTCTCTGGTATGATGCTCCCCATATCTTTATCTCCCCTTAAGCAGGCAGAGACATGTCCCCACGCACTACCACCATGCAATGTATTTTTGGAGCTCTGCTGCCCATCAAATTTATTAAAGTGGCTTTGGCCCTTTAATAATGTTCTAAGGCCCCTTCTACACTTGCAACGCATGCTGCCTGGATCGCACGGCCCAAAAGCTGCAAACAAACTGAACTGACATGCTGAGTTCACTTCCGGTTTGCAGCGTTCGGGCCGTGTGATCCGGGCAGCAAGCATTGCGAGTGTGATGCGAATTCATGGCATCAAACTCGCAAGTGTAGAAGGGGCCTTTTGGTCTACTTTCTCTGTGGAAGATCTGGGAAGTTCAAAACTGCAAGAAGTGCTTTATTTAGTCAATCCCTTTAAGAATATGCATATCAAGCGCCCTTAAAAATAAAAATAGATAACTTCATTGTAGATTAATATTTTTGTATTGGACTTACTACTGTAGAAATCATCAACAAACATGTACCAGAAGAATTTTACATGGTACACCAGTTGATTCTTCACTGGGATATTTTCAATAAAACAGTTAAACCAAGGCAAGTCTGTACATACATCAACATATCTTACACCTAAATATCCACATAGTTTTCTTCAGGCGTACTGGATCTCTAACTGGGATTGACAAGATGCTTTGGGACAGAGCCAGTAAAGGAAATGAGCGGAAATACAACTAAATAGGAAGAACGTATACATGATGCAGAGCAATGAATATTGTGATTATTGATGATACTGATGTGGAAAGATTTCTGATAGGAACAGTGTGTGGTATTTAAGCATCTGCTTTCATTAAACTTGTATAGCATGGACAATGAATGAACTATAATAATAATAATAATATTCTTTATAACTACTCAATATTAAATTAATAAGAATATTTTGCTCCATATTTATAGCAAACCTTTTTTTTTACTTATGATTTCACAAAATGGGATTTTTTAATAATATGCTGCTGTTATCATGTTAAAGAAAACCTGTCATCAGGATCACTCATTTTCACCTAGTGACAGGCTCTCATAGACTTTATAATACTGATTCCAAATCTGCTTTTCTGGGGAATATGTTACCAGGCTGAAATCATCATCATTATCTCCTCTCTACTCTGCTAACTCTTTCCCTCCATTCTCCCTCAGCTAATTAGCTAACTTTGTGCTCCAAGCTCATGTCTGCAGGAGGGAGGGAGGAAGAGAGCTAGCAGAGCAGAGAGAGGATGATGATGATGACACCAGGGACTTCAATACCCCTGGGACCTACACCTCCTTGGTTGCAGGGAGCTAGGTAAAGCTTTATATATACTTTTAAAAGTGAGTGGAAGCAGTAATGTTATATTATTACTATATTATATAAATAGTTTATGAAATAGTATTAAAAAGGCAATAGGAACCTGTCATTAGTTGAACATGTATGATCCTTATTTAATCCAGAGGCTGCTGGATGAACACTATATTAATTCATAAGGGGAGCTGAGGCATGAACACTAAATTAAAGATGGGCGGCTGCTGGATTAAAACCAAATTAATAAGGGTGGTTGATAGATGAACACTATATTAACCTCTTTCAGTTTTTCACTCCCTTCCTTCCACTAGCCATATATTTTTGATTTTTTTTTTCATGTACAGAGCCGTATAAAGGCTTGTTATCTGTGGGACAAATAGCTCTCTCTAGTGGAACCATTTAATATTCTGTGCCATGTACAAGGAAGCTGGAAAAAATTTCCAAATGGGGTGGAATTGGCTAAAAAACATATTTGCGAAGGGCTTTGTTTTTACAGCTTTCACTGTGTGGTCCAAATTACACATTACCTTCTTCCACATTACATATTCTATTGGTTAGTATGATCATGGAGATAGCAAATTTATACACTTTTTTAATACCTTTAAAAAATGTAAAAATTTTGCATTAAAAAAACTCTTGTGTTACCATATTCTGACACTTGTAACTTTTTCATACTTTGGTATATAGTGCTGGTTAACATGTCATTGTTTGTGGGATGAGAGGGTGTTTTCATTCATATCAACATAACAACAGTATGAACTATTATTAATTATTAATGGGAGGAAAAATGACAAAAATGTGACATTTCAAACATTTGGATGCTTTTAATCCCTCTACTCTAAATTAATAAAGGGGCTGTTGTAATGTTTATTAAATATGGAGGCTTTATTACTTAACATCTTAACGACATGTGATGTAAGGTTACATCACATTGCTGTTAAGGCTGTATGAAGAGGGCTCATGGGTTGAGCCCTTTTTACACGGTTTTACAGCAGGCACCCACAATCTGTGTCGGCTCCGATCCCTGGTGTTAACCTGTTAAATGCTGCCACCAGTTTGGCTGTGATTATTGCTATTTTGATGTCATCAGGGAGCAACAGTCAATAGGAGACTTCATGGCCTGTCATTTCTGTCAATCTATTACAGTGTGTTAGTGGTAAACTGGTTCAAATCATGAGCAAAATCACCATATATTGCCATACAGTAGTATTACAGAATGCGGTAAGAGCAATCATACCCCCTAGGGCAGTGATGGCAAACCTTTTAGAGGCCGAGTGCCCAAACTACAACAAAGACCCGCTTATTTATCGCAAAGTGCCAACACAAAAGTTTTATTTGTGATTTATACTCCCTTCTCTGTCACAGTTTTCATTGATACCAGCACCCTGAGGACCCCAATAAAGCAGAATATAGTCACAGGTAGAGCCATCACTTTAAAATAGCTCTGTGCACAGCAAGTCCTGGGCTGTCTGGGACTGCAGGAAGATACCTGGAGTCATCTCTGGTGATGGCCTGAGTGCCCACAGAAAGGGCTCTGAGTGCCACCTCTGGCACCAGTGCCATAGGTTAGCCATCACTGATTTATACCAATAACCACACTTTGTTATTGATAGAGGGTTGGTGAGAGACGGCGCCACCTTTACCCATAGGATATGCCATGTAATGCAGCTTAATGCCATTTACATTTACACCCCCTTTTTAATCTTGGGTAATCTTTTTAATACTGCAATATCTGCATTGTTCATTCTCTCTACCAACTATAAGAGATAAAGGACTGAATCTCCAATAAAGCAGAATATAGTCACAGGTAGAGCCATCACTTTAAAATAGCTCTGTGCACAGCAAGTCCTGGGCTGTCTGGGACTGCAGGAAGATACCTGGAGTCATCTCTGGTGATGGCCTGAGTGCCCACAGAAAGGGCTCTGAGTGCCACCTCTGGCACCAGTGCCATAGGTTAGCCATCACTGCCCTAGGGGTTCTAAAAAGTACAGTAAGAAAAAAAAGTTAAATAAAAATATAAAAATGCAAATTACCCACTTTTCCAGAGAACTGATATAAAAATTAAACAAAAAAAAAAATCATAAAACATTTTGGTATTGTTGCTTCCCAAAAGTCCCAATATATCAAAATATAAAGCCATCTATTTTCGGCAGTGAACCACAATATGGTAAATAGCTGCTAAATGTCCATTTTGAAACTCAAAACATTGGAAAAAAAAGTGAACAAAAGTATTACATCCCCCAAAATGTTTGCAATGAAAATGTCAGCTTGCTCTGCAAAAAATGGCGCCTCACACAGATCTGTACAACGAAATCTGAAAAAGTTTGTGTCATAATAGGGAGAAACTAAGATATTTACGAACAAGGGTGTTTTCGTTATGCTAAAGAGTCCATTAATCTAAATCTACAGTAGGTGGGTAAAATAATATTGTCTTCAGGGGGGACTATGTTGGTAATAAGCGCGATGGAGAAACCTGGCACGCGTGCCAGAGAGGGCCGCAGAGCACCCTCATGCTGGCACGCGCCCCATCCTATCCCAATACCACTGCCGGGTGAGGACAACCACTGTCCACAACTGGTTGTCATGGGGGCGCCCCGGAAACCGGCCGCAAACGGGCGAAACTCACGGCTCCAAACTGACGCCCGCTATGTCATCAAGCGCCCCCCCCCCGGCGCGCCGAACCCCAGACCTGATGCCGCCACAGCAATAGTCGCCGCCACCCTCCCCCCCCCGAAAGGAACTCGGCCAGTTCTCACCCGCTCCCCCGCTCAACTCCGCGGTCACTGCCCCCCATCACCCCTCCCCTGGAACTCATGCCTCATAACACACTGAAACGAACTCCAGATGCTGCACCCCCCCCCACCCCTGGAACACACAGACACCTGACAAGAGTAAGTAACATATGCATTTTTATGTATGTAATTATGTTATGCATTTATATTATATTTATAGGTGCATTAATATACCTATGTGAGGGCTTATTTTTTGCATAAAACATATTTTTACTTCTCACTTTTTATTCCATGTCGTGTACTGAGGAAAGCGATTTTTAAACTTGCGGCTGTGCCTCACAATTCATATTGTCTCCTTTATTCTTTGGTCGGTACCTATCGACAGTGATACCAGATTTGTAGGTTTTATTGTGTTTTAATGCTTTTTCTATAATTAAAACAGTGTACGAAAAAGAAAATAGTTTCGCCATCTTGTGACGCTAATAACTTTAGTGCACGGAGCTGGGGAGATTTGGGTTTTTTTGCTTAATGAGCCGTTGTTTTCATTGCTACCATTTTGAGGTCTGCGTAACCTTTTGATAACTTTTTATTACTCTTTTATGTGATGTAAAATGGTGTAAAAGTGGCGTTTCAGTGTGTATAGGACTGCTGGAATCCGAGCTCAGGCAGTCCTGTGTAAATTGATTCTAAACTAAACCGTCAGTTTTCTGGTTAAATAGCCGTACTGGCACTTTGCGATAAGTAATAAGGTTTTGGGTTGCAGTTTGGGCACTCGGTCTCTAAAAGGTTCGCCATCACTGGTATAATGTATTCAGGGAATATAGTATATTATATATTGATGGGTAAGAATGTATTATTTGATGTTTGTGGGGTACACAGTATGGTCAATTGTGAGGAGAATGTATTATTTAGTAGCACAGTGTGGGACATAGCTGTTATCCAGGGGAAATTTGTACTGTAAGTAACTGTGACATTTTCAGGCTTGCAGTGTGAAGATGTACTCCACAGAGTTGAAATCATTGCTCATATATATGTGTATGGTATATTCATTGGTAGTATTTTACAGATATGTGGGTATCATATAAAGGGTGTGGGTAAATACAGTAAATCAGGCTGATGTCAAGACTGACAAAGTAGCTGTAAAGTCTGGTCAAACAGAGTTAAAACAACGATAAACTGCATGAGTAGGACACCAGAATCTTGTTGTCTTAGGCCCCTTCTACACTTGCGTTTTTCACGCGCACGTTCTGCGCATGCTTTTGCCGTGCAGAACTTGCATTGCACTCTGACCCATTGTTATCAATGGGCTTTTTCAGACTTTTTTTCACGCACAGATGTGGGCTTTTTTTTTACGCGCGTTTAAATCTCAGCATGCTCTTCTTTTGCAAGTCACACATGTGAAAAACGCACCATACAAGTTTATGGAGATGCATCAAAAACGCATTACACTCTGAGACACTTGCAAGTCCAATGCAAGTGCAATGCGTTTTTCATGCATCAATTGCCATAGAAAAGACAGAGCTCAGTCCTTCCTGAGTCCTTTTCATGTGCATTATCTGCTCGTCAAAAACGCAGACACTGAACAAACTCTGTGTGAAAACTGATTGAACTCTGATGAAAAATGTCAGTTTTTCATTAACCAAACCCTGATCACACCCTGATCAGGGTGATCACCCTGAAGTGATCTGTAACGCAAGTGTGGAAGGGGCCTTTGTCATTAATAAACCTATAAATGGGCATTTAAGTCTATTTATGCCAAGTATGGACTTAGAGAAATATGCAAACGTAAACTATTTAAAGACGGAGCCAGAAGTTATTGCTAGGAGTTTTATACTGCTATGCTGTTTCATTAGCCTACGAAACCACCGGCATCATCAATGTGCTGTTGTAGCTGCCCATGATGTATTTTGTGGTGAGTAACAAATGTTCTTGCGCAATTATTTCTATTTTCAGCAAGAACTAATAATGGGTTGTTCTCTAGACACTCAGTCTACATTTTTTATGAAGTCTTTGTTTCAGATTGTGGGGACTTTTTTCTTTCTATTGCCCATGGGCGATACACGTTTTCAATAGTGCAATTAAACATTGTGGAAAGACACACATCTGCAAACTTGGCTAGACAAAAGGGTGCCAAGATGATGAAAAAAGCAGATTGCAAGGAGACTCTGCGCCACACAAATTTTATCTCATGCCTCTTTGACCTAAGGCAAGACAGGGAGTGATAATTACTATACTGTGTTGTGATGTGTGATCTTGGGTATCAAGAAAAAGTAGATATTGAGAACGTCATGTTTTACTGCTACTGTGAAGACATTGGCAAGCATCTCAAGTGGAAGAAGACACCAACAAGTGCATGCTGCACATCAAATGCACAATGGATGTGACGATGAACAAAAAAAATACCTCAAACCATATTGGGAAAGTAGTCTTGTGCAGTTTGAAGCAAATATCTTAAAATTAATACCTTTAGTTAAACTTGGGAATGGTCCACATTTAACATTGGTAGAAAAACTTCCCATGACACATGGGTATTGCCTAACTAATTAAAATAGACAAACTTTTGCCTCTGGCCCTGGAGCATCTGCACTGTATGTTATTGAACAAAGGTTAAAAATATAGAACATGAAAACACACTATTTACCATTAACTTTTCGTTTTTACAAAGTGGCAAGGCACCTTGCTTTGGTGACGTGAATTACCTTTCTAATAATGCGTACAGGGTGTACGTATGTCCGCTAAAGGAATCTGCACCATAGCAATGTACAGTTGACCACATTTTGCACAGCCACTCTCTGTGTGACTCAGGGGAACGTCATAGACTAGAAACATAGAAAGGAGGGGGAGTAAAATAAAGACTAAAATTCCATTTGGTAAAGGTGAAAAATATAGACTTTATTAGTTACATTGTGAATACTAAAAACATGTACAACGAATAAAAAAGAGGATGGCTACAGGAGACAGAAATTCATGTGGACCAGGACCTGTGAGGTACAGGAAATAAGTGCTACAAAGTAGAAGGCATGCCTTCTTTGCCTCACTTTGCCTTCTATTTGTGGCACTTATTCCTGTACTCCACAGGTCCTGGTCCAATGAATTTTGTCTCTGTAGCATCCTCTTTTTTTCGTGTATACATGTGTTTTAGTATTTTCAATGTAAACTAATAAATGTATATTTTTCACTTTTACGATAATGGAATGTTAGTCTTGATTTACTCTTCCCGTGCCTCTTGTATGTTTTGATCTATAATTGTTATATATGGGGATTAAGTAATCCTCTCCTGAGCATTAACATTCTCCATATACAGGGATAGAGGTGTGTGTCACCCTTGGCCTATCTATATCTCAACGTAGGTTACCAGTTTTACAACTTTTTTGATATTACAGTCATAGACTAGGTTTTCAGCCAACATTTTAACCCAGCAATGCTTTCCAAAATACCACTTATTAACCACCATACACAGGAGCCATTGTCAGCTGGCTTGATTGTGGCAAGGTTAGACGCTGAGCTGTGATGTGATCTGTGGTTTTGCCACAGGTCATTTATATGAGCACTGAGTTGTGATTGGTTATTAGGCCAATGAGTATGAAGACAGCTTATGTTGAAGGTAGATGGATAGGGATACAGAGATAGGGGGAGATTTATCAGAAATGTCTGAGGTAAAACTCTTCCATTTGCCCATTAACACCAATCAGAGATCAGCTGTGACTTATAAACAGCTGTGGGAAAATGAAATTGAGCCCTGATAGGTTCTGCTCTCAGAGAATTCTGATAATGCACATGACAAAATGACAGTCATAGACAAATACACAGAGACAGTCAAAGTCAGAGACACAAAGAGAAACCAGAGACAGACAGAGACAGTTGGAGACAGTCATAGACAATCAGAGACAGAGACAATGACAGTCTGAGAAAGGCAGAGACAGATACAGTAAGAGACAGAGGCAGTGAGAGACAGACAGTTTGAGAAAGTCAGAGACAATCAGAGACAGAGACAGGCAGACAAAATCAGAGACAGAGATGGTCAGACAGTTAGAGATGGTCAGAGACAGCCAGTACCACATACAGTCGGAGACAGAGACAGTCAAAGACAGAGACAGATACAGACAGACAGAGACACTCAGAGATATTTAGAGAGAGAAATGTTCAGCAAAAGTGAGAGCGAGAGATAGAAACAAATAAAACATTTTTTGTTAACCCATTCTATTTTGTTATAGCTAAGAGCAGTTATTTATTATTTTGGGCAACCTTGAGAGCTACAGCTAGTAAGATTAATAAGATTTAAAGAGATTTCTTCTATCCTATCACATTAATTTTACAAGAATGGCTAATCCTCTTTCTCTGTTGAACACATGATATGAGCCAGACTTGGCATAAGTATGGGGAGGTATAACTGTACATCAAACATGCATTTGTCCGAAATGTGTGGTCGGCTCTACAAACTCTTTAGTTTTGGGCACTTTGTGAAACAGAAGTCTCCACAATAAACCGTGATTCTTGCTGTTCCTTGCTTACAACCATCACACTTCATATTTCTGCAAAGAATTGTAAATGTATGCAGTGTAGAGGAATGCTCTTAATGAAAGACAACATCACTTATATTGACACTGACCTTTTAAGAAATGACAGTTTCAGAACATTCTTACTTGGCAAGTTACAATGTTTCCTTCATTTACAGAAAACTGTGATTTTAAGTATGTCATTTGTCCATCCATTAGGTTTGGAGGATTTGGAGTTTGGAGGATCATTTAAAAATAGAATGTCGCTTGTTTTCACAAAAATGTGTTAAAAGCAAAGAATACAAATTCTTACTTTAATATAAACCAGGAAATAATATCCAACCTTTGCTTTTATTTCTAGAACATAACATCTTTGTATTTTCTTGTTAGCATTGTAAGGATACACAAGCTAATATTGGTTTTACGAAATTATAATGAGTCAGATTTTATTAAGGTTCATGCATTTCCATTCATACTTCACATCTCTTATCACCCATTTCTTCTTTTGTAAGGCAAAGCATTTTATTTTTTGGAAATGTTTTTTTGGGGATCCGTTATTGAGGTCAGTTTAGGATGTAAAAACCACCCATCAAGTTTTTGCTCTTCCTATGGCACCCCTGGTGCCCCTCACTAAGGGTAGTGCAAAGTGAAGTTATAAGCTTGAAAAACCTGAGATCGACAAAAGCAAATTTACCTTAGCGAGTCACAGGGGCGGAGAGTAACTTCATCAAGTCATTCAGTCATCATATTCAATCATGCAATATTTGGCTGGAAGATGAAGAGGGGTTTTGACGTTAGAGCATGTGCGGCAAGTTTATCCTGCCTTTAAGGGCAGTATCACGCTATATGATGAATTCCTGATTGTAATGATTACAGTGTCTGTTTTACTGCATATTGGAGAAGCTAGAACTCTGTGCAGTGGGACCACTCAGGGTCCGTGAAGCATAACCCTGCACATTCCATAGTGCACAATCCAAACTCGGCAAGTGTGAAACCTCCATAAAGGAGGGATTTAGCCTGATAAATGTAAATGGTAAATACATCCATGTTAAAAGGGGAAATCTTAAAAAAAAGATGAGCATTGTCTTGCACTGGAAAAGGCATTGTTATAAATCTCAGTGGTTGCTAAAAATGTATAAAAAAGTTATTCAAGAAACATTTTTATATATATGTCTTTCACAGATTGGTTGGGATCACCCCATGACTAGCACATGGTTGACCCCCAATCAAGTCTATGACTGGGTATTCTGGACATTCATATTTGATTTAATTCATCTACCATATTCATATAATTCTTCAACTGGATGTTATCAAAAACATTTACCAGCATGAAGATATTTTCCCATAAATGTAGCCATATTGTCCCTTAGAAAAGAGTTAGATATCCTTGGACACGACCTCCCCTGCATTCTGGCAGCAGAGGTCAGAGGTCGAGCTGCTCTTTCACTGGGATTCAGTGTTCATTCCACAAGACGGCTGTGGGACATATAATAACTTACTTCCAGTTCATATGCAAAAACTATTGTATCCAGGGACGGCTATTTTATCAAGGGATATCATGGCTACATTTATAGGAAATTATTTTCACACAGGTACTCTGCCAGCATAGTAGAAGCAGCAGGTAGCAGTAAATAAACAGATACAATTAAACATTATTTTCCCGTAATAGAAATTATTGAGTGCCCAGTGCTGGTCACAAATACTGCTAGTAGCACTGGCAACCATGAATGCCTGAGGCAACTAGGGCCTCTGTCACCCCCATAACTAGACCGTTACCCAGGCTGATATATTCCAGTGAATTCAATAACTTCTATATTATAGCCATTGTAATGGGCCCACTACTAATACTGGGGCTTAGTGTAAGGTGCCGTTCAGACAGCATTCGTTCAGACCTCATTCTGAGGTTTTTTCTTTAGTTTTCTAAAACAATAGCAGAAGTGCAAACCAGAACACATGAACAATGACAATACAAAGCTTTGCAGCTGACCATTTGATGAATGCTACCTCTGTAGTGAACTATTTTTAGTATCAACCTATCATCCTTGTGTGTCCATCTTCCTATGGCAGAAGATATATACATGTCCTGCATGTGGAAATCCCACTGCTGAAGTAATGATTGCAGCTACAAATCATTTACTCAGGATAGATTTTGTTTCCCTCTTATAACAGATCATTGTGCGTTTGTGAATAAATACAAAATGAGACCAGTCAGGAGGCTGTAAAAATAAATCTAATGTCATTAAGTGAGTTCATTTCGTACAAAGGTCTTCACTGTATGAGAGATTGACAGAGATAAAGATGATTACTTAATAATGACTTAACTGGAGTCTGAAGTAACAGTTTAAGCATTTAATAAATCTTTTTAATGTTGACGAGTTCTATATATTGAAATTTGGAAGCACTAATGACCATAAATGGATGTCTGGATGGACGTACACAATGAGGCCACAGTTATGGTGGATCCAAGGGTTATGTACTATGGTTATAACAGGGTCATGTGAACTTATATGAAGCAAAAACAAACACTATTCTGTCCGCCATGTTTCAGGATTGCCACGGTCATGTTTTAATATAATGGGCAGTACAATAAAACCTTATGGCACCAATATTACTAGACTCAATATCTAAATATTCACATCTAAATCAGATTTGTATCCCTACAAATCCAAAAAAGGACAGTGACACATTTTCTATGGTTTGAGCCTTTACTTAAAAACTTCCTTATTCGTGTAGCACCTCCTTTTCTTTGACCTTATAAGCTGATCATATGTAAGCTTAACATTTCTTCACGTAATAAGCGCTGTCTGACAGCTGGCGCTATATGATTATTAGTAGGTATATTGTTAAAAAGTAAATCCTTTGACATCCCAGCTTAGCAAAAGACATGAATGAATACTGTGCATGCCAGAAAACGAAATAACGTATGTATTAAAGAGAAACATTTTATCATGTATGGAAAGGGTATAGTCATCCTTAAAATTTCTTGACTCAGTGAGGACATGATTTCTGACACTGAACACTTGGTCTCTTCTGTCATACCTCCATGAAGCAAGTACTTTCTATGTCTCTTTTGGATATGAGCATATATACAACAGATGTACTGCTTCCTTCAGCAGGATGGCCACCAAACCACGCTGAAAGCTGCCACAGAGGGTAGTTGCCTTACTTTTTCAATTTGCCTCTTGCAGCTGATATTACTGTCTGGTAATACAGCTATACATCCGTAGAATCGGATTTTACATTTATTGCCCAGTTATAGTACCAGAACAAAAGTGTTAAATATATACACAGTTATGTACAAGATAGGTTCCATAGATTTGTTCTTAAAGAAAAGCTACCTTTTGATATGATGCATTATGAACCAAACATACATTGAGAAGGCTGTAGCTACACTGATGCAGAAGCATATCTTGTTTAATCTCTGAGCAGAGTGGTTTTACTGTAAAAACTATTATAAATTCAGGATGAGTCTCTGTTGCTCCTTTGCCTGGCTCTGTGCTTCTCTTCTTACACTGCTCAGGAGAATGATATAATCACTGACAGGCAGAAGTAATCAAACGCTGCACCATCCCAAAGTGTTTATGTACTTCAAAAAGCACGCAATCCAGCTTTCCCAAGGTCCTGAATGTCATAATTGTTTTTTCAGCAAAACCACTCAACTTAGGGATTAAACAAGATATACTGCTGCATTGGTTTAGCTACAGTATTCTCAAGGTATGTTTGGTTCATAATGCATGAAATCAAATGGTAGATTTCCTTTAAGTTGAATTTGTATGTAAGTCAAAACTTTTTTTTGCTGTTATGGGACCAAGGAGGATCAATAAAGCTTCATAACAGACACTGTACAGTTAATCATTGCAGTCTGGGACTTTAGTTAAATTCTGAGAGCTTCACCAAAAGTCACAGTGGGCAGAAGGGTCTGTCTTTAACTAGGGGTCGTTTGGGTTAAGGATGAGTAGTAGTACTGTGCATATATGAAAGATAAGAGAATCAATACAGGGGAGTTCAGAGCTAGAGAAAATAGGGGGAATTTATTAAATCTGGTGCATAGTGTGATAGTGTTTATATTCCCCCACTGGCGCATGTATGATTCTTGTGCTATAGAAAATGATGTGTATGTCCATATATTTTATGCCCTTTTCAAATGTGTCTGACATACAGAAGTAACACTGATACGGTGGCTATTAGTCCCCAGGTGCTTAATCTTACATATATCCACATTGAAATTATTTTTCCAAATGATTGAATCTCCTAACATAGCAAATAGTGTCTTTAAAACAGTTTATTAAGTCTTTGAGTTTGTGTTCCTGGCCGACCAACAGATCGTGAGCAAAGGGATACTCCCAAAACAGGCGCCCTTGGGGCAGTATGGAGTGTTACTCAGGCTGTAGGCATGCATGAAAGACCAAATAGGCAGACCCCCTGGATGGCCATCCACAACAAGTCTTTGTGCCCCAATGGTCTTGGTTGCACTGGGTAACCCCTGGAACAGACTTCAAAATATCTGGATTAGCTTATGAATTGTCTTTGGCTTCAACAGGTCTCTCCAGGTGGTGATGCTCCACAAAATGGACAACTCTGGTATAATACCAGGGAGTGTCCTAGTAAAGGCCTTGATGATGACAGCAAGGGTTGGCCATGCCTGTGTGGTGTACTAGAGCATGGGCAACTCCATAGTCCAATTCTTATCTTGACTTTGGACAAGTGTTCTTGCCAGGATGTTAGGGCTGCTCCTTCCTTCGCAAACTGAATCCCCAGAACTTGATAAAGTCTTGTTGGATTGTGAAAAGAAAGGGGGAAGAAGAAGCAAGCTGTTTGTCTCAGAATGGGCATGGGCTCCGAATTCTTGCAGTTGACTTTGGCCCCTGAAGTCTGACCAAACTCCTCACAGGTCTGGACAAGTGCAGTCACCAAATGCTGCTCATCGCAAGAAGATCATCCATGTACATTGAGCATTTGACCTTGTCGTGTCTCGGTGCAGTGATTTCTCAGATTAATTTTTTGCTCTTTTCTTTCTGCAAACCGCTCTATAAAACAAACGAAAAGAAGAGGAGAAAGAGGGCAGCCTTATCTGACCCCTGAGAGCACAGGAAAAGGGTCAGTCTTCCAGATGTTCAACAACCCCATGCTGTGGATATCAAGATAAATCAAGTCAACAAAATAAACATATCTTACCGCAGAGATAAGAAGGGTGTATGAAGAGGGCTCACGGGCTGAACCCTCTTCATAGAGAGATGGGCTTTGCTGCATATTAAAGCAAAAACCCATCACTAACACCCGCGGTCAATGCTTGCACCGATCGCGGGTGTTAACCTCTTGTATCCCAGTGCAACTTAAAACATGGCGGCACATGGGCGCCACCATCTTTCCTGAAATCGTCACTCCCCCAAACGCCATCGGGGGGCGACGATCAGTTGCCATGACAGCCTTGGGACTTCATCAGACCCGAGGTTGCATGGTTTCTGAAAATTCGTTACAATGATCCAGTGGTACATGAACTGTTACAATGGCTTGTAATGAATCCTATGCAAAAATGTCATATACTTCAATACAGTGGTATTGCAGTATATGGTAGGGACGATCAGACCATTTAGGGTTAAAGTACCCTAGATGGTCTAAGAAATAGTGAAAAAAAGTTTAAAAAAATGTAAAAAAAATAATAAAATATTAAAAATTCAAATCACCCACATTCAAATTACAAACACATCAGATATCGCTGCATCTCAAAATGCCCAATCTTTTAAAATATAAAAACAGTTATTGCCGGTGGTGACCTCACTAACGGAAAATGGTGCCCAAATGACTGAAACTTTTACACCATTTTACATGACATAAAAAATGTAATTAAAAGTGGTCAAAATGTCCCACAGTCCTCAATATACTAGCAATGAAAATGTCTGCTCATTTCACAAAAAAACACAGCACATCACACAGCTCTGTACACCAAAGTATGAAAACGTTATTAGCATCAGAAGATGGCAATTTTTTTTCTTTTTCGTACACATTCGTTTAATTTTTGAAAATGTATTAAAATGCAATAAAACCTGTATAAATTTGGTATCACTGTGATCGTACCGAACCAAAGAATAAAGTAGAGGTGCTATTTGGAGCACAGAGCAAAGATCGTAAAAACTGAGCAACATGCGTTTTTTTTTTTCAATTTTTCCACATATGAAATTTTTTTTTTCAGCTTCCCAGTACATGGCATGGAATAATAAATAACATCACAGAGAAGGAAAATTTGTTACGCACAAAATAAGCCCTCACACAGCTCTGTACACGGAAAAATGAAAAAGTTATGGATCTTTGAAGGTAGAAATGAGCGAAAATACCCTGCGTCCTTAGGGGGTTAAAAAAACTATTTCTGCTATATGAAGTAGTACTGTGATACAATCTTTATTCTCAAGCGATATTTTCCCATTTATAAGATGTAACTTAGTTAACCTTATAACTAACACATATGTTTTCACCTAGTCCAGCAGCTATGAAAACGTATCATCCAGTCTAGTAAACATTCAACATCAGTACCAGAAGGAAGGCATGTAAAATCGCAATTGCACTAAATGTATAATAAGGTGTGGTATACACCTGACAATAGTGCTGAGACAGTCTTTTGTATGTCACATTAAAGTATTCTAAAACGTATATATACACATGCGAAGATGTATGAGTGACTTCTGCATGGACACTCCTGGTCTGGGAATGCATTATACCTTTGTAAAAACTTCACACTTGTGAATTCCTTCTCTAAAAAAAAATAGTTAATGTGAAGCAGATTTGTGCATGTGATACTGCAAACTACAAATTGTGAGTTTTAAGAAGATGTCCCAGGGGTAATTCCGGCCACGTCTGGTGCTCTGGCTGACATGCTGTGTACACTTAACTAGCAGCTATTTCTTCTTTGTGCTATAGGCGTACAGCTAGGGGCACGTTTTCAAAGCTGTATTTATTCACATATGCTATCAACTTTCAATATTTCAGAACTATACTGGTATTATATATCACAGATCTACTCTGCAAACAAACAATCATTCGGATACGTCAGAATTTAATAACTTCCAGATAATGCTGTCAGGTGATATTCAATGGACTAATTCAGGTGAAGCAGCAGTTATATAAATAAGCAGCATTTTCAGAATTTTTTGGTACTTGTTGTGGCTATTCTGATACTAGTGACATAACAATGTATAATATATCAAATAAAAATGTTGCAATGTATAAAGATTATTATTATTAGAGTTTTGTAGCCACATAGATGGTGATTTTAACCCCCCCACATATATTGTAGACCATTTATAGATTTGTTTGATTTTTAATCGGTCAATTTTTACATCTAGATGGTAAATAGACCTTATTTTCTCCACCAGTTTAATAATTAGGACCCCTATCATTATTGAAAATGGAAACTTTCTGGTACAGAATTTTAGGGAAATATGAAAGCCCACCACAAAAAACAACACTATTGTAATTTCTATGGCATATCTGACTAAAAGGAGAAAAGTTAATCTAAATAACAAGACATAAGGCAAATTATTTTATGAGCATGAAATTCTGTCCAATGCACAGGCACTGTCCTTAAATTCACACTGAATAATGTACACTACAACAAACCTGTGGACAGGCAACCACTTCGGAGCACTGAGCACCGGCTTCCTCTGTGTTTGGCTGCCACCTGCTGCTCATATACCAGACTGGTTTAGACGGCAGGACCCATATTTAATGATTTATGTTCTGTTTTCAGTGAATGTGCTAAGTTTGTAAGCGTGCAGGATATGATTTAATGTTCCTGTTCTGGCCCAAATTCCTTATTCATAAACTATATAAAGAGAAGGAGATCACATTAATCTTCTAGAAAGTTTTGAACTGGAATATGCTAACTTGATTCTGATACAATCCTTACATCTTTAAGAAATCAACATAGAGTCTTCCATATATTTCATTAATGCTGAATAAATGCTAAAGTTTATGTACTATGTTTAGGGGGCCAAAACATAGTGACAGTTTCCCTTTAAGGTGACCGCACAAGTTAGTGGCTTCAATGAGTCCCGCTAAGGCCACTGTTTGGCTGCAGCAGGTCCCTTAGCTGTGGATAATTCTGGCCTGGAACTGAGAGTCAGGACAGGAAAAGTATGATTCCTTTTATTTTTTGTTGATCCAGCCCTCACAGGGAAAACCCCTTTAATTTTGTGATATATACACTTTATGGTAAGGTTAGTTATTTGCTCCCAGTATGCAGGTAAACAGGTTACTAGATACTTCTTGAAGAATCTTTTAATAAGTCTTTAGACAGAAGTATGTCTCTAGACTGTGCTAGTATTTCACAATTAGTTATAGGATTTTCGCTCATAGAAGTTTTATGTAATTATTACTGTAATTGTTCTTTTCATGGATAAAGTGCATCCTCTCCTAGACAGTTAGATAGACAGTCAAAAGTCAAAATACAGAAAACCATAATAGAGGTTCCATAATCACATAATTATACTTTATCTTCATAAGGAAAGAAAATCCTTTGAAAGAAACATTTCTGTAAAGGTCTAATCCATTCAGAGCACGCACCAGGGTATTTTCCCTTTGACTTTGTCACATTTCTTGTTTTTTTTTTTATTTTCCATAATGAAACCAGAAATATCTTTCACTGGAATGCAGGAAGTGTACAAACCCATGGCTTAATATGGGTCAGTATGTCTTTCACAAAAGATTTATAGAATTGGTGATATTATAATTTATACATTGACAATCTGAACTGAGAATAAAGTGCAACTATATTTTAACTTAGGAAGAAGCATAGTAACTAGAGATGAGCACTAAAATGCTCGAGTGCTTGTTACTCTAATCAAACTTTTCCCGATGCTCGAGTGCTCATATCAAATAACGAACCCCATTGAAGTCAATGGGAGACCCAAGCATTTTTCAAGGGGACCAAGGCTCTGCAATAAAATGTGTCATTTTATTGAGAAATAAATAAGTCAGTCCTGTTTCTTCGCTTTTTTAATTCAATGGAATATTCGTGGAACTTCAAAAACGAGAATGACCCGTGTTAAACATCTGCAATGTGTTCTTCACACATATTGTTCTACACATACTTTTGTTAAGAACACTGTTCTGCACTAATGTCTTCTGATAAGTTAGCAGATGTATGGAAACATCTGCAATGTGTTCTTCACACATATTGTTCTACACATGCTATTGTTAAGAACACCTTTCTGTACTCATGTCTTCTGATAAGTTATCAGATGTACGGAAACATCTGCAATGTGTTCTTCACTGTGTTCACTGTGTTCTTCACTTAAATGATCCTTAATGATCCTTAAATGATCCTGTGTTCACTGTGTTCTTCACTTAAATGATCCTTAATGATCCTTTAATGATCCTGTGTTCACTGTGTTCTTCACTGTTCTTCACTGTGTTTCCTTAAGTTAAAGCTCGAAATACTCGTCCGAGCAACGAGCCGTTTCGAGTACGCTAATACATTAAGCTCGGACAAGTATCCTCGCTCATTTCTAATAGTAACAAGAACCTAAAAGTAAAAGGTTCACACCAGAGGAAAGGTCCGGAACAAAATCTGCAATAGGACTTCTGCTCAATCATGTGGAGATAATATTATTATTATTGTTAGGCAGAATCAGGAATGAAACAGGGACAAATTCTTCCATTACACCTTGGCACCAGATATAACTAGAGGCACCGGCCTGCCGATATTTCCGACAGCCAGCATGTGGTGGGAAGTTCTCGGTTGCACTCTAACCAAAAACTGCCTCAGCACACTCAACTGAAGAGCATAGCACCCTTCATGACCCTCTGGCCCATTTAGCATGGAGGTGGGAAACAGTCGTAAATACTGTCCACAGAACCCATTTGTTCTCTAATTCAGATAATTTAGGAGTTACCTTTATTCCTAAAATGCAAGGGAATATGTAATAACATAATGTTTGTTTTACATATGTTATTAAAAAAATGTCTGTGTTGTATGGCGTTTGTAATAAAGTATGTGAAACTTTACCTGGCTCTGCGCCAGATGCTTTAGCCTGAGTGTCAGAGAGGAAAATGTCAAATTACAACTTCGGCCTGCTCTGTAATATATTCACTGTTCTCCTGATCGCTCCTGCCCCTCCCACATCCTCTCCTTGCACTGAGATGCCAGAGGGTGAGGGTGTGCAGTGAGCTAAAAAATCATCAGGGGGAGGGAGTGACCAGGAGAGCAGTGAATATATTACAGAGCAGACAGAAGTTGTCATTTGAAATTTTGAAGCATCTGGCAGGGAGCCAGGTAAAGTTTCACATACTTTTTTTCAAACACCATAGAAGAAAGACATTGGGGCAGATTTATCAAGTGTCTGAAAGTCAGAATATTTCTAGTTGCCCATGGCAACCAATCACCGCTCAGCTTTCATTTTACCAGTGCTCATGAATATTTTAAAGGAGAGCTGTGATTGGCTGCCATGGGCAACTAGAAATATTCTGACTTTCAGACACTTGATAAATCTGCCCCATTTTTTTATACATATTTGGCATATACAATACGTTGTCTATAGCAACCAGACCTCTGATAAAAAGTAGCACTTTGGTGACAGGTTCCCTTTAATTTGTAGAATTGTTTGGACCAACTTTACATATTTCTTTAGCATCAACATTCAAAGGGAATCTATAATCAAAATAATCACTCATTATATAATTATTGTTTACGTTAAAAGTTAATAGTTTTATTTATGACATTACTAACCACCTGAAAAGGTTCTTAAAGGAAATCTACCATTTCATTTCATGCATTATGAACCAAACATACCGTGAGAATGCTGTAGCTACACTGATGCAGAAGCATATCTTGTTTAATCCCTGAGTGGTTTTGCTGGATTGCATTACAGTACATGCAGTACTTGCAGTACATAAACACACAAGCTGCCTGCACTGTTCCAGACAGAACTAATCAAACTTAGCTGGATACATCATACACAGCAGCTGTGGGATGGTGCAGCGTTTAATTACTTCTGCCTGTCAGAGATTAAATCATTCTCCTGAGCAGTGTAAGAGGAGAAGCGCTGAGCCAGGCAAAGGAGCAACAGAGACCCATTATCCTGAATTTTATAATTGTTTTTTCAGAAAAACACTCAGGGATTAAACAAGATATGTTTCTGAATCAGTGTAGCTACAGCATTCTCAAGGTATGTCTGGTTCATAATGCATGAAATCAAATGGTAGATTTTCTTTAAATATACTAGACAGTGTTGTGCTGAACCAGATCTATCTAAGTGACTGATGCTTAATGATAAATCTGGCATAGTTTAGGACTGTCTATTCTTCTTTGCACCTCCCATTAGTTGGATTAGTTTATACAAGATTTGTTGCTATGAAACCACACCCCTTTTTTGGAGGCCATGTGCCATTTGTGATACCAGTCATAAAAGTGTCTAATAATCTAAAAACCTTGCATAGAGAGTTAGCTTAGCTTAGTAATAATTTTTTCGCCTGTTTTTGGATGGGCAATCCTAGGGTTTTTTCATTTGCGCCTGTTTATGTTAAAGAATGTTGGCACCAGAAAAACCTCATTTTTCCAACACTCATGCTGTTTTTTAATACTCTACAATTTTGGTGCATAATAAGACCAATAAAAAGCAACTATATTGAACTTCTAAACCCTTTCATGAATGTGGTTTGATATTTGTGATGCTCATTTGTTCTTCATCAGGTGCGCCAAATACATTAAGGCCTGGTTCCAAAATATAAAATTACAGTGCAAAACATTGATTTAATTGGGTACCAAATAACAATACTTGGCGCCAAAAAACAATAAATTTACGGCACTGTGTTTGCATTTAGAAATGCAATCCAAACACAGAGGGGAGGAGCTACTTTTGATAACAGATGCATTTAGACCTAAGCACTTTGGATCGGAAACAAGAAGCATGCTTTGGCAGTAAACATTGCAAAAGACGTGTAGTTTGCTCCCAATTGCAAGGGTCTAGGTCTAAAGATATCTGTGTTCAGAGCAAATTAAATTCAATCAAAGCATCAACACACCCTAAGTCTAGAACTTGGTACTAGTAATTGGACCCCCACCATCTGATATTGAAGACCTAGTCTATGGATTGTTTAGCAATTTTTTTTGCATTGAAAGCCAAAGGTGAATCAGTCGTTTTTTTATTCTCTTCTGGTTGCTGCAGAGAAAATAAATGACCTGCAGCTAAGGCAAATATTAAAAGAAAATATTAAAAATATACATTAATATACAAACAATAACTGACAATGTAATACACCTACATATTACATTTCTACATGTAGAAACAGTATCTACTTTTTATGTTTATGACTTTTTTTGTGAAGGAATTCTCTAAGAAGCAGGCAGGCAGGCAGCTATGGAAATATTTCTTTTGGACCATGTGAACTCTCTGAGGAACCAACAATTTTATATTTAAGTAATTATTCCTGTTGAAACTGGCAGGAACTGACAAATTATTTCAATATAAGCAGATAGCTGTGTTATTCTATGGCGAAGCAAGTGTGTTGTAAGCTTGCAGTACATAAATCAACCGTGATGCCTGCGAGAAACAGACCGGCATAGTTCTGCAGTGAGTAATAAAGGTATACATTACATTCATAAACAAATAAAATGCATTTACGTTTTTTTTAAGTCGGAACGTATGTGTTTTCTTAAAGCTCACAATCACTAGCTGGCGTACTCAATAAATGTATGAAAAAGTGCAGAGTTGTCTTTTCGGAGGACATACGCACCATTTCTAGTGAATTGGGTTACACAGTACAAAGGGCATAGGCAGATACAACCTGTGCCACAGATTACCTCCCACACATAAGGTGTGTGCTGAAGAAAAAGCTTGAGTAAGTACTTGCGTGCAAGATATTAGGTTGTAAACAGCTGTTGGCAAATGGCACCACGTCACATTATACACACAAGGATTTCCCTTGACTCCTGTCCATTGCCATAGAAACGGTCACCACAACCTGCAAACAGTCACCTCAATTACTCCACATTCCAGCAATCATCCCACTGTGGGAATCCGTGTTTATATTCCATGTTTCCATGGAGCCAATTTCCAATGTGATCTGCATACTCTCAGCTCCGTGCTCTAAGTGTAGCCACATTTCTTAAAGGTGATTTGATTAGGGTTTCCTGAAATGTGAAATGGAAGTTTAGACTTTCACAAAGTTCATGAATGAGATTGCAGTTTCTCTACGAAACACCTTCTCTCAGCTTTCAGTCTGCAATTTCCCCCATCTTGATTGGATTCCCGACATAGTTTGACATAATCAAACCATTATGTGAAAAGCACTCTTATAGAGGACTACGCTGCACTGGGTGGGTGTGTTTTTGAACTGGCTGTTTTTTACACTTAAAAATGTCAATATACAGTGATCCATGGATACATGTTTTAGTTAGTGGAAGAAAAAGAGGCTACTCCTATGTATTGCAGTTACATGTTTTTGAAATATAATGTATAATATAATGAAGTATAATGTATATACTGTATAAATGAGTATAAGTATATGAAGTAGGAGTCAGGAAATTATATATACCATATATACTCATGTATAAGCCGAGTTTTTCAGCACAAAAAATTTGCTGAAAAACCTCAACTCGGCTTATACACGAGTCAATACTTTAAAAACAAAACACTTAAAAAAAAAAAAGCTTGTTATCTGCTGGCAGGCGCATAGTATGACGCGGACGCTGCCGACGACATACTATGCGCCTGCCGTCTGTGAGATAACATGGCCGCCTGTTACAGAAGAAAGAAGAGGAGCCGGTAAGCCAGAAGAGGAGCAGCAATGACATCGGGGGAGCAGCGCAGACATCGGGGGGCAGCACTGTGCATCGGGGCCACCGGAGGGTGAGTATGTAAGCTTTTTTTTTGTTTTTTAAGTGCTGGGCTGGCTGTATACTTCGGGGGCAGGCTGGGCTGGCTGTATACTACAGGGGGCAGAATGGGCTGGCTGTATACTACAGGGGGGAGAATGGGCTGGTTGTATATGAGTGGGGGCAGAATAGGGTGGCTGTATACTACTGGGTGCTTGCTGGCTATATACTGATGGGGGGGGCTGTAACCAATGCATTTCCCACCCTTGGCTTATACTCGAGTCAATAGGTTTTCCCAGTTTTTGGTGGTAACATTGGGGGTCTCGGCTTAAATGTGGACCTATGGCTGTAACTTGTAGAGGGTGCCATATGCGACAGATACATGAAATGTGGTGCATGTTCTCCGTGAATATGGTCCTCCCTGCACTGCATCGACAAAGTGCACCAACTTTTTTTGGTGCACCTTTGACATAGGGTGTGCAACACACTTCTGTCTGACTTTGCATGATAAATGTGGCACACGGTCCACCTGTGCACCGGAATGCCCCTTTCAGTGCAGAAATTTGTGCTGCGGCGGCAACACAAATGAGTTGCATGTGACCTATATGTGTCACAGACACCTCTTGAATACATGTCCCAGGGTCAACATCTGCAAAGAGTTTGTATGTTCTCTACATGTTGGTGTGGGTTGGTGTAGGTCCTCCAATTCCCTCCCACACTTCAAACCATACTGGAAGGTTGATTAGATTGTGAGCTCCATAGGGACAGGGACCGATCTGCGTAGCGCTGCGTAATCTGTGAGCACTATATAAATAAATAAATTATTATTATTATTACATGTGCAAGCAGTTTACACATAAGAGAATGTACAAAGTCAGACAAAGAACTGGTGCAGGGGTTTTAGTAAACTCGTTTACTGATTACTTTATTGTGTGAGTTATGTAAGTGCTATAGGGGTGCTTTTTACATTGAAATAAATTGTCTAATAGATTTTTTGTTTTTGAACATTATTTTAAAAGAGAAGAAAATAATATTTTATAGATCTTTTGCAAAGTACTGTAGTTAAAAGGCAATGTTGTTCAGTCTCGACATTCTAAATACTTAGTGAGAAATCCGTAGAATTCCATATGGACCTGAAACAGATACCATATGATTAGGAAATGGTACTGAATTTTAACAACACATTTTACAGAAATCCCTAGTTATTTAACTTCCATTAGAAATGTACGATCTGCCAGCTGAAAAAACAGCTGTGTGTACTCACCATTGATTGAGTTTATCACCTGAAAAAATAATAATTGTATAAAGCATTGGAAAGTGATTTAGCTACTAATATGTTTAGATAATAGACAATGCTCTGATTTTCCTCTCTCTCAATAGAGAGAACCCTGCATGGGATAGTCAACGGCTGCCGGTTTACTGACTCATCATTTGAAAATCAAGGAAAAGTTCTCTATTTTTGGTGCCAAGACCTGTAAAATGTGTTTATGACAGCATGGGACTGGGCCACCTGAGGTCCGGAGAATCCTCCGGTGAGCCCTGGTGCCCGCTAGTCAAGTGATCGCCGGGTCACATGAGGGCACAGGTCTAATCAAGCCTTTGCTCTGAGTTACGGAGCAGGAGAAAATAGCATCCAACCATGTCCGGCCAAACTCTCCCCGGTCTTTGCCCAACTGTTGTCCGACATTGGCTGTACAGCTCAGCCGGAACGGCCACATGGCCGCATAGAGGTGACAACAAGCAAGTGTAACTTTTTCTTTTCATAGAGTCATTATGGGGACTGTTACCATTGGGGGGAGGTCCTGTGACTATACTGGGGGGAAGACTGTTAGCTGGAGAGGGCTGAAACTATAGAGGGTTGCCGGGGGGGAGGCTGTGACTATAATGGCTGTCGGGGGTCCTCTGACTATACTGGGCTGCTGGGGTAGCTGTGACTATAATAGCTGCTGCTTGAGCCCTGAGACTATACTGGAATTCTGGGGAGGGGTGGCTGTTATTATACCAGCTTCATGGGGGGGAGGGCAATGTGGCTATACTGGCTCCCGGGGGGGGGGGGCTGTGACTATAAAGGTACTACGGGGCTGTGACTATACTGGCTACTGGAGGGCTGTGACTAGACTGGCTATGCTGGCTACCGAGGGGGGGCTGTGACTATGCTGGCAACTGGCAGGGGCTATGACTATACTGGCTACTGGGGGGCTGTGACTTTTTAGCTATACTGGCTACTGAGGGGAGGCTATGACTATACTGACTGCTGGGGTGGCCTGTGACTGCACTGGCTACTTGGGGGGGTGGAGGCTGTGACTATACTGGCTACTGACAGGGGCTGTGACTTTACTGGTTACTATAATGGCTACTGGGGGAACCGTTACTATACTAACTGGTGGAGTTGTAACTTTACTGGCTGCTGTAAGAGGGCTGTGATGAGTAGTTGTAAAGACTAAGGAGCTTAGCTGTAGGAAATTCATTTCTCATATAAAAGTAGCTCTCCTGACTGAGATAGCTCTAAAACCATTGTCGGACTGGAGTACCTTGGGCCCAGTCTTCATGTAAGGAGAAAGAATACCAGACTACTTCTAATTGAAGTGTACATGGGAATACTACAGACAGAAATGTTAGATATCAGGGTTGGGTCTGTAGGGTTTGTAGTTTATTGGAGAGGGGCACAAAGGGTGTTTATAGGAATGGTGGTTAATGTAGTAATAGTCTTCAAGAGCAGGTTCTATAGGGTTGTAATATCATTATAATTGATCTTTTTAACAATTATAAATAGAATTATAATAATTACGATTTAATCATGAAAAATATTATGGTCCACATTATAAATGACCCTTTTATATGGTGTGTTCAGACTCAGTGCCTAGAGCAGTGTGAGGGGTAAATACAGCCCTGATAACATAGACAGTGTTTGGTTATTATTAGTAATCATACATACTAATAAGAATGCTTACGAAACAATCTAATCAACAAATTTGATCTTTTTCTTTAAGGATTTTAAATGCCCTAGTCCATAGTCCACATGATACATAAAGTAGACAAGACAGCGCTGTAATGATACCTAGATTGTAGCAGTCTCTGTTTTATCAAAAAAGTGGACTATAAAAATGTAGCCATGACTCACTTATCCACTGACCCTTTCACTATGCGATATAAAACTCACTAAACTGAAGGGGTCAGAGTGTAAACAAGTTACTCTTCAGACTGCTTACACCAACAGTGACACGTAATGATGTGTGCTATGTTACAATAAATGCATAATCATACTGATAACATAAGGTTATACAAGAAAAGTTATATTTTATACAGTAACAATATAAAGAGATAAGAAGTTCTAATAAAAGGAATGTGAAAATATCATTTAATGTGTGTTAAGCTATTTTGTAATGGAAGCAAATGAATAACTGTCTATCCCTACAACCGTTGAAGGGCTGGGGCAACCCAAGAACAATGGTGTATTTATGGAAGAACTATATACCATTCATTTTACTCCAAATATTATAATATATAAGTGTATAGATATTATTACATGTGCCTGTTGCCTCAATGGCAAATGGGGCATTGAGGTACAAGAAGGTATCCCCTTTGTCCCAGGACTAAGAGAAACTCCAGCATAGTAAATTAGAGCATTAAGCATATGTAAGGGAAATTACCGTATATATACTCAAGTATAAGCTGACCCAAGTTATTTGCCGATGCCCCTAATTTGGGAAAACCCATTGACTCGAGTATAAGCCGAGTGCCGGACCCTGCCCCATAGTATATAGCCAGCACCTGGCCCCCAGTATATAGCCTGCCAGCCCATATCCCCCAGTATATAGCCAGCCCCTTGCCCCAGTATATAGGCAGCCCCCTGCCCCAGTATATAACCAGCAGCGGGGGAAGCCGGAAAGGTGAGGTTTGATTTTTTTTTACTCGAGTTTAAGCCGAGTCTGGGTTTTCAGCACATTTTTTTGTGCTCAAAAACTAGGCTTATACTCGAGTTTATATGGTATGTAAAAATGCATGAAAATAAACCCCTTTTCACTTTACGAGTAGTAGTAAAATAAAGAAAATAAAAGAGCTGTGCATGCTACTTCACCAGCTGTATTATACTGCTAGAGACAGAAGTAATATTGTACTATTGTGAGATAGATTCCACAAGAGGAATATGAAAGCAAGTTGTAAGAGACATAAAGGAAACCAATAGCTAATGTTATTGTACTAACAGGCGGGGCCTTGGCGCAGCCCCATGTCCTACTATTAAATTACCCTGGAAGAAACAGAGAATGCCATGTACTATTGCTATTGATTATCTGGCATTCAGTACTTTTAATATTTATTCATTCCGTAGATAATGAGAGAAGATAAGAGGACTCATGTTAAATTGATCACAATTCTGGGAATTGTTCCTAAAATAAGTGCTATAGTAAATAATTCAGATTCTAACCAGATATTAATCAGTGCAAAGGATCTTAAAGAGGTCAAAGCAAGCTTTTTTTTTCTTTAGATCATTAGAAGTTTTTTTGAAAAATGTGGGTTTTTCTTCGATATTTCTGAAGCGTATATTCTACTATATGTATATAAAAGGAAAAGAAAAATATTAAAAATCAATAAAAAAGGGATATTCTGTTTTGTAATTAATGGGGATCTCAAGTTGCAGGTCTCCAGCTCCAGCTATTCACCTTGCAGTTCTTCACCTCTAGTTATCAGTGGATATGTGTTAGGGAATATGGTAGCAGGGGTAGAGTAATCATTTCTGGAAGGAAACAATGATGTTACATTTCCCTGACTTGAGGTTATACAAGTTTACACTAGAGATATTCTATAGATTTATATAGATATATAGAGATATTGGGGCTCATTTTCTAAGGGCTCCACGGCCGCTCTTTCGTCGGGTTTCCCGACTATTTCCGTTTTGCAACGAATTCCGCCGGGATTCTGGCGCACACAATCGGATTTCGGCGCAGTCGCGCCGGCTTTCACGTGACAGAGATCGCCGGGGCGTGGCCATCGGAAAACCTGACAGATTCTGAAAAACCGTGGAATTTAAAAAACTAATTGTGTCGCAAAATCAATCACTCACATGCACCAGGAATAGGTTGGTGAACTCTGGCGGACCTCGGCGCAGCAGCGACACCTGGTGGACATCGGGCGCACAACCTTAGTGAATCGCCGGAAGACCCGAATCCTAGTCGGAGAACGGGCCTCTGGATCGCGACAGGACCAGGTAAGTAAATGACCCCCATTCTGTTTGACCTGACAAGCAACAAACTGTTCTGTTCTATAGTTTTCATCAGACCCGTTTTAAAATAATACCAGCATTTGCTTTAGCAGCTTGGGGTAAGTGTATCTCTGTTTGAGATTGGCAAAAGTTAGATGAGTGTCATGACTCGCAAATTGTACTGATGAGATCAGGTTTCAGGCTTCTTGCTGGGAAACCACACCCAGAGCTGCCTGTGATTGACAGCTGCATTTCTGATCCTGGGAAAGCTGGGTGTGCCTCTGAACTCGTTTTGCCTGCAGCTGCGGTTTGAGTGATGGACGGCTGAGCCAGTCAGAGCTGGAGGCAGTGTCCATTACTGCCTTATATTCTGCTCAGCCCCTTCATTTGGTGCTGGTTATTGCAGTCTTTCTGTGTATCTAGTGTTATTGCTATTGTGTTTCTGGCTATTCTGTGTACTGACTTCTGCTTTGCCTACTGACCATTCTATTTGCTATACGAATCTGTACCTTTGCCGCCATCTTGGTTTTGACCCGGTTTGTTTGACTCCGCTTGTCTGTCTGTATCTGTTGTTTGTCCCTCAGTATCGTTTATCTCCTTGTGTGACCCCACCTTCCTGTCAGTCTTGTGTTGGTTTCTGTTACCAGTGTTAACACTGACCTATATCAGTATCCCGGTTACCTGTCCGCTCCACCATCCAGCAGCTGCCAGACGAAGTAGGTTTTCCCTGTCATCTTGTAGGGTCGCTCAGGGACCGTCAGTTAGGTTCCTGATAGTGGGTTCGGCCTTACCAGGGCGGTTTATCTGCTTTAGGCAGGGCCTTAGTCCGCAGGGACGTCGCAGGGTGAGTTCGCCACCACCTACCTAGTCTGACAGCTAGCGCCAAGCCTGGTTGTGGTTGCGTGATTGCTGAACAGGTGCTGACAATGAGATCATAAGTAAGGCATCATTGATAGTGGGCACGTCCTTTGAGAGATGGGAACAGCTGGTACTGTGTGTAATATTGAAGAAAGTAGATAAAATCATAGACAACATGGACCACCCCATGTATGGCGTATTTCAGACACAGCTAAGTGGTTTTAGTTCACGTTTTATTGTAATGAGATGCACCAGCTGCCCTCGAGCTGTCAAATGCTGTGAGGAAGTGTAGACCAAGTCGTGATTGTGTATTATGTATTTTATAAATGTAGTGTCTAATGTGTAATCTATCTTTAAATTGTCTGTATGGGGTTTTTTATGTTTTTTATCTTTGTCAATGGTTGTAGGGTGGTATACTGCGGATGTGACACTTTATGTTCCCTTTAGGATAATAAAGTTTATCCTTATTCTTCAATACCCCAGCACAAGTTTCTGGTTTCTGTGTTTTCCTGTATTTATTGTATTGTACACCAGATATTTGGTGTTGCAATGTACTGTTACTGATTGGGATTTGAGTTGTGGATAATGCATTACTCTGATTATTGGAATTCTATCCTCTATCCGATTAGCAGTTGGGTGTTTCCTGATCTGGCATCTCATTTCATTTTTCAGCAATTTTGTCATTCATTCCAGACTGTAATGCTTTTTAACTCATTAAAAATGTGTAGTTTAGATATTTCAAGATGTTACAGCACTTATCAAGTTTCCTGTAGACATAACAATTTTTAAAGTCACTTTTGACAAAGATATTGTTTCTCAAATCCAATGGTAAGCTAATAAGCCACTCTGGTTATTTATTATTTATTGTAATAGTTATTTTACAGCATGGGTGTTTGCTGCCATCTAGTTGCTTGTAACCTAATAACACTAGTGTCGAAAACATTGACAGTATTCTCTGCTTTCTACAATCTATCGGAGCCTATATGCTATGTGATATGTGTGATACACATATTATATAAGACCCCTGATACTTTGTAGTGTGCAGTATGTTATTAATAGAAGATGTATAGAGCAATTTCAAAAGAAGAAATTCAACTTTAAAGGGAAATAGTCCCTAGATTTTACTGCACTTAACTACTAGCACCCTCAATTAAAGTATAAAATGTGCTCTCTAGACTTCCAAGTTTATGTTAAATCTGGCATGTTAACCAGTGGTGTAACAAAACCTGAGTGGGTCCTGATGCGAACTTAGAAACGGGGCCCCCCATATTTATAAACCCTCGCTGCCGGCCCCATACCGCATGCTATTCTTCAGAATACACATATACCATATATACTTTGCACAGACATAAGCCACATATACTGCATATGCATAGCACACATATATAAACACTGCACGATATAAACTCTACACACACTATATACACACTACACATACAAATACACACACACCCAGGGGTGGACTGGGAATTTGAAGTGGCCCTGGAAATTTTTTTTTAAAGTAGCCACCTGTGGGCACGGTCAAAACAAGTAGGCGTGCCCATGTGAAGTGGGTGGAGTTACTAAACTCCATACAAACTGTTTATAAATGATCTAAATCAACAAGTACAGTGCAGAGAAAGAGACTCATACTGCCTGCCTTATACAGTAATAAAGCTTCTTTTTTAAAAGACACAACACAACTTAAACAACAAAACACAACTTAGTACTGACTTATATATACAAAAAAATTACTACAATACCTACAATACCTCCAATAAACAAAAATGTAACCACAATACTGCCCTGTATGCAGCAGCCTGCCCCCCCAGTAGCCAGCCAGCCTGCCCCCTAGTATACAGCCAGTCTGCCCCCCTCCTGAGTATACAGCCAGCCAGCCTGCCCCCCAGTATATAACCAGCCAGCCTGCCTCCCCAGTATACAACCAGCCAGCCTGCCCCTCCCTGTATAAAGCCAGCAAGCCCCCCTAAGTATACAACCACCCACCCTGCCCGCTATCACCGGCCCCACCTGCACCCACCTAGCCCCAACCAAGGGCTATCACCAGCCCCCCAAGCCCGCATGTCCACCCAAGCCCACATGCCCACCCGCATTCTCACTGCTGGAGGGCTCGGGCAATGGCTGTCATGGGTATATATACTGCAATACTCTAGGCAGATGTGACTGCCACGGCCCGGGCCCTTCTCTTCCAGGGGCCTGGTTGCGGTCGCACCCCCTGCAACCGCGATCGTTATGCCCCTGCTGTTAACCCATAAATATTCACTCTGAAGTCATGTGAAATAGAGCAGTCATGTTTTTCCTGAGATGAGTCTAGTTTACAGGCTGCAGGGGTGGTGTCCCTTCAGATGCCCCTATCTTCGGTTCCGAAGTACATAGAAACATGCTCCTGGCGTCATATTAAAGATATAAATCTCATCTTTCTGATCACATCAGGCAGGAAGCTACAAAACCAGAGAACCAGAGTTAGAAATATAAGCGCCCCTTTTTGCCTTTGTTGCAGCGCGGTAACCATTATGGATAACATTTTAATTTTATGAAACATTCTTTTACTGTTTTTTATATCCCTATTACAAGGATCATGGACACTAATGGGCAAAAACAATAATTACCTCTCTTATTTAGGTCCCAAGCTGATACAATTGGAAAACAACTTTATAGGCACAGGGTGGCAAACAGCAAATAGTCTGCCATATTTAGCTAAATTCTGCTAAATTTTATTGAGGAACAGCATTATCATCATGCTGGGTTACAAAGAGATTTAGTTGACTTATCCAGATTTATCATGTGAATCCAGATGTGGTAAACCAATTCATGAAGTGCAACATTTCGAAATATTTAGGTGCACATACACTATAATCGCCACCTGGCAAAACATGGGATCTTGTTAAGCTAGATTTGCATGACTTTTTTTAAAATGATTTTTAAGTTAAAAAGATATCCAGCAGCAGACAAGAAAAAGAGTGGCACACACCCAAAAATCTTCATGGAAATCTTCATTTTTTACAATCCGCAATACATGGAAAGAGAAGGTAGCGCCGGAGTCACAGAGGCAACAGCCATTTTGCACCATGCTTCATCAGTCCTCTGTCAAGTTATTGGTAAGTATTGCTGATAATAAAATAAAAGAAGAAGCTTTTCCATGAAGATTTTTGGTGAGTGCCACTCTTTTTCTTGTCTGCCATTGAATATACCTTATATTAATTATGATTCCAGCAGGTTAATTGAGCACCTTAAGTGATATAAACACTTCATCATGTACTGTTAGTATGAATTTTTAAAGCGCAGCTATGCCACCTACAGGTTATTTTTGTACATTAAGTTAAAAATCCACTTTGGACGTTGTGTTAAAAAAATCCACTTTGGGCATTGGCTCACATTTTTTAACCAGTTAAGGACTAGGCCCTTTCCTATTTTTTCATTTCCATTTTTTACTCCTCAGCTTCAAAAATCTGTAACTCTTTTATTTTTACACGTAAAGAGCTTGTTTTCTGCGTAACAAATTGCAATTCATAGTTATGGTATTGAATATTACATGCCAGTGGAGGCGAACCTATGGCACGGATGCCAGAGGTGTCCCTCAGAGCCCTCTCCGTGGGCACCCGGGCCATCACCAAAGAGGACGCAATCTATCTTCATGGATTCCCTGACAGACCAGGACTAGCTGCACTTGGTGCTATCTTAAAGCGACAGTGCGGCTTGAGACTACGGGAGGAATGGGAAGGTGTGGGCAGGTCTGGATTATCAATGTAGCTTCAGCTTCAGGCCCTGAAAATTTTTCCTATTCAGGGTAACCTGAATTTGTCCTTCTCTTTTTCTACTGTATTAGGGATCTTGGGATACTGATACGATTGAAAGCTATGAGATAGAAGGGAGCAAGAATTTACTGCTTAAATTGTACTTTAAATGGCACTTTGAGATACATAAGTGGGTTTTGGTTGTAGTTTGGGCACTCAGTTTCTAAAAGGTTCGCCATCACTGTTCTATGCCATGTAGTGGGAAGAGGGAAAAAAATTCCAAATGCAGTGAAAATGGTGAAAAACCACATTTGCTCCATTTTCTTGTGGACTTGGATTCTATAGCTTTCACTGCACTCCCCAAATGACATGTCTTCTTTATTATTTGGGTCGGTAAGATTACGGGGATACCAAATTTGTATAGGTTTTATAATGTTTTCATACATTTACAAAAATTAAAACCTCCTGTACAATTTTTTTTATTTTGCCATCTTTTGGTGCTAATAACTTTTTTATACTTCGGTGTACAGAGCTGTGTGTGGTGTCATTTTTTGACATTTGGTGATGTTTTCAATTATATCATTCTTAGGACTGTACGACCTTTTGATCACTTATTATAGATTTTTTTATATTTTTCAAAATGGCAAAAAAGTACTATTTTTCAGACTCCCTTAGGTACAGGGATTTTCCTCCTTATTAGCACATTGTAATGAAAGGGTTAACACGAGTCAGCCTCGGGTCTTTGAAAGACCCGAGGTTGTCATGGCGATGGATCGCCGCTCCCCAATGGCGTCATGGAGAGTAATGATCCTCGGCAAGATGGCGGTGCCCATGCAGCTTTGCCAGCGGCTAACACTGGGATAACACCCCGGATCGGTGCTAGCAATATGTAGCAAAGACTTACCGGCTATGGAGAGGGCTCATCCCACGAGCCCTCCGCATGCACCAGGACCCGAGGCATGTTGTGAATACACGGTGGGAGGGCGTGAACCAGTTAAAGCCCCTGCACCAGTTTTGCCAGTCAGTTGCCTGACTTTGCAAAAATGTTTTAGTGCAAACTGCTTGCACATGTATTTATAAAGTGCGGAGCAGAGAATTCTATACTGAATGGGGCGTTCCGGTGCACATCCAGACCACACACCACATATATCATGTAATGTCCGACAGAATTGTTTCCCATTCTCTATGATAAAAAAAAGTGCACCAAAAAAGGTGCACTTTGTTGGAGCAGTACAGGGGTGCCAGATTCATGCACACTACACAGGCACACTGGACATAGTACAGTTTGCATTGTTTTTGATAAATGTGGGATATTGAGATTAAAAAAAACCCACTTTGGAACATCTGTTGTGCCACATTTATCAAGCTGTCCAAGCCTCTATAACAATATAATCTCATGTGTAAAATATGTCTAAAAAGCTCTAAAAACTGCTTTATAATAAATCTGCACCTATAGGTTTTTGTGTTCTTGTTCTTCACACTTAACCCAGACATGGAAGCTTTTCCTATGGGAAATCCATAGATGCTACCCTAGATGTGGTCATCGTTATCAGTGGTTTCCAAATCACAGTACAAAGCTAGATATCATACTGCAAAGGAGCAAGAGTCCAGGAAGACATAGTTTACTGATAAGTGTAGAAGAATGAGGTCAAAAAATTAAGCTGAATCAAAGCCAGAATTTACATTAAAGCCATCTGGAACCAGATGGACCTTTTAGCTGAAGCCTGAGTGGTTCTAATAGGACTCTTTTGAAACTGTGTTAAGCATTATTTTATAAAAATGAAAACCATGATCTAGGATGTAGCTTTAGTTGTCTGTTCTGTGTCTGTCTATATTGTTTATAGCTATTGAGCCCTATAGACAGCTTTCAAGCCATTCCCAATGTCTCCAGTCCATGCCAGGAGGGATTCAAGATTTCTGAAACCAATAACTGATGTCAGTAGTTACATCCCAGTATCTCCAGAAAAGACTTCTAATGCTACTGTGTCCTTAGAACAATGAACAGTAAGTACTTGCAGAGACAGATGTAGCTGGAAGTGCAGGACATTCAAAGGCGGAGTAATATTTTTCTTTATTTTATACAGCATCCTGATTTTAGCCAATGAAAAAAAAAAGTCTCAGACACCCCCTTTAATAAGAGAACCACATGAATGTTCACTATATCCTGTTAATCTATATTTAAGGGGTTATCTCAGACTTTGATGTTGATGGCTCACACCAACATCATTTACTTCTATCATATATTGAGAAGGAGATAAAAGGGTTGTTAGTAAGTTCCTCTTGAGGTTAATGAGTTTACTTAGTTTCAAAGTCTAAAAAGGCTTTTCAGTGTGGCTTTTAGACACACTTATGAAATCCTGTGAAAATAAATGTTTTTATTGAATAAGATATACAGTTGCCCTTGTGACAACCTGTCCTTAAAACAGATTTCTAACAAATCATGGTGTTAGAAGCTTGACACACGCACCAAAGCTGTCCTAATTTTAAGTGAATAATGAACTTCTACGTCTACTGCAAAATAGATAAAATAATAGACATTGCTTGTTATATGGAGCAGTTATTCTGTTATACACCTGAAACTGTTCAGTTCACAAGTTCTAGGAAGTTATCTCAGTGTCACATGCCTGGAGTGACAAATTAAATTGATGAAAACCATACCAAAATCAATGAGGAATATAGAAAATAATTCTAAATACTGGTTAAGGGGATTAGGAGATCAGAGAGATGGAGTACCCTTTTAAGCACTGTTATGTCCAGAACTCCCCTTTCTTAGTTCATAACACATTCAATGTAATTTTTTTGTGCTATATTTCTTCAAATTGTTATTTTTTTCTAGATCTCAGATGTCATTGAAGTAGATCAAAGTGGCTAATTTCTTTAACATATATCACATCATTAGCATTACTAACCTAACACATTCTTGCTAACAAAAGAAAACTTTATTTAAAAAAAATGCCCACACTGGCTTTTCTGTTCTTTAGACTAATAATATCTGATTGGTAGCCACCTTGTGAAAAACCAGTTTCACAGCTTAAATTTTGTCAGATACACTTGGTCTATATTTCTTAAAACAACTCTATACAACTCTTAAAACAACAATGTATTCATAGTGTTACACAGAAACTTGACTCTATTGTTCCAATATTGACATGTTTGATACATCGGCAAAATGAGAGTGCAGTTAAAGGTAAGGAAAAAACACACATTTCAATAGATCCTGTGGATGTATGTTATCAGAAGCAGTGGAGTGTCCAGACCATGACATTGCAGGTCCATGCTTTTTGTGGGCAATACATGCAAACCCCCCGGCCCTACCGCAGTAATAGTAATAATAATAATAATTTCTTTATTTATATATTGCACACAGGTTATGCAGCGCTACACAGAGCTTGCCAAATCAGTCCCTGTGAGCCCCATTGGGGACAGGGACCGATTAGGAAAGCTGTGTATAGCGGTTAGGGTTGGGTAACACTGAAGACAGGAGAAGGTGTACCCTGAACTCACCCCAACCTCTGTCCCTTCCTATATACATATACATTTATGTGTGTATATATATATATATATATATACATACACACACACACATGCTCCTTGCAAAAAACAACCCAATTCAGTATTTATAGGTAGTAGATACATAGGTCAAGACTTATCTTAAGGCAAAAGTAAAGGTATTGTCCATAGCAACCTATTACATTTT
Organism: Engystomops pustulosus; assembly: GCA_019512145.1. Taxonomy (NCBI): domain Eukaryota; kingdom Metazoa; phylum Chordata; class Amphibia; order Anura; family Leptodactylidae; genus Engystomops; species Engystomops pustulosus. The sequence continues at coordinate 182,375,668 of CM033641.1, forward strand.
CTGGGAGATAATTGTTGTTTAATGTTCTTCAAATGGATTTATTTTGTCTTATGCTACGTTCACACAATGTGTGCCGGCCGCACCGTAGTACTGCGGCCACATGTCGGCGCTGGGGAGAGGAGAAGCACTGCTCATCCCCGCCCCTCTCCATAGTGAAGTATGGCACCATATTCCGAGGAAAGATAGGACATGTGCGCCCATTGCCGTCTATGGAGGACGTATATACGTCCGCCGTATATATGTCCCCCATACGGCAGTGTGAATGTAGCCTTAGATTGTAGTAATCATTATTGTGCATTTCATATGCACACATAAAAGAGAATGAAGTGAAAGGAAATGAAAAACACACAAAAGATGTAAAAAAAAGTGACTTCTACGGTCTCTGTAGCATAGAATTTTGCAAACTCCATTATATTATGTAAGAATAGCCAGGATTTTCTCTCATGTAAATTTTATTTCAAACATGTGAATAAGGTTAGGGTTTTAAGGCAATTTTGACTGTAACATCTGCCAAGCAAGGAGCAAGGGCCATATCACAGCACCAGGAATGAAGGTAAGTTGCTACAACTGAAACACTGCTGATGGCAGAATTCTACACAGATATGGTTTTCTTGTAACTGCAAATCACTACATGATTCTACACACTTCAATATGCTGCGATGTAGCATAGTGAAAGTGCAATCATTGGTTGTGTAATGGAACAGAAATTCTCTGTAGTCATAGCCTAAATCCCAAGGATAGCAGACATTGCAATGTATCTGAAACATCTTGTAAGTAGCATAGTGGCCTTTTTTTAAGCCATAGATATGTACTAATACATATGAATGCTTGTGAGCTGGAGACAGGTACAGAAATGTAATGAACTGTTTTATAAATGCAGTCTTTGTAATGTGGTTTTACAGGAAACCCAGGTGTACAAGCAGTCAGTTATTACACAAAGATTAATTATCCCCTTCTGCACAATCAGCACATATCCGGATACAACTCATCTCTTCATATGAAGCATATATTAAGCAAATTAAACTGCATACAGATCCTATGGAAGTGTACGGTCTTTGCATCCGTCTACAATTTTACTGTTGTTGCTACTGATAACTATATTTATTTATTTTACTTACTTTATGAATTGCTGTATATATTTTTAAAAAAAAATATACATTGTAACATTAAATATATCCAAAAACAATATGAACAAACATCCATTGTTGCTGGTGCTGGTAGAAAAGAGAGATGGCAATACGTTGGCATAGCAGGTTTTTAATATCACAGCTATGCCAACATCTTGCCTCCCCTCTAGATCTATTCGAAAGTGATTCAAATTCCAGCTGTACAGTGATCTCCATAAATGAAGCCTGTAATAGACAGATCAACCAATTAATCAATAGTTCAATAATGTTCCATGCGTTATAATAAATCTAACAAAAGATCTAAATAAGTACAGTTTGGTAAACGGTTAACAATATAAATTGGTAATGTAGGTTGTCACTTTCAGTTTTCGAAAACAATGGTATTACTGCTGTGAAAATAACTTTATTCAATAGGTGAATTTTGTAGATCCAATGGCTTTGGTTAAAAGAAAAATGACCACAATAGTTATTTTTGTATGAAAATTTTGCAGCATGTTCACCCTATGTGTCCCTGAAACTAAATACAAATATAGACAACAAATTGATATAATTTTGAGGCACATTTTAAGTCTAAAAGACAAAATTTGCTGTGCATAGCAACTAAGCCAAACTTTATAGTTTTTAATGAAGTACTTTTTTTAGTGGGTTAATTTGAATGACAGGTTCCCTTTAACTGTAAATGCAATGCCTATCAATCAGATGGCATCTAACCTATGGACAGATATACTCTGCATGGCAAAGTAATGATAAAACTTTAAATACAGACAGCATTCTCTAGCTACTAGCAGCATGATACCTAAATAGTTAGGTATAAGGTATAGAGGGTATAAGTATAAGAACCTAATATGGTCACCCATATCACACTTACCTGAGTTTATAAGTAGTCATTATGACCGGCGAGTCACGTTAACTACCAACAGTAGGACTCAGGACCTCCTGCTGGCTTCCAATGGATGGAGGGGGTAATGAAGCCATTACTGTATTCACACGACGTCCTTGATAACCACTCCCATATCAGTGGTTGCAAGTACATGTGAATGTCCCTGGCACGCCCCACCAGCCACTGATAGGGGAGAGGTTATCACTAAGGAAGTATGCATACAGTAATGACTGCACATCCGCCTCCATTTGCTGTAAGCCAGAAGGACACAGGACGTCACAGGAAACTTTACCAGGTTTTGTATTAGTGTGCAACCTCTTTAAGAACATTTGCTGAATGACTTCTAACTTAGACCAGGTGACAATATCTGACCATGGCCAGCTTCCAGTCCCACAGTATACAAGGTCCAATGAAATATTTGTATAAAGCCATATATAAACGCATTGACCATAATTAGACCATAATTATGAGATCCTGTTTTCCTGCAAATAAGCATTTCTTTAGGAATATTTACCTAATTTCACCAAGATAACAAAATATTACTGTTTTGGTAAATGAGCAAATTTTAACAGTTTACCAAGGTCTCCAAATTGTGATCCACTATAGTTACAGTTCTCCAACTTGGTAAATACAGTTTAGGCTCTCTGTTGCTAAAAAATCAAGTTATAAACTTTACAGAATTTCAGATTTACTAGTTATGAGGGCAGAGAGATGCTAAATTTAGTCATTCAGACACTGTATTAAATCATATTTTGTGAGACATGATGGACATATTCTTCATTGTCTGAAGCAGTTTGCCCTCTTAAGCTGACTAAGCTGTTTCCTCAATCCCCTATGACAATTAAAATTAAGATTACATATGGAGATTAAAGTTTTTAATAGCTTAGATTTGACTTTTCAGCAACAGAAAGCTTAGGGGGGAATCATATGAGAGTTTTTAGTTTCATGCTGTACATGCCGAGGTCGAAATTTGGTGGTAAAAATCCATATCCTACATAAAACACTTGCTCACATGTATGTAATCACTTTTGACATTCATTGTTTTGAGAAATGCCCTATAAGACAAACATACACAATGAACGGCATATATATTGTTTTTATAAATAATTTGCGTACAAGCCATAAAAAAGGTCACAATCCCTGTGACTCTCTGCCCCATGGCACCTACACGTTCCTAAGGCAGGTTGTAGTGCAATGCTACACCTGGCAGGACCTGGAATACAATTAAGGTTGAGCCTTTTAGTATATAATGAGCAATGTGCGTGGTAGGGGAACCCAGCTCTTGATAAATTGTACAAGCTCTAATTAAATTCCCCCCCATTTAATGTCAGAAGCCTATATCAATTCTTTACTTTATTCATATAATGATCTTTTTCAAGCAATCGTCTGTTCTGGAGCCATGTCAGCAATGCCGTATTGGTTATTTCCAGTATTTTTGTAGATCAGAGTAATACTCCACACCATGAAAAGGTTCATGAAATTTAAATAAAATATTTTAGCTACAGCATGTTCCCTGGAACAACACACTGGAAGAATGTAGAAACAATTGCCTCCTGGATCGATATAAATATAGATACATGGGAAATTGTGTTCCCAAGACGATTATAGCTGGCACTTGTCAATTATTAATTTCTTCATGCATACCTGTATGACAGTTACTGTGTCCGATTTATCTTTCGTTTGACTTTCTGACATGGAGACTTGTACTGTACTGTACTTGGCCTTAGTCACACAATGATGGAACGTGTTCAATGAGGGACAGTTTTATCCACTTCTAAAATAAAATATAAGTTCATTATCTTCAATACAAAATTGACATCATTCACTGAGATACAAAGCTTTAACAAGCAGGAACATACAGACATACACTCACCGGCCACTTTATTAGGTACTGCTCGTTAACACTTCTTTTCTAATCAGCCAATCACATGGCGGCAACTCAGTGCATTTAGGCATGTAGACATGGTCAAGACAATCTCCTGCAGTTCAAACCCTGCTGGGCTGCTGGTATTCATTGCATTCTCACACTCCTTTCCCTCTCCAGGGATGGAGAGTGGAAAGATTGCTTGTGCCGTGGGTCAGGAGAGTGAACACCCAGTAATCGGTGCTGGAATAATTCTTTCTGAACGCGAGGGTCACGGGATAGCAGCCTAGCATGAATCCCATTGCGCAGGATTCACCACGCGTAAGAATTAACTCCCCGCACTGGCCTGACTGTCCATTTCCACCTCCTCCAACTCCTCCAATCTCTTCTTCTGCCCATAACCCCACGCTGACAGTGAAGGGACTCAACAATGGTCCCCTCTCGTTGTCTCGACCAACTCTCTCTCTTCCTCCTCACTCCTCTCCCCTCCCCCTCCGATATGCCGCTGAGAATACACGACCTGGGGGTGTTTGGCTATTCAACAAGGAATATTTTCCCGTCTTGTGACGAAGCAAAGCTCCGACTTAATTGCTGACAGAGAGTTTTTCAACGGCCAAGCAGCGGCTCCGGATGGTGAGGTGATGATGGCGGCATCGCCAATGACATCTGTGTTGACTCCTCAAAGTTACTCAGCACCTGACCGATATCGACATTCCACTGGTCCACTCTCATGTGCGACTGAGGAGCTGACCTGATACCAGTTCTGGTGGGAAGTGACATCTGGCAGTCTACAATCGCTGCTGCGCTGCTCGGTAAATCTGGTAAACATGGTCAGTGTTGATTCCACCTCGTGGGACGTCGCACAACAGTCGGTGAGCGGGCAGTTGGAGGCGGGCGCTGCGCTGCCCTGAGGAGTGCAGCATCTGGGTGGACTTCCTGAAAATGCGCACAGATGCGGCGCACTTCGTGAGCAAATCCAGACAGTTGGGTATGGTAGTCTTGAGGAAGGAAACGCTGAACTATAAGATTTGACCACATTGGGGCCAGGCATGGCACAGTGTCATGTCTGCCGAGTTGCAGAGCGCGCAACAGGTTACGGCGTTTCCACACAACATCCCGGTGAGGTCAGCGGTGCCAGACAGATAGTCTGCGCGTATGATGCCACTGTAATAGTCTTGGGCGGTGTGCCTTTTGTCGCTCGGCCAGCAAGTTTGAGCACCGCCTGCTGTCGCTTAGGACGGCACTGTGCTGTGGCCTAGAGCACCGACTGATGGCGCCGTGCCACGGATGGAGTTCGGAGGAGGAGGTGGAGGAGGGGTGGGAGGAGGAGGAGGCTAGTAGGCTGAAACACCTGGACCCGAGGTAGGCCCCGCAATCCTCGGCGTCGGCAGGAGTATGTATAGAGCAGCCCCAGGGTCAGACTCGGTCCCAGCCTCACCAGTAAACCCAATGTGCGTCAGCGAATTAGTGGCCGCCCGGCAGAACTCGTCACGAGGTCCGTGGGTCAGGTGGACCTGGTCAAAAGGCGTGGTCAGAGGCCACGGATGATGTTGTCTGACAGTGCTGGTGCAGAGGGCTGGGACGGCCCAACATCGGGAAAAGTGTGGCGGCTGGGGACCCGAATACCGCAGGGGCGGACGTCGCCATGAGGGTGCGAAAGGCCTCGGTCTCATACTAGCCGATAGGGCAGACATCTCCAGCAAAGCAATCATGGAGATGTGCACATTAAGGGCTTGGGCGTGCGGGGTGGGTTGCACTATATTTGGTTTCTGCTCCAGCGTTGGGGCTATGGAAGCTTGACGCTGGGGATGCGGGAGATCGTGGAGGCACGATTGCGGTTTTGTGGCAGGGTCCGGGCAGGGGCTGACTATCAGCTGACACAGGGGAAGGGCGTGGTGTGTGCACGGCCGGAGGTGAACGGGTCTTGTTGCCACTGAGTGGGGTTTTACGCATCATTATGCCTGCGCATACGGTGGTAGTTAAGTAGTAGTGGTGGGGAACCGCTGAGACCTGTTTAGGCAAATGTTGCACACCACGCGCGTCGGTCTACGGTGTTTCTTAAAGAACCTCCAGACTTCTGAAAAGATATAGCCCTCGCGCAAGAGCCCTCGCCACGGAGCTTACACTAGTGACACATTTGGCGCTGTGCACCAGTATTGGCCCTTGCCTCTCCGTCTGGCCCACCACTGCCTATTCCACCGTGTTCTGAGTCGAGGACTTCCTCGTCCAGAAGCACTGTGTTCACCCGGCCTCATCAACCCAGCTTGGGTCGTCACATCATATCCCCGATCCTCTCAGCTGCTCCCCCCGGACTTCCTGCCCTGACATAAAAGCTTCCCCACTGTCTGACAACGTGTCTCCTCATCGTAGGACACCTCTTTACACACTTCCACGACGTCAAGAAGGTTCATCATTCACCCAAGACTGTGACGGTGGAAAACCTGGGCTCGGAAAAATGCTCAGCAGCAACCGGACAAGTGGTTTGTGACTGTGGAAGGGTCCAGAAAACAGTTCCTCAGATGGCCGGTTCAATATTGCCAAATTTTCCTGGGAGGGGGCAGACTGGGGGGGAGGGAGGTGGGTGCAGGGAAGGAGATGGAGGAGGGCGATTTGGTGACATGGGGGGACTGCGTGGAAAGAATGACTGGGTGGACAAATTGCTCGGAAGGCATTGTCAGCAATCCACGACAATCACATGTTTCGCACTGTTGTGGCTCAAACAGTGCTCATACCAGAGTCTCAGTAACTTCAGACAATGAACCTAGGTGAGTGAGTAGCTCGCGGGAGTCCCTGCTCCTCATCAGCAGGTGGTGTCTCACCCCCCCCCCCCCGCCAAGACACGGCCCGACCTCCGCAGTGTTGGACGCCCGTCCCCGCCCGCGTACTCTACCCTCAGCCCTCGGCGTTTAAACATTTTTAAATGAGAGTTGTAACTTTATTTTTTGTTTAACTTTTTTTTTGCTTTTTGTTGTGTTTTTTGTTTTTTTTTGTGGTTTTTGGGGGTTTTTTTGAGTTTTTAAAACCAAACATGCTATCCTATTGCTATGGCTATTTTCTAGCCAAGTATCAAAGCAACTACTATGCCAGATGAGATGACACCTGAGTGTGCCTAATTGAAATCCAAACCCTACTAAATTTTTACCACTCGGTTCTTTGCTATGGATATGTGCGTCACTAAGCGCAGAACACAGCGTCGCAAGTCTCACTACAATTGCTCAGAATTGGCTAGTACATGCACTGCAGAAAGTACAGCCACCAGCAGATCAACCAGAAATCAAATATATAGAACGCTACTGGTAGGCGTAAGTAAGCTCTTTGTATCTCCATGGCTATTTTCTAGCCAAGTATCAAAGCACCTCTACTATGCCAGATGAGATGACATGAGTTAGTGACTAATTGAATCCAAACCCCTACTAAATTTTCCCACTTCGGTCTTGCTATGGATAGTGCGTCACTAAGCGCAGAGAACACAGCGCGTCGCAAGTTCATACTACAACATTGCTCAGAATGGCTGTACATGCACTGCAGAAAGTACAGCCACCAGCAGATCACCAGAAATAAATAATATAGAACGTACTGTAGGCGTAAGTAAGATCTTTGTTTCTCCTATGGCTATTTTTAGCCAAGATCAAAGCACACTACTATGCCAGATGAGATGACACGAGTTAGTGCCTAATGAAATCCAACCCTAATAAATTTTCCCACTTCGGTCTTGCTATGGATATGTGCGTCACTAGCGCAGAACACAGCGGTCGCATAAGTCTCATACACAAATTGCTCAGAATTGGCTAGTACATGCCACTGCAAGAAAGTACAGCCCCAGCGAGCAATCAACCCGAAATAAAATATAGAACGCTACTGTAGTGCGTAAGTAAGTCTTTGTATCTCTCTATGGCTATCTTCTAGCCAAGTATCAAGCACACTACATGCCAGATGAGATGACACTGAGTTAGTGCCTAATTGAAATCCAACCCCACTAAAATTGTTCCCATTCGGTCTTTGCTATGGATATGTGTGCCACTAAGAGCTAAACACAACGGTAGCAAGTCCCCTGCTATTCCTCACAAAATGGTACTAGATGCAAATTAAAAAAAAAAGTAGAACGTTATTGTAGCCCTAGAAGGGCTGTTGGGTTCTTTGAGAATCACTCTGCTAACAGTAGCTAATAGAACACCCTAAAGCTTTCCTGTACCAGCAGCAGCTCTCTCCTAGCGGCATCACAGACACAGAATGATCCGAGCAGCGCGGGCAGCGGCTAGTCTATCCCAGGGTCACCTGATATGGCCAGCCAACCATGCTATCGACGTGTAAGGGTACCACGTCATGCTGGGTGGAGTGCAGAGTCTCTCGGCTTGTGATTGGCTCTGTTTCTTGGCCGCCAAAAAGCAAAAAAGGCGGGAGCTGCCATTTTCTCGAGCGGGCGAAGTATTCGTCCGAGCAACGAGCGAGTTCGAGTACCTAATGCTCGACCGAGCATAGCTCGGACGAGCATGTTCGCTCATCTCTAATATATATATTACGTATTTATTAATATATATCTTATTACACATACACACACACACACACACACACTGGCTCCTTCTTGAAAAAAACAACCCATTCAGTATTTTTAGGTAGTAGATACGTAATCAAGACTATTAAGGCAAAAGTAAAGGGTATTGTCCATAGCAACCTATTACAATTTTCTGGGAGATAATTGTTGTTTAATGTTCTTCAAATGATTTATTTTTGTCTTATGCATACGTTCAACACAATGTTTGCCGGCCGCACCGAGTACTGCGGGCCACACGTCGGCGTGGGGAGAGGAAGCACTGCTCATCCCCGCCCCTCTCCATAGGAAGTATGGCACCATATTCCGAGGAAAGATAGGACATGTGCGCCATTGCCGTTATGGAGGAGTTATATGTCCCGTGTATATATCCCCCATACGGCCAGTGTGAATGTAGCCTTAGAGTAAGTAAGTAATCATTATGTGCATTCTATATGCACACATAAAGAGAATGAAGCGGAAAGGAAATGAAAAAAACACACAAAAGATGTAAAAAAAAAGTGAACTTCTACGGTCGCGTAGCATGGAATTTTGCCAACTCTCATTATATTATGTAAGAAAAGCCAGGATTTTTTCTCATGTAAATTTTATTTCAAAACATTTGAATGATTAGGGTTTTAAGGCAGATTTTGACTGAACACTTGCCAGCAAGGGCAAGGGCCATATCACAGCACCAGTAATGAAGGTAAGTTGCTACAACTGAACACTGCTGATGGCAGAATTCTACACAGATGGGTTTCTTGTAACTGCAAATCACTACATGATTCTACCACATTCATTATGCTGTGTAGCTAGTGATGAAAGTGCAATCATTGGTTGTGTAGGAACAGAAATCTCTGTAGTCATAGCCTTAAATCCCACGGATAGCAGACATTGCAATGTATCTGAAACATCTTTGTAAGTTAGCCATAGTGGCCTTTTTTAAGCCATAGATATGTACTATACATATGAATGCTGTGAGCTGGAGACAGGTACAGAAATGTAATGAACTGTTTTATAAATCCAGGCTTTGTAATGTGGTTTGACAGGAAACCCAGGTGTACAAGCAGTCAGTTATTACACAAAGATTAATTATCCCTCTGCACAATCAGCACATATCCGGATACAACTCATCATCTTTCATATAAGCATATATAAGCAAATACAACTGCATACAGATCCTATGGAAGTGTACAGTTCTTGATCATCTACAATTTTACGTTGTTGCTACCTGATAACTATATTTATTTATTTATTTACTTTATGAATGCTGTATATATTTTTAAAAAAAAAATATTACATTGTAACATAATATATCCAAAAACAATATGAACAAACTCATTGTTGTGGTGCTGGTAAGAAAAGCGAGATGGCAATACGTTGGCATAGCAGTGTTTAATATCACAGCTATGCCAAATCTTGCCTCCCTCTAGATCTATTCGAAAGTGATTCAAATTCCCAGTGTACAGTGATCTCCATAAATGAAGCCTGTTAATAGGACAGATAACAATTAATCAATAGTTTCAATAATGTTCCATGCGTTATAATAAATCTAACAAAAGATCTAAAATAAGTACAGTTTGGTAAACGGTTAACAATATAAATTGATAATGTAGGTTGTCACTTTCAGTTTTCGAAAACAATGTATTACTGCTGTGAAAATAACTTTATTCAAATAGGTGAATTTGTAGATCCAATGGCTTTGGTTAAAAGAAAAAATGACCACAATAGTTATATTTTTTGTATGAAAATTTTGCCGGCACTGTTCACCACTATGTTGTCCCTGAACACTATAACAAATATAGACAACAAATTGATATAATTTTGAGGCACATTTTAAGTCTAAAGACAAAATTTGCTGTGATAGCAACTAAGCCAAACTTTATAGTTTTTAATGAGTACTTTTTTTTAGTGGCGTTATTTGAATGACAGGTTCCCTTTAACTGTAAATGCAATGCCTATCAATCAGATGGCATCTAACTATGGACAGATATACTCTGCATGGCAAGTAATAGATAAAACTTTAAATACAGACAGCATTCTCTAGCTACGCAGCATGATACTAATAGGTAGGTATAAGGTATAGAGGTTATAAGTATACGACCTATAGGTTCACCCATATCCAACTTACCTGAGTTATAATGAGTAGTTCATATGACCCGGGAGAGTCACGTTAACTACAACAGTAGGACTCAGGACCTCTGCTGCTTCAATGGATGGGGGGGTGGATGAAGCCATTACTGTTTCACACGACGTCCTTGATTAACCACTCCCCATATCAGTGGTTGCAAGTACATGTGAATGTCCCTGGCACGCCCCACCGCACTGAAGGGGAGAGTTATCACTAAGGAAGTATGCATACAGTAATGACTGCACATCCGCCTCATTTGTTGTAAGCCAGAAGGACACAGGACGTCACCAGGAAACTTTAACCAGGTTTTGTATTAGTGTTGCAACCTCTTTAAGAAAATTTGTCTGAATGACTTCTACTTAGACCAGGTGACAATATCTGACATGGCCGCTTCCGTCCCACAGTATACAGGTCCAATGAAATATTTGTTATAAAGCCATATATAAACGCATTGTACCATAATTAGACCATAATTATGAGATCCTGTTCTTCCTGCAAATAAGCATTTCTTTAGGAATATTTACCTAATTCACCAAGATAACAAAATATTACTGTTTGGAAATGAGCAAATTTTAACAGTTTACCAAGGTCTCCAAATTGTGATCCCATATAGTTACAGTTCTCCAACTGGCAATACAGTTTAGGCTCTCTGTTGCTAAAAAGTCAAGTTATAAACTTACAGAATTTCAGATTTACTAGCTATGAGGGCAGGGAATGCTAAATTTAGTCATTCAGACACTGTATTAAATCATATTTTGTGAGACATGATGGACATAGGGGCAGATTTACTTACCCGGTCCGTTCGCGATCCAGCAGCGAGTTCCCTGCACTGGATTCGGTTCCGGCCGGGATTCATCAAAGCAGTTCCTCTGACGCTGCTGCGCTGAAGTCCGCTGGAATGCTCGAAATACACCGGCCTATCCAGGATGAAGGTGAGTGAAATTTTCGCGACACAATTTTTTTTTTAAATGCGGCGGTTTTTCCGAATAGAGGTTGCACGCAACCCCCCCATCTTGCAGTTTCCGATCTTGCGTGCATACCGGCGCCGATTGTGCCAAATTCGATGCGGTGCGCCAAAAAACCGGGGCAATTCAGGTACAATCGGCGCAAATCGGAAATATCTGGGTAACACGTCGGAAAGGGAAAACGCGATCGGGCCTAGTAAAATGACACCCTTATTCTTCATTGTCTGAAGCAGTTTGCCCTCTTAAGCTGACTAAACTATGACAATTAAAATTAAGATTACATATGGAGATTAAAGCTTTTAATAGCTTAGATTTGACTTTTCAGCTACAGAAAGCTTAGGGGGGAATCATATGAGAGTTTTTAGTTTCATGCTGTACATGCCGAGGTCGAAATTTGGTGGTAAAAATCCATATCCACATAAAACACTTGCTCACAGTAGTTATGTAATCACTTTTGACATTATTGTTTTGAGAGAAATGCCCTATAGACAAACATACCACAATGAACGGCTTATATATTGTTTTTTAAAATAATTTGCGTCAGCCATAAAAAAAAGGTCACAATCCCTGTGACTCTCTGCCCATGGCATATACACGTTCCTAAGGAGGTTGTAGTGCAATGCTACACCTGGCAGGACCTGGAATACAATTAAGGTTGAGCCTTTTAGATATAAGAGCCAGTGCGTGGTGGGGGAACCCAGCTCTTGATAAATTGTACAAGCTCTAATTAAATTCCCCCCCATTTAATGTCAGAAGCCTATATTCAATTCTTTACTTATTATATATAATGATCTTTCAAGCAATCGTCTGTTCTGGAGCCATGTCAGCAATTGCCGTATTGGTTGTTCCAGTATTTTGTAGATCAGAGTAATACTCCACACCATGAAAGGTTCATGAAATTTAAATTAAATATTTTAGCTACAGCATGTTCCCTGGAACAACAACTGAAAATGTAGAAACTCTGCCTCTGGATCGAATAAATATAGATACATGGGAAATGTGTTCCCAAGACGATTAAGCTGGCCTGTCAATTATTAATTTCTTCATGCATAACGTATATGAAGTTACTGTGTCGATTTATCTTTCGTTTGACTTTCTCATGGAGGAGACTTGTAGTACTGTACTTGGCCTTAGTCACACAATGATGGAACGTGTTCAATGAGGGACAGTTTTATCCATTCTAAAATAAAATATAGTTCATATCTCAATACAAAATTGACATCATTCACTGAGATACAAAGCTTTAACAAGCAGAAGGAACATACAGGACATACACTCACCGGCCACTTTATTAGGTACGCTCGTTAACACTTCTTTTCATCAGCCAATCACATGGCGGAACTCAGTGCATTTAGGCATGTAGACATGGTCAAGACAATCTCCTGCAGTTCAAACCGAGCATCAGTATGGGGAAGAAGAAAGGTGATTTGAGTGCCTTTGAACGTGGCATGGTTGTTGGTGCCAAAGGGCTGGTCTGAGTATTTCAGAAAAATGCTGATCCTACTGGGATTTTCAGCACAAACCATCTTAGGGTTTACAGAGAATGGTCCAATGAGTGGCAGTTCTGTGGGCGGAATAAAGCCTTGTTGATGCCAGAGGTCAGAGGAGAATGGGCAGACTGGTCCAGCTGATAGAAAGGCAACAGTGACTCAAATCACCACCCGTTACAACCAAGTAGGCAGAAGAGCATCTCTGAATGCACAGTCGTCAAACTTTTGAGGCAGATGGGCTACAGCAGCAGAAGACCACACCGGGTGGTGCCACCCTTTCAGCTAGAAGAACAGGAAACTGAGGCTACAATTTGCAAAGCTCATTGAAATTGGACAGTAGAAGATTGGAAAAACGTTGCCTGGTCTGATGAGTCTCGATTTCTGCTGCGACATTCGGATGGTAGGGTCAGATTGGCGCAACAACATAGAAAAGCATGGATCCATCCTGCCTTGTATCAACGGTTCAGGCTGGCGGTGTCATGTTGGTGTGGGGATATTTTTTTGGCACTCTTTGGGCCGCTTGGTACCAATTGAGCATTGTTGCAACGACCACAGCCTACCTGAGTATTGTGCTGACCATGTCCACCCTTTATGACCACAATGTACCCAACATCTGATGGCTACTTTCAGCAGGATAATGCGCCATGTTATAAAGCTGGAATCATCTCAGACTGGTTTCTTGAAATGACAATGAGTTACTGTACTCAAATGGCCTCCACGGTCACCAGATCTCAATCCAAATAGAGCACTTTGGGATGTGGTGGAACGGGGGATTCGCATCATGGATGTGCAGACGCAAATCTGCGGCAACTGTGTGATGCCATCATGTCAATATGGACCAAAATCTGTGAGGAATGCTTCCAGCACTGTTGAATCTATGCCACAAAGAATTGAGGCAGTTCGGAAGGCAAAAGGGGGTCCAACCCGTTACTAGCATGGTGTACCTAATAAAGTGGCCGGTGAGTGTACATTTGCACTGGAATGTCTATGATACTTCACAAGCTAATTTTATTTACCACACATTTCCACATTAGGGTGGAACTACAAATTACAGCCTCTGGACATTCCACCATATCCAATAGGACCCATAAAATGAGAAGTCTTCCACAAATTGATTAAATAAACACTTGTGTGTGTGTGTGTGTGTAGATTATATAACCTGTTTAGAAGGATCAAAATGTGATCTCTAGCGTTCATTTATTCATTTTATGTCATTCATCAACAAGATGGAAGCATATTGTACACTGTGAATGGGGGGGAGATTTATCAGGGAGCTCTGAAATAATCGTAATTGTTATTATTAGCCCCTTTACGCCATCCCCACACAAAGGGGGTGTGGAGGGGTGTGTAGGGGGTGCAGGATGTGGGGGAGTGGGCCGGCTCAGTTGTTGCAGCTACCGAACTTTCACTAAGTTTGCTGCACAAATTTCTACACCAGATAGGACCGGGCATGGAGATATGGGCTTTGCGCTGGTCCTGCTGGATACATCATGAGGCCGGAGGGGCACGGATTTCATCATATGAATGTTTAACATTGAGTGATGTTTCCAGTGTGCACAGCTAGTGAATTTGATGCACTTTTTTAATTCAATTTTTTATACCGTACTAATAGTTTTAGGACAGGGTGTAACAATGAACACTATTAATTGCTTCCTCTCAAAAATGATTTTTAATCATTTGGATGTAAAAATAGATATTTAAATAGAGGAAAATAAGAAAACACAAGAGTTATCACAGTGTTAACCTTGACAGGCATAAAACCTAAACAGTACTGTGCCAGAGCAAGCGAGTGAAAGTTATATAATAAGATTATTCTTGCCTATAAAATGACATCAGATGACAGAATTCTATTGTTGAATATACAGGACTCCAACCAGTAAGAGAGCATCCTTCCTTCCATGTAAGTTAATAACATGTTAGACAGGGCTGTCTGGCTCAGGGTATAAGTTGGGCAGACCCTTTCTATCTCATGGTTAAAGAATGACTAACACATAATGGGGAATTAAGATATCCAATACAAAGACCCATTACCCTTTACACTGCACTTCAAGCTCTACTTCCAAGGAAAAAATGATAACCATATACTGACTGTCCCTGACTTAAGTACTCCCAACTTACAGAGGACCCCTAGTTATAGATGGACATCTCTGTCCACTGTGACCTCTGGTCAAGCTTTCTGGATGGTGGCACTTAACTGAACTTTAGCCACAGGCTGCAATGCTCAGCACATTGCGAGCAGTTTATAGTAGACTAAGTAACAAAATAAAGAATACAATATCATTATACATTTGGTCTCAGTTGACCACTACAAATGCAATGGAAGTTATATTTTTGGTATCTTTGGGCAGAGATCAGAAACAAAGCAGGATATGGAAAATCCCAGCAATGAAGTAAATTCAATGGCAATATGGTTTCACATCAGCATTATATTAAAGAGTTTCACACATGATTCACTTTGTGTGTAAATGGTGTTGAAAATCACACAGCTCCTTAGTAAGCATACAGGCTTTCATGTTTTCAAAGATGTTAATTTTTTTTTTACAACAATTATATGGGATAAAATTTTATTATTAATTAATTCATTTTCTTTTTCTTCTTGATCAATTTTATTTAAATTTACCAGCTTATAAAACATGATGTTGTTATCATTGATAATAATTTGAGACAGAAAAATTTACTTTATCACAGGTGAGGTACACTCTCCATTTTTGGCACACTAAGCATAAAAGACCTTAGTAGGATTAAGAAGAGAGTATACATTGTTTTAGTTTTATATTGTGTTTTATTAAAAATAGAAATAGTTTTATTATAAAACTAGAATACATGTTAACAATCCGCACACAATTCACACTCTCTCCTTAATCTTATTAGGGTCAGGGGAGTTCCTTTACGGGCAAGTGGCAGAATCCCTATTATTTTAATCTTACTAATATCACTGCATACTCTTATACCCTAGAGTAAATTATGTAGGCACCTACATAATTAGCCCTATTGTATCATTACAGTTTGAGTGGTTGCCCGTTTCAAATTTGTTTATATCTTACATTGTCCTTTTCGCCCTGAGCCCCTATGATTTCTGTGTATGCTCCTTGACTTAGCATCTCAGGAGTTATATGTAATGATATAACTGCAAAATGATTTTAGGTCATTATGATTCATAAGGGTCCATAATCAAGTTTGAATGTGCCTCAGCCAAGTCCATATTTATTCTAAATTTTCATATAATGATACATATCTTGTGAGGAGAAACATGCTCCCCTTGATCAAAGTGAAGCAGGAAATATTGACAGATTTTCACATCTCGGGGTATCCCAGTTTCATTAGCTCCCTGTAACAGTAGTTCTGTCATTCTGACAGTATTTTTATGTAGTAAGATCGGAATCATCACAAAATCAAGAGGACAGCAAAAAATGTTTTTTAAAACATTGAAAGTAATATAATTTTAATATAGCCACAACTACAATCTACTGAGCTTTTGAACAGCTGAATAAGCCATGTAAAGCAATTTTTATCTGTAACCACATGATGATAATATCTCTAGTAATAGGGGTGCTGTTGTGTTATCAGGGTGGCAGCTGTCTTCCGTATTCTATCTACAGGATTTCTGCAGCAATAGATTTAATTTTAAACCTAACTTCCTAAATTGTCAACTCATGCAGATACCCTAAAAAATGGCCTACATGTCACCTATTGGTAACATTGCTATGACTATGATTCCAATGTGTTAAGAGTGGCATGGAATACAGTAATTATTGAACCACCGTGCCAGAGTAAGCTGTGCCAAAGTCATGGAGATGTACTAGCCGGTTAATCATTTTGATGTATTTCAGTAGGTCCAGGCACCATGAATTATAATCTACCAGCCATTATTTGAAAAAGTTTTCTGGAACAAATAATAATAATCTTGTAGGAATGCAGAACGTTGCAAATCATGTGCATCCAAATACATACATACAAGGCATAATACTATACTCAGAATGTAATTCAGAGGATTGAGAAAGCATATATGCTGTTTGTGAACATCTATTCTAGTACAATTCTAGTACCTTTATGCACCATGGCTACCTCTTCTGTACCTCTTCTGTACCCCTGCTACGTGGACATACAAGTCACATCAACAATTGGAAATCTATTTCCACAAGTCCTTTGAATATAATTGCCAATAATAGTTATTCTAAAAATTATTTTCAGTTTTGGGTGTTTTGAGCCTTATTTTAACTTTTTTGCACCTATTCCATAGGGTTTTTAAAATGAAACAATTTTTGCTGCCTCAGATTTATCTAAACAGGGCAGATATGCGTGTTCCATTTGCACCTTTTTTGGTGCAAATCAGCTGAATTGCACCAAATAAGACACAAAACTATGTCAGTAAAACATTGGTGTTAGCAAGTTTCTTTAATAGAAGGAGGAAAAAGCCATAAATTGCATCAAACAAAAGGCAGTTACAGAAAAGTGAAGTGAAAAAAATACTCACTTTCCAAAAAATCTAACAAGGAAAGAAAAACAAAAACAAAAAGAACTAACTATGATAAATGACTCCCATGAAGTTTCTGTTGCTTCTTGGTACAGACTTTGCTGCAGTTTTGGACCAGAAACACTGAACTAGAATCAGAAGTGTAACTCATTCATTTAAATTTTCCATTACTTTTGAATCCACTTATGGCTTTGGTTAAAAAAATATACACTAAAAAAATTCAATGTGTGTCTTCGACCTTAAAAGGGAATAGGAGTTTCTCCCAATAGCTACTGTTTTCTGAATATATTTCCTCCCAATATCTACTATTTTTCTGAAGCCCATTTGGGTCAAAACACTACACACATATATATATATATATAAATGTATTTCCCCCTTGAGTAAAGTTCTCATGTGACTTGACTGTGAAAATAATATTATCAATCCTTTGTTTGATTAAGCTGACTTTTATGGCATTATGGCTGACGTGCAGACGTTGAGCAGAAAGCAAACATTTAGTGATATTGATTGCACCATTTGTAACCGCTCAGACGTTATCAACTCCTCACAATGATGGTTAAAGTCTACAGCCTGGAATACTGGAGCAGAGTGCTGAATAGTGACATGATATAACTATATTCTTTTATGTCTTTTTTTAATTATTTCTATTCAGTATAGTGTATGTCTGCTTTCTAGTGATCATCAATATAATGCTATACAATGAATGGAGTAGTTATAATACTGCATAAGTAAAATAACATTTGGAGGAAATAGACTGATAATTCCCAGAATGCTGAGCAGCATTAAAAATTAGTTACTGGTAGTAACTAATTTTCATGATGAAACAGACAATGCATTTAGTTTATGTCAACGTATATATCTATAATAGAAAATAAGTATTTGTCATGCTTATACTTATAATAAGTATAATAGAAAGTGCTGAGTATTGAGAGAGTAACAGAAAATTAGGACCAGTGTGCAACATTAAATGGGAGAGGATGGAGAAACATGAAATATTTTGTAAAACTCAAAAATATTGTTCACTGGTATAATTGATTAGTGATATTTTATATTGTTTGTCACTTGTAAATGTGTAAGTTTAAGAAAAAAAGTAAAGAAAATACAGTGCGCTGTGCCTTTTATAGATTCAGAAGCCTGGCATTATCA
Organism: Engystomops pustulosus; assembly: GCA_019512145.1. Taxonomy (NCBI): domain Eukaryota; kingdom Metazoa; phylum Chordata; class Amphibia; order Anura; family Leptodactylidae; genus Engystomops; species Engystomops pustulosus. The sequence continues at coordinate 182,394,273 of CM033641.1, forward strand.
ATCATCAAAATGACACGTTTTCTTTCATTTCAAAACTAATTTTTTTTTTTAAAACAGTAAAAAGTAGACCAACATACAGTCTGTGTCCCGTGACCATCTTACATTGTAGACAAATGATCAGAGTTTAAAAGATAAGAAATATAAACTTTTAGAAACCTGTATTACAAATTATTATGTGCCATTATGTATTTATGGGATTGATAATCAATCTTGATATAAAAGGTGAAACGTTTAGAAAAAACGTAACAGAAAGCCATCTGTGCAGAAGAGGAATAAGCTGGGTTCAATGGATATGGAAACATATATAAAAATATGTACATGAATTTAAAATGTTTATACCTACCTGCAAACCTTAAACCTAGTGCAGATACTACAAGCTAGATTCTCACCATTCCATGTCATATAATGTCCTCTTGCCAGCAGTTCCTTTGTCAGGTCTCCCCGTTGAGTGCAGATGTACAAGTAATGGTCTAGCTGTTATACCTTTCCCAGCATGAATAAGAAGAAGGAGGAGACTACATGGGCGGTAACTGTGCTCAGGTGTCTGATCCTGGGAAAGCTTCACAGGAGATCAACCCATGTGCTTTACACTACAGGAGAAATTGATTTATAATAGTTCATATATTAAGTGGATATGAATTTAAAAGGACGTTAAAACTGCAGTCTATCACCATGTCTATTGCAGGTGAATGCTGGCTAGTGTCCCCTACAGAAATCAAGACTGTAATGAGATTACTGGCCAGTCTCTGGTCATTTTCACATGATAGTAATCTAGTCAGTACTTTTCATAGTTGAAAGCCAAATTCAGAAAGGGATCATAAACACAGAAGGTGTACAAATCTTTACATTACACATATTCTTTGTAGGGTCCGACCCTAATATTGGCACTAAAAGAAAAGTGAAACCAAACTAAATACACATCACTGTGGTCAGTCAGTGAATAACAGACCATACGCAGGGTGGATTTCACAGACTGGCCACTGTGCAGAGGATGGCACTCAAGGTATCATAGTGAAAAATGATGGAAGGAGTCCCTTACATCACAATAAAATCTACACACCTTGATGAACAGGTCTGCTCTGGAATTCTTCAATGACCCATTGCAAGAGGAGAAATTTATTGCAGATCTGTAGTAGGAAATCCACATGCTACAGATTGTAAAATCAAAAATATAATGATGTTATTTCTTTGTACATCCAATACTTTCCCCAGTGGAGCTATTCTGGCTTTTTGGACTGATTCCAAAAGTAATAAAGGCAAATCTAGGTACTCTTCAAGTGAAAAAGTTGTTTTATTTAATTCATGCGGCCAAAAAAATGTTGTGACATTTGGGCAAGTACAATTTTGCCTTTCTCAAACAAACAAAATCCACCAGGAGAAGTAGATTGTTGGGGTCCGTTATAGGAGCGCTCTATATAAAAAAGCATTTCCGTGCTCAGTGGATGTGCAATCCACTTACCACGTATGTGCTTTTCATATAGCGCTCTCCTATAATGGACCCCAACAATCTTCTTCTCCTGGAGGCTTTTGTTTGAGAAAAGCAAGATTGTATTTGCCAAAATGTCACAAAACTTTTTTAATTGAAGAGTGCCTAGATTTGCCTTTATTATATATGGCGTAGGAAACCTTCTCAAACACCTACACTTGGAGTGTGTCTACAAGATCATTATCTTTGATTTTAAAAGTAGTTATCCATACGATAAAATGCTTCTAATGGATATACCAAACAACAGGGGTGTAACTTGAGGGGGTGCAGAGGCTGCAGTCGCAATCGGGCCCAAGAGGCCTTGGGGGCCCATAAGGTCTCACTTTCCCATATGAGAAGACTAGTACTATGAACCATACATTATAGTCAGGGGCCTGGCACAGACTTTGCACTTTGGCCCATCAGTGTCAAGTTACGCCACTGCCAAACAACGATATAGCCGTAGCGGCAAACACCAGATACCATATATAAATCAACTCCTGAGCTTCTACTCCAGCGTTGTGCAGAAGATCAAACGCTGTGTCTTTCCAGCAATAGTAAAAAGTACTGTTTCCAGCACCAGGATCCGGTAAAGCATACAGGCCTCCATTCACAAAATACATCTTCATTCCCTCCAGCACTTTATTTTCTACCACATGTAAATTGACAAATACAAAAATGCACACAGTTAGTATCAAGAATATGTCAGGCAGTTTTGGACTACTTAAAGAGGACCTGTCACCCCGAAAATGAGCCCCAACAAATGTGCCCCCCATAATACTCTCTCCAGCCCTTTTCTCCCCGGCCGACACACCCCCTGTCAGCAGGGACTTGAATACACAGCACGGGCGCGCTGCATTGACAGTGGCTGTGATTCTTCATATACAGTGCAGCCGCGGTATTCTTTATACACAGCGCGGCCGCTGTATTCTTCATATACAGAATACCGCGGCCGCGCTGTATATGAAGAATATACGTGCTCTGTATACAGGTCCCCGCTGACAGGGGCGTGCTGGGGGTGTGTCGGTCAGCCCCATAATAAATAAGGCTGACTGCACTGACACAAGATACCAGAATCCGACCTCTTATTTAGTGGTCGGATCGGTTTAAATCAACTTAGCACAAAAATTTTTTTTTTTAAACTGGCTGTGGAGAAAGGAGCTGGGGAAAGGATTATGGGGGGCACATTTGTTGGGGCTCATTTTTAGGGAGACAGGTCCTCTTTAAACTACAGCATGAGAGCTGGAGTTTGGAGGGGGGGGTAAACATATTAAATGGAACCTGACATCAGATATGGGCCACTACTAGTATGTTGTCAAGCAGCTTAACACTTTCCATATCATGTTTCTTTCGTGACTCAGTGTACCTCCATCATGCAGAAAATCAACTCAAGTGAGATGTAAACTGGTATAAAGTGAAGGAGGCAGAGAGTTTACCATCGAAGTTAAGCTCTCCCTACATCCTCCCATGTGATTGACATAATGCACAGGACTTCAGGAGATCTGCATAGTGATGTTTCTCGATGCAGGGCTATCAATTGCAGTCAATTACGTTCTTGGCAAGGAGAGCTTGACTTCAGTGCTAAATTCTCCACCTCCTTATACAACTAATTTACATCTCACTTCAAAGCTGATTTTCTGAATGATACACCATACAGGACCATGAAAGAAACATTATCTGGAAGGTTGAGCTGCTTGGCAACAAGTAGTGGTTTATTAGGTCAATATCTTTCGACAGGTTCCTTTTAAGCTCACCTCTACCTGTTGGTACAGTTGAGAGAAAATGTGCACCACTATGTGTAGTTTGCATGTGGAGTGTGCAGAGTGTGATAAATCAATCAAAAGTGGTGCACTGTCTTCGTGAATCTAGTGCCCCCTCAGGAATCAGGAATTGTGCGTGTTTTTTTTTGGTGCACTTTGCTCATGCTGCAGAACTGTGATGCAGACTGAATTGTGTCGCACGTCAGTAATAAATGTGGTGCAAACTCTGACTAAGCACTAATACGTCCCTTTAGGTCTTGTCGGACAGCTGCAACACAAAACTGGCACGGACACTTTATAAATACATGTGCCGGCAATTTCTTTTCAGTGCAAAATCAGACAGAAAACAGGCACAAATACTTTAATAAATGTGGGCCAAAGTGTCTGGTGAAAACAAGGAGAGTACACCTCACTTCACTCGGCAGCCACCCAGTATCCATAGCAATCATATTGTGCGCACCTCTGTTGGCAGATACATTGAAATGGAATGAGCATTTGGTGCGCAGTTCTGGTGAAACCAAGGACAGTACAACTCACAAACACAGGACACAGTGCAACTGTGATACAAAACTGGCGCAGACACTTTATAAATACATGTGAAAGCAGTTTGCACATTCTTTCTAATGCAGAGCAGACAAACTGGCATTGACACTTTAATAAATGTGGGCCAATATGTTTGTGACCCTAAGCACCATCCACAGTATATAGTGACATGCTGGTGGTTTAGGGGTCCCAAACTGCCAGATTTTTTCTCCTATCTATCCTATCTATCGTTCTAATCTGTATCCATTCTTTATCTCACCCCATTCTCCTTTCTATCTATCTATCTATCTATCTATCTATCTTCTATCTATCTATCTATCTCATATCCTATCTATTGGTGTTATCATCTTCTATGCTTTAGATAAAATATTCAAATAATTATTGTCAACTTGGAGTACAGTGAAGTAGAACATCAATCAAATTTTCTTCTGACCTGTTTAAACAAAAAAAAAAATCTGATTAGGCATAGGACAACCTTTCCTCATTGCATGATATGTCTTTTTTCCTTGTGTCTAATTTTTCTAGTAATGAAGTGATGTAATTGATGTATCTTTTTTTGTTTACTAAAGTGAACCATAGAGTAAAATATATCACATTCTCTACTTTCTTTTTTTTTCTGATGTTATTTTATTTTATTCTATTTATGATTATTTTGAATTAAATTTTTTTGAATCAATATCATCAAACATTCCTCATTCAATTTTAACCTAAAACTTTGTTTTGAAATTATTTAACTTTTCTGTGACACATTCGTCTTTAAATGTATTTAACTGAGTTTTATTACCGAATTTTGCAACATTCTATGATAACCCTTAGAGTTTTCTTTATAGGGTATTTTCTTTGGTCATTCACATTTGATTTACTTATCGGGATACAAATATATATATATATATATTTCTTTCCTTACTTTGAGGTTATTAAAACAATGTTGTGAAAATATTTCCCTTAAATGTATCCACCCTAGAACAGATTGTTTGCCTCGGATACAACCACTCCCTGCTGAGGGATTGCACAAAAAACAAAAATTTTTGCCTATGAAAGAGCGGGGAGTATGCATAATCCGCCCCTGTGGTAATCCACGCTGAATCCATGTGTTTTTGTGCCCCTTATAGCACATGCATTCCAGGGTGTGGGGTTGGTTGTATCCAAGGACAGCTCTCTCGTTTTTTTAAGGGACAGGAAACATTATGGGTCATTGTCTCATACATGGTACTTTTTACTTATAACATCGCATTGAAGAAATGTATATTAAGTAGCAGATTCAGTAAATTTCATGTGAACCTCCCAGATGAAATACAACATTTTAAACAGAAAATTTTATACCCATTTATTTTCTGCTTACAAAACGCGACATGATCTTTCTTTAGCCAGAATCTGCCTAAAGAAATAGATATGAAAAAATCTACTTTCAAAATCCATTGCATAAAATCTTGAGGAATTTTTTTGTGTAAATTGTAGCCATCTATCTCCCGGACTATGATCCATGATGGGAGGTGATCCTGATTGCCGTATGTGGACACAGCAGTATGGCTTTCAGAAGCCGCGTCCTGGTGACTGAAGCTTTCACAAATCTGACATATGCAGTATTTCAAATATTGTTGTAGATTCAGTTTACACAAGGGATTCTGAGGGAAGAAGATATTTTTATCTTGAGGTCTCACCCACCAGTGATAACATAATTGGATTGGTTGTACCAACCACCTCATTATGTGATTTATTAATAAGGGGCGAAGAGGGCACACGGAGCTGAAGATGAAGCGGATTGACTTCGCTATATACCACGTACAAACACTTCCACTCTTCCTCAGAGAAGCAGATTCCCTGAATTGTTACACGATGTTGTTTCCTGCCTCAATGATTTTGAGATAGCCCGACGTAGCTGATGGAGGGATCCGCCTGATTTCTTCACTCTTCTTCTACTCTCCATGGCTAACACGGTACAAATCTACACGATATAGACGGAACTTGGATGAGGGTTTCAATATCTGGAGAGATCAAATCTGAATGTCAGTCATAGCCAAATTTAATACATTGAAGCTTCTAAATTAAAAGAAATCTGTCCCCCATCTTAGGGTATGTCTGCATATATCGTTTTAATCTCAAAACTGCAGTTTACGCATAGTTGTGCTGATTTTGCAGCTAAATCAAGTAAAGCCTCGTTCACACTTGCGTGCAGATTACCTCAAGATTCTGATCACAGATTTGATCCTGATTTTACAATCAGTTTTCATTTAGAGTTTGTTCCAAAACAGTGTCTATAGTTCTTGCGAACATGGGAACACTAACCTCCGCTGCCAGTAGTAGCATCACGAACCCTTCGCACGCATACACCCCCTTTTTCATTCAAAATAATAACTAATGGTTAGCATTACAGCCGTGGATCACTGTGACTGGGTCGAACAACATCTTCAAATAGACGTTGTAGTTCTACGCCGGTTTGCAGGGTTTTCCTCCGGGTCCCTCCGTTTTTTCCTCCCCCACGTCAAAACATGCTGGAAGGTTGATTAGATTGTGAGCCCCCATTCGGACCAGGACTGATTTGACAAGCTCTGTTGCATCGCTGCGTATCTGTGTGCTTGTCGTAGTCTTTTTCATCTAGTCATTTCAATATAGGTGACTTTTTATTTAAAACGAATATACAGCATCCCCTACTTAAGACACCGACTCACAGACGACCCCTAGTTAACAAAAACGGACCTCGGTACATGGTGATTTACTGTCATTTAGCCTAGGCGTACACATAAACAGCTCAACAGTTATCATAGATTCTGCAATGAAGCTTTATTGTTACTTTATCCTGGTTCTTATGACAACCCACATTTAAAAATCCATGTCACAGAGACCAAAAAATTGTCTGGATTTAAATGCTAAATTCTAACAGTTCTGACTTACGTAAAATTCCACTTAACACAAATCTACAGAACCTATCTTGCACATAACTCGAGGACTGGCCTGAAAATCACATATCCCAAATCTCCTTCCCTAGAGCATGAATGTCTGTCCTGGAATCTGTAGTGAATGGGGGGGGGCGACCTCTAGTACAACTGTTTACCCATGACATGTGAACAAGCCTTAATGACTCATGGACAGGGTTAAGTTGACCAGGGTTTTGCTAGTCATAGTCTTCTTCTCTGATCAGCAGTTTGCAGCATCAGGTACTGGTCATAGGTTGGTGTAAAGGTGCTGAAAGATATGTTGCCTTTTCAAGAAAGAAAGCGGGGTCAGTGAGGACGTGCAAGGAATGCAGAGCTAATTTGAATATTTGTTTTTTTGGTGTGTTGTGAATGGCGGCTTGTTACATATTCATACGTCTGTTCTGTGTGTTCAGGTGTGATTACATAGATTACATGTGTGGATCTCTACTACACAGAATAACTATTTTATGACATTGACATGTTTGACATGACCATATTACAATCATTGCAACAGAACAGAGCCCAGTAGCTAATGGGGTTAAATATACTACCTATTACATGCAAATAATAGTGCTTCTTTACAGTCTAAAAGATTGTACCGGCGGTCCCCCACTTAAGGACAACCGACTGTGCAGACGACCCCTCCTCTGAATGGTTTTACTTTCGTCCCCAGACTGCCTTGATCACACTGTAAGTTTCTGTGATGAAGATTTATTGATAATTCTTGGCCGTTACTGCACAAAATTTTGAATCCAATTTTTCACTGGGACAAAAACATTTGTCTGGAAGCTACATTATAAAATATACAGTTTTCGACTTACATACAATTCAACTTAAGACAAACCTGTTGGAACCAAGCTTTGTACGTAACCACCCGGGGACTACCTTAGAATCACTCAAAGCTAATAAAGGTTAGGCTCACCATTACTGATGATTATAAGGAAGATAATGGAGGTGCCCTATGTGCCCTACTGGGGCAGAGGGGCCTTATACGGTGTGACTAAATTCTACTGGAGGCAGCTGCTGTTTTAGTCCCATATGCGCGACGACCCCCTCCATGACTTTTTGTTTGGAATAGTGCACATCATAGTTGTTCCTTATGATCCACAGTACAGCTTACAATGGAACCTCGCTGTCTAAGTCATTTCTCCAGGTCGAGTGTGGAACGACCGCACATTACCATTCCTTATCCAATCACGGGAAATTTTGTAAGTGTAGTGTGGCTTCTTGTTCTGGAGAACGAGAGTGCACATATAAATGTAATGCCTTCAGTCTGCACCATATAATACACCTTTTTTTCTCTGTTTCTGCATATATGGACACCATAACTATGCATTAGCGATCTCTTGTAAGGGAGACTATACTGTGACTCTATCTGCCACAGGACTAGTGAGTTTATGGTAGCAGGTAGTGCTCATGTACAGGAGAATGTATCTCCGTTTCTCTCCCACACGCCGAAACACACTGGTAGATGATTAAGTGTGAGCCCCATTAGGGTACAGGGACTATTTGGCAAGTTCTGTTCAACGCTGCGTAATCTGTGTGGCTATATAAATTAAAAGGAAATTATGTATTATTATTATTTACAGTATCGTCACATGGGCCATGTAATATTTTTCTTTTCTTTTACAAATGTATTAGCAAGTAAAAACCTATTACTCAAATTAACTATACTCCAATGTTTTATGCCATTACTGTCCCATTTGTCTGTGTATTTCCATATCATGAGAATTGAGGTCGCAACGTCCCCTGTAATGCTCATATAAATAGACTGCACTATGTTCATTAGTTCTAAGATAATATTATGGAAGTGAATGGAGCACAAGCAATCATTTAAGAGTTCATAATTAGAGATGAGCGAGCACTAAAATGGGTCGGGTACTCGTTTTCGAGACAACTTTTCCCGATTCTCGAGGCTCGTCTGAATAAACGAGCCCCATTGAAGCACTGGGAGACTCAAGCTTTTCACAGGACCAAGGCTCTGCCAGGGAGCTTGGCCAAACACCTGGGAACCCAGAAAAGGAATGAAAACCCACGAACATGGACAAACAGCAGTGGCAATCATGCATTGCTGCCTCTATCTGCTCAAAATTCGCCCCATTATGCCAAATTATGGACCACAGCAGGGCCATGACAGAGTGACCGAATTTAGCTAGATCATCTAAACATCAATAATTGGACCCTGACACTTAGGGGACTGCATGCAGAGGCATTGGCAGCATGCAGGCTAGATAGTCGCATGGCGACTACCCTAATGGACTAGGTTTTCATCACCAAAGGAGGTCAATAGTTCCTATGTAACAAGGTTGACGATATATTTAGTCGATAAGCAGCATGTTTGCGACATAGTGAACAAGTTCCATAACTTATCGTTAAACACCCCTAAGAATGCCTGACACAGCTCTTTGATAGGCGACGACATGTGGAGGCACCCATGGAGACGACTTCCAGATAATAGCGACAGTATGGGGCATCCATATTGCGCTGCTATGATTGCAACTCAGGTCTACGCATGGCGGCGACAGAAGCGCCGAGTTTCCACTATGTATCTGTGAAACCCCTGAAAATTCTGGCCTGAACCAGCTCGTTTGATAAGGGGATGAGTGCTGCATATCCTCTCTTGCTCCAGGTCTGGGGATAAGAGTTGAAATGAGACCTTGGTGGACGCTGGTGGTAGATCGTGGAGGCAAAATGACAGGAAACGCAGGAGCACCGATGCAGGATGCCTCTGAGCTGCATAATCTTGGGATGGAGCTGGCGGCCCCTGCATCGAGCCTTTCGCCTGTCCCAGCCCCTGTCTCTCGGCTCCTCCCCACCCAAAATATACAATTTCCCAAACCAATTTTTTAGGAATCGATTCTCTTCTCATGGGTCTTTGAAGGCCTGTATATTTGAAATCCCAAGGTAAATTACCCCAAAGACACAGGTCCATCAAGTCTAACATATAGGAAGTAAACAAATTATTTTTCCCATAACCTGTAATATATTTGTTCTTAAGAAAAGCATCCACATCTCTCTTGAGCATGCAGAATCCGCCATAACAACCTCCTGCAGCAGAGAGTTCCATAGTCTCACTGCTCTTGTTTATATTGATGGTGGAATCGTCTCTCGTCTAGGCGCAGAGCTAGTCACAGGCTTAGGTATGGAAAGATTTTTGAAAAGGTCCCTGTACTGCCCATTCATATATTTGTACATTATAACAAGGTCTCATCTTTTTTTCTAAACTGAATAATCCCAAATTTTCTAATCTGTCATTGTACTCTAGTCCCCCCATTCCCCTAATATTCTTGGTTGCTCTCCTTCACACCCATTCCAGTTCTACTACGTCCAATTTATACTGTATACAATATTCCATGTGTGGTCTGACCAGTGATTTGTAGAAGGCAGTATATTCCTCTCTTTTTGCTTTAGCAGAAGCCGCCTGGCTCTGGTCACTAAAATTACGTTTACTATCCACCAATACCCCCAAGTCCTTTTCAGCTCAAAAAAATAGCAATTTTCCCCTCAATTACAAATTAAATTTTTGGAAGAAAGTTCTAAAAGTGCCCCCAAAGGCAGCAAGAAAAATGAATGCCCACATATATTGCCCACATAATAGGCAATTGCTAAATGGCTTATTCCAGACATCCGTATATATTCCCCTTCCCCTATTGGTAAAGCAATGTCTGGGGGGTTTTTATTGCTGCATTGGTATACAGCTTTTTTCTTTTCTGTTAATGTCCTCAATTTGCCCTCAGTTAAAATGTAATTAATTACATTTCATTGCCTCTATAGGGTAAGTGATAAAAATAAATAATAATTCAAGTATGGAATTTAACAATTTTCACAGTACAGACTATGCATCTTTTAAAAGGCATAATATTTTCTATTTTTCCATTAATGTAGTTGTTTGAGAGCTTATTCTGTGCAGAAGGATCTAGGTTTTTTTTATCAATAACCTTTTTTAAAATAATATAAAATTCTAGCATGCAACTTTAAGGTTTTACTTTTGCTTTGCCTTTTGCTCCACAGGTAAAGTAAAATGTCACCTTCATTCAATGGGTCTTTTGATGATACATTGAATTTAGGTTTTACTGGTTGTATAGAATAAAAAGCCATTTTGTGAAAAAAATGTTGGGATGTATCTGAGAGATATGTTGAGAGGCATACGGTAAAAGTTTTTATTTTTCTGTTGATGAAGTTGTTTTAGAGCTCGTTTTGTGTAGGAGGAGCTAGTTTTTTCAATTGAAACCCTTTTTGCACATTTTAACACATCATGCCAATTTCTGTGATGACTAAATATCTGCATTTTTTAATCTTTGTTATTGCATCCTTAATCTAGGTTTCATTGTGCTTTATGCTGTTATTATAGACAAATTGATGCCAAATATCTATGTTCTTTCACTTTTTGACAGTAATTTTATTAGACAAAGCTGTGTTTATTATTCTTATTAATCTATATATCAGATATTTATGATGCAAGACACTTCACTTACAAAGCTATATGCTTAATTTATATGTGACTTGGGAGTTAGCAGGTTCCCTTGAGTTACTAAAACGGAGACTATAAAAAATGTTTAAGAAATATTCCTTCAATCTGAATAGCAAGGAAAAAATTGAATTTTATAATTTTTATTTTATTCCCTTCTGCAAACAAAACCGTCTTCATTAATTGTGTTGTCAAATTCTGTATAATGTGGACTGGCAGGTCAGAATGAGTCATATCCTGAATTAGTCATCCAGCACCCCTCCTATACACATACCAACACCCACAGATAACAGAATGAACACACTGCAAGCATGGTAAACGATATACCCGTATCTGAAATAAGGCATCAAGCTGCATATACTGTACAATAAGCCATTCACAGTAAAAGTATGTCTAGGGTATATTCACAGTGCATTATAATATGAAACAGAAGCGGATACAGGCTGAAATTTTATTGATAATCCTTGTTCCCATCACAGCACAAAATTTTGAAAAATTGATTGTCACTGGGACAAAAAAAAATTTGTCTGGAGCTACAATTATAAAATATACTTGTTCCGACTTACATACAAATTCATATGTAGAAATCAACCATGTACAAAACATTTTAAAAAACCTACAAATACTAACCCCGCTCCTCTTCATCTTGATGCCAACGCTGTCCAGCGCTAAGCTTGACATGCCAGGATCACCTAGAAAATAAACTTATAATTAGCAGCACGGATCACTGGGACACCTGCACAGATAACAGAATGAACACACTGCAAGCATGGTAAACGATATACCTGAAATATATCTGAAATAAGGCATCAAGCAGCATTTTCTATTCAATAAGCCAATATACTCCAATGAAAGAATTATCAAACTGCAATATCATGGAATGCTTATTCACAGTGAAAGTATGTCTAGGGTATATTCAAAGTACATTATAATATGAAACAGAAGCGGATACAGGCTGAAATTTTATTGATAATCCTTGTTCCCATCACAGCACAAAATTTTGAAAAATCAATTGTCACTGGGAAAAAAAAAAATTTGTCTCCAACTACAATTATAAAATATACTTGTTCTGACTTACATACAAATTCATACGTAGAAATCAACCATGTACAAAACATTTTTAAAAACCTACAGAATACTAACCCCACTCCTCTTCATCTTGATGCCAACGCTGTCCAGCGCTAAGCTTGACATGCCAGGATCACCTAGAAAATAAACTTATAATTAGCAGCACGGATCACTGGGACACCTGCACCTTCCTCTCCAATGCTTGGAGCTTAGGAGAGTGAAGTGACCTCACGCTAGAGATGCAAATTCATGCTTTTCGGGTGATGTCACCTCCCTCTCCCAGCATGCAGTACAGCTGGAATACAGCTCATGCTGCAATAAACACAAAAACAAAACCATTAAAAACTCTTCAAATAAACATTATTTTTTTTATCAATAATCTATTAACATAAATTAAAAAACTAAAATATATAAAGATCAGATGATCAGATTTTTTAAAAATTAAGATCAAATAAAAGTGGCTGGTATGTGAGCCATGTGTTAAGGGTTAATTTAGACAGCCTTATTATTATAATCTCAGTGAAAGTAAGTTTAACAGCATGGGTTTTATGAGGAATTGATATTATCTAATCTAGTTCTAGATTAGTTCTGGATTAGATCTCTATGAGCCGTTGGTTGTCATAAAAACTAAATATATTTTCACAAACTGCCATTAGAGAGCATTGCCTCTATCCCACTATTTCCGCTTTGTTAAGAGACGGATGCTGATTCATATGTCCGTTTATAATATACTGATGTATTTATAAATATATACGATCATGTATGACTTTTTGCTTTGCTGTATAGACACATGCCACATATGGTATGGTTTCATATATATATATATATATATATGTATATGTAAATTTTTCCTATCACTATGGGGGTCATTTACTAAGGGCCCGATTCGCGTTTTCCCGACGTGTTAACCGAATATTTCCGATTTACGCCTATTTTTCCTGAATTGCCCCGCGCACGCGAAAACCCGACGGATTCAGAAAAACCGCCGCAAAAAAATTGGTCGCACGGGCCATACTCACATGCACCACGATGAACCACGATGAAGACGATGAACTCCGGGGCACCTCGGCGGACTTCGGCGCAGCAGCGACACCTGGTGGACATCGGGCGCAGGACCTTCATGAATCGCCGGAAGACCCGAACGCTCGTCAGAGAAGCCGCCGCTGGAACTCGAATGGACCGGGTAAGTAAAAGTGCCCCTATGTGTTATACTAACACCTATTTACTATTGGCTATTATGGACATTTTTCCTTACCTCTTCATGGTATTAACTTTATTTACTAGCATTATTGTATTCGCTGTGTAGTTTTTGACAAAGGCCTGATTTGGCTCGAAACATCCATTGTACACTGCTTGCCTTCATAAAGAATTACATTATTTACCATACGCGGTGCATAGCCCTTTATTTTGAAGATTGTATTTGGGGTTGTATCCCAGGCAAATCCCGTGGACAATAAAACATATGAAATCAGAAAATTTATTAACTGTAAAACCACAAATGTCATCTATGTGGCAAAATGTAGCTGTCCCAAATTATATGTAGGGAAGACAACCCAAGAATTTAGAAGACGTATCTCTTCGCATTTAAGTACGACCCGCACAGGGAAGGATACGTCCTTAGCAAGACACCTCCGTCTCAAACACAACGGAGATACAGAGCATCTCCGTTTTTGGGGGATAGACACCCTTAAAATGGGCCCTAGAAAGGGCAATATGGACCGCCGACTAATGCAATTAGAAGCCAAATGGATCTATCGGTTGAAGAGCCTAAGCCCATGTGGACTAAATGAAGGATTTACCTTCACACCCTTCATTTGAAAAACTTTTGAAGTAAAAATAGTGCAAGTAATCACTCTTGTTCCCTACAAATGACTCATAAAAAAATCTAGTGACTATACACAAGTCCTTATAAAAATATCACACACAAATAAGAGGTGAAATACGTGCACACCTCCGAAAAACCAGTCCCTATTACCTTCTCGAACATCTATGACGAAAAACAACAATGTACCAATATAGCGCTAGTGACCTCCTTTGTCTCCTGGTGACCTTATCAATCACCGGGACCCCGTGAAATACAAGTATGACATCATAACTGAGGCCATATTCTGCTTCGCTCCGATTTATCGGGCCATTACCCCGACCCATAAGTCATTTTCTCGTAATCCATAATAGATCCACAATTGAACCGCATAATCTATGTGTCACACAATACGTATACTTACCAAATAGTATGATATCTATTTAGTTGGCCTTTAGAATCACTCTCTCTAAGTTGGCGCGCCTGCGCTAGAGAATTAAGTGTTCACGTCACCATGGCAACCAGATCTACAGTACGAGGACATGGCTTGCCAGCCAATGCGCATGCGCCACTTAGTGCGCATGCGCATAGTAAATCAACTCATCGCGTGATCATAGCAACGAGACCTATATGACGGCAGTATAACAAACAAATACATGAACCAATGAAGAGCGAGTCTCGGAGCGATGACGCCTTATCGAGCCCCTCCCTCAACCAATCACCAACGGAATTTAGCGGTTTGAGCAACCAGCTGACGCATGAAGGTGACCTCTCGATGGGTGATTGGGTCACATAGCGCACACCTACTCACAATGATGTCATCGTACCAAGGTATTATAAGGTGATACGGACACGCCAAGCACATCAGTTCAGCCCTGACCCCCTGAGGACGCCAGTTTATGGCGAAACATGTCGGGGGGGCTGATTGAGTGGCTTATATTTTAATAGTGATGATAGGCAGTGGGATCAGCTACCACCCTTATATGTCGGACTGCAGCGACATATTGTTAGGATAACTTTAGTTCATTACAGTGATTAGTAGAGCACCGTGGGAGACGCACAAACAAAAATTGAATTTTCATCTCCCATTTTCATTAGGGATAATAAGAGTAGCATCAAAAAGAGTAAGCTACTCAGTAATAGAGATAGTAAAGTATGAGTGTGTATGTGGTACTCCTGAAAACCTTTATTAAGTGAGCAAGTATGCCTGCGAATTGAAAGTGGATAGGTGACACACACCACCAAATAGTGGATCTCCTCTGATGATATAGGTGACCGACACCTTGGTAGTATAATAGCATCCATATTTAGAGCCAGAGAGGCCTTTTCCATCCTTGATAGAGTGAAAGAGTTACCAGTAACACACACCTCGCTATCACAGATCTGAGCGTTCTCCCTATAAGGTGTCATTACATACACAAATCTACAACCCACTGCCATCACAAAGATTTTAAATCTTTCGGTCTTGCACATATACCTCTAATGAATGACCAACACAGAACGCTGTTCTGATTTTAAAATGAAAACTAATTAAAAGTTAAATTTTACAATTATATCTTTTCTTTTTCCCAAGTTTGGTCTAAAGACCTTTATTTGCAGAAATGCAATTTGAGTTAAGACATTGACGTATTGTAGGTCTAGACCTTAATCTACAAGCCTAGATCTTTTCCATAAACCGGTGATTGGTATCCCAGGCTAAATGCACAATTGAGAAGTGTGAACCATCTATATAACAACACAATGTAAAAGTACTAATAGGTTGTGTAACAGATGGTCTCAGTAGTGTTCCTTGAGATTACTCTTAGCAAAACCTGTGCGGACAGAGTGGATATCCTTTTCCTCTTTTTTTCCTTTGCTACTTACCTTGGATCTAGACCAAGCGCACTCCATCTTCTATCCAGCACGGAGCAACCTTCAACAGTGTTGATTTTGTGTATATTCAGTCTACTTGCTGGATACATTATTTAAATATATCCACCTTAAAATCTTACGTTTGCAAGAAATGTGTCTCAAATGTGTGAAATATAAAGATGAAAACACCCGTAAATTGCTGTTAAAGAGAACCCGTCCTGCAAAATAACCCCCTAAACTAAATATATTTTCATAAACTGCCATTAGAGAGCATTGCCTCTATCCCTTCATTGTTCCTCTACATGCCTGTAAACCTAAGCAATGAGGTCCTAAAGCTGTATGCAAATGACCTGTGAAATGTCCAATGAAGCATTAGCATATTCAAGCTGTCCAGCTTATTCATGAGTGGGAGGTACAGCCACACCCCCAGTGCATGACTGACAGCCTGTATAATGATGTGAGGCTGTATAATGATGTGCTGCCTGGTGCTGGTGGCCACGCCCCCTGCAGCCTGTGTGTACATGTGTCTGTGTGTTTAGGAGAGATACAGCAGCTCCAGGCTGCAGCCATGTTACAGCAGAACATGTCAGATTCCTGTGTAGCTGATGTCTGTGTCTCTCACCTGTATATTAGGAGGATGCAGCATGTCAGCAGATGCAGCACACACACAAGTCAGACATAGATGTAGAGGGAACTGCATTATAAAGGAAGCACTATGTTGTGGCGATCTTGGATGCTCCAGATCAAATTATACACCACAACTCTAAGGGAATTGGCCTTCCCAAAATATTCTCCTATTTCCTTATGTGCCCAGGGTCATTGGTTTTTACAGTAAAATATAAATTTCAGCAAAGGAAATTAATCCAGCTAAAGTGATGAACACAGAGGGGGTTATTTATCATTTGACCAGCTCCTTGGGACAGTTCTATTTTTGGGAGCTAGGATGCCCATCAGATTCATTAAAGTGGCTTTGGCCCTTTAATAAGTGTTTGTATAGTCTATTTTCTGCCTGGATTTTTTTTTTCAAAAAGCCCCCAAAAATTCTCAAAATGCATAAAAAGTCTGAGCACATCCACTTTTTGCAAAGGTCCCAGGTCATGAATCTGACGGAATCTATGTTTCTGCCAGATTAATGAAGAGGGGGAAATTGTCCTGTGAGACTTTTTAGCAGTAAAAAAAGTCTCAAAAACCATAATGCAACTACCTTGAGACTTTTTTATTCCAAAAAGCCCAGGAAAACCAATGATAAGTAACTCCCAAAAAGAAAATGTTATACTGTTACACATATGCTTGGATGAGATGGAGGCTTGGGTAAAAAAAAATTAGTCTATGTTGTCTCATGCCCATAACTTCACAGTTATTTGTATGCAAAAGGAAGATAACATTACCTATTAAATTGTAAAATATTGTGAAAAAAAGGGACTTGGGAGTCATTGCTGATTGTAAACTTAACGGTAAAGACCAGCTAGTTGAAAAAGAATATAATAAGGTGAACCAACATACATCATGCTAATAAAGATCAGCCACTTTAATCACTTTAATCAAGACACAGTACAGGTTGAACAGTCTTATAAGCAGGAATACAAAGTAATAAATCATAAGGGTGGATGACGTAACCCAGAAAGTTGATCAAAATTAGGGTTAATTAGCTATTTAGAGGGATCAAAAAATTACCATGTGTAGATATTTCTACAGTCAATACAGAGATCAATCCTATGATCTTTTAATACAAAAAAAAACTTGTTACCAGTAGTGGGGACTTTTTTTTTACTAGTCAATAAAAGATGTTTCCGCACAAAGATTTGGAAGGAGGTTACAGTTCCAGCAATAGGCCTATAGAACTCTGTTTCTGTAATGCTGTTATGGGGAAAAAACTAAAAGAGCTCATGCTGTACCCAGATGCTTTTAGTTCCAAGAATTTTTGTAATGGGGATGTATCCAGATTTGGAGAAATGGATTTAGTCTGCAAAAACCTTTCATGTGTGAATACTAGAATCTATCATAGAAGAAAGGCCTTGAAAAGAACATGGTGGACCAATCAATATCTTCTGTCGCATCCATTGCCCTCCATGATGATGCTGGTGTGGCAGCATATTTACTTGGACATTGGTGTCACCACTCCATTAAGGTACATCCTTTGCATGGTTCTTGTTACTGATTGCTAATGTGACTGTAACCCTAAGCTTAGTTTTGTTTTACTTCTGCCTTTCTCCTTAGATTTTAATTTGCTTCCTAATGATCTGTTCATAAAGTTTGTACCCTGGTCCATCCTCTCAATATATCTTAGCCATTCTGTGGCTTGTCACATCCTGACTGCTTGTCTGGTAACAACTCTGGTAATATTTCTAACTATGCTCCATCAACCACGGAACAGTGACTAATATGGAATGTGGTAGAATAACCAGTACCAAATCAATTGCAACGAAATGGATAAACTTCTCAGGTCTCAGTGTCTTAGGGCGCGCGCAGCAACTTTAGATAATTTAAAGGGCCAGCGCGCCATTAATTGGCGCTAGCTATTTCCCATGAGGCTATTTATACCTGCCTCTCCCATCACACCCTGCCGGATCTTTGTGTCTCACAGCCTGAGAGAAAGCTCTATTGCAGTTTTCCTGCGTTCCAGTGTCTCCTTCGTTCCTGAGTCCTTCCGTGTTCCCGTGTACCAGTGTTCCTCCGTGCTGCCCTCCTGTGTACCAGTGTTCTTCCGTTCTGCTGTCCTGTGTGCTGTGTTCCTGTACCCCTCTGCTTGGACCTCCTGTTGCTGACCCCGGATTGGACTCTGATGTTGCATCTCTGCCGCCTGCCCTGACCCTGTGCCTGGACTTTGACCACAAGATTGATTGCCGTTCCTGTACCTCGACCTTGGCCGCCACTGCAGACAAGTCACGCCTGAGGAACGACCTGGTGGTACCACGCCGCAGCTTGTCTAACCCGCTTTGCGGCGGGCTCTGGTGATAATGATCTTTGCTCCTAACATCCGACTGGCGTCCAGCGTCTCTCTGTATACGGTCCCCGCTGACAGGGGCGTCTGGGGTTTGTCGGTCAGAGGCCCCAAATGAATAAGGCTGACTTCACTGAACCAATAGAACCAGATCCCGACCCGCTTATTTAGTAAAGTGTTCGGAATCGTTATAAATCAACTTAGCCACCAAAAAAACAAAAATTTAAACTGGCTGTGGGGAGAAAGGAGCTGGGGAAGGATTATGGGGGGGCACATTTGTTTGGGGCTCATTTTTGGGGTGACAGGTCCTCTTTAAACCTACCGCATGAGAGCTGGAGTTTGGAGGGGGGGGGTAACATATACATTGACCTGACATCAGATATGGGCCCAACTACTAGTATGTTTTGTCAAGCAGCTTAACACTTTCCCAAATCATGTTTCTATTCGTGACGCCAGTGTGCTTCCCCAGCAGAAAATCAACTCAAGTGAGAGAGGAAGCGACGGCGAAACGTGCGTCGGGTGGCTGTGGTGGTGGCCCAGGTAATTTATATCTCATAATTGGTAGACCACTTGTATGGCTATAACTATATGCCGGTTTTGGGCATTGCTGATACCTGGTATTACTTTGTTGCTATGATCACTTTTCATGGCTAGGTGGCAATATCCCCTTTGGATCATTGTTTGTTGACTTTGACCACCACCGCATGTCCGGTTGTTTTTGTTGTTTTATTTTATGTTTTTTAATATGCTTTTTGATTGTCCTATTTTGTCATTATACAAAGATAATTTAGTAATATCAAGATATGGATTAGTTGTTTATGGTTGAGTTTAAATTGATTTCCATATACGTTTTTGTTTTGGTACTTGCATTCGTTGCATAGTATATGACTATACCGGATTGTAGAGTTCATCTTCATTGGGTATTCTCAAGTGTAGATAGTAAAAAAACCTGTTTAAAGTAAGGAGGCAGCAGGTTACCATCGAAGTTAAGCTCTCCTACATCCTCCCAGGTATTGACATAATGCCAGACTTCAGGAATCTGCATCGTATGGTTTCTCGATTGCAGGCTATCAATTACAGTCAATTAGTCTTGGCAAGGAAAGCTCATGACTTCTTGCTAAATTTCTCCACCTCCTTATCAACTAATTACATCTCACTTCAAGTCAAAGCCTGATTTTTCTGGATGATCACCATACAGGACCATGAAAGAACCTTATCTGGTAGGTTGAGCTGCTTGGCAACATACACGTAGTGTGTTTATTAGGTCAATATCTTTTGACAGGTTCCGTTTTAAGCTCAACTTACCTGTTTGTACAGTTGAGAGAAAATGTGCACACTTGTTTGTATTGCATTGTGGAGTGCAAGATGTGATAGATCATCAAAAAGTGGTGCACTGTCTTTCCTATGAATCTCATGCCCCCCTCAGGAATTGTGCGTGTTTTTTTTTTTTTTTGTGCAACTTTGCTCATGCTGCACTGGCACCGATGAATGTGTCGCTAAACGTCAGTAATAAATGTGCGCAAACTCTGACTAAGACACTAATAAACTTCCCTTTCTGTCTGACGACAGCTGCAACACAAAACTTCCGGACACTTTATAAATACATGTTCCGGAAATTTCTTTTCAGTGCCAAAATCAGACAGTAAACAGGCGCAAATACTTATAAATTGTGGCGCAAGTGTCTGGGTGAAACAAGGAGAGTCAATCTCACTTCACTCGGCCGCAGCCACCCATATCCATAGCAATCATATTGTTGCGGCACCTGTTGTTCGATACCTGAAATGAAAGCATGCGTGAACCATACAGTACAAACTCACAAACACAGGACACAACAGTGCAACTGTGATCAACTGGACTAACTGGCGAGACACTTTATAAAATACATGTGAAACGCAGTTTGCACATCTTTCTTCTAATGGCAAAGCAGACCAAAAAACTGGCATAGACACTTTAAAGGGGTTTGTCCTAGTTTAAAAAAAAATAAAATATATGGGCCTGAGGGGGTGCTAACAACAATAAAGCTGTACTTTACGCTCCGTGCCTCACGGATCCGGCGCCATGTAAAACATGGCCCACCGAGTCACGCGCTGGACCTCAGCTTCCGCGCCGCCGTGCCGGGTCGCCCTATCCGTCCCTATACACAGCATGTGTAATGGGGCCGGAAGGTTGTCGGTTCCGGCCGCAACTGATCCCAGCGCGCTCCACAGCGCATTTGTTTGGTTTACAGTGGGCCGCCCGACTGGAGCAGACACATCGCTGGATACCTATGGCACCGGATGGTACAGTACAGCTTTATTGTTTTACGTCACCCCACCTCCCGGCCACATATATATATTTTTTTTTTTTAAACTCGGAACACCCTTTATAAATGTGGGCCATAGTTTGTGACCCTAAGCCCATCTACTGTTATGGACAAGGCTGTGGTTTTTATGGGTCCCCAAACTGCCAGAGAGGTTCCTTCAAATGTATTTTTCCGTAGTTAGGAAGTGCAAAACAATTTTTATAATAAATTTTTTATACACATTTCCCAACCATTTTTTTAGAAATCGATTTCTCTTCTCATGGGTCTTTGAAAGGCCTGTATATTTGAAATCCCCCAAGTAAAATTACCCCCAAAGACACAGGTCCATCAAGTCTACATATAGAAGTAAACAAATTTTTTGTTCCCATCCACACACTCGTGAATATTATTGTTGTTGCTTAAGAAAAGCATTCCAACATCTAGCTCTTGGCGATGCCAAGAATCCGCCAAAAAAGACAACCTCCTGCAGCAATAGTCTATACGTCTCCGCTCTTCAGTAAAGACCTTTGTATATACTAACGACTATGAAGGGTGGTAATCTCCATCTCGTCTAGGACCGTAGAGGGCTAGTCACGGACCAGGTATGGAAAGATTTTGTGAAAAGATCCTGTACTCGGCTTATTCATATATTTGTACATTATAATGGTGTGGTCTGACCAGTGATTTGGGGTAGAAGGCAGTAATAGTCCACTCTTTTTGCTTTAGCAGAAGCCGCCTGGCTATGGTCACGTAAAAATTACGTTTACCATCCACCAATAACCCCCCATTCCTTTCAAGCTCAAAAAAATAAGCAATTTTCCCTCAATTAACAATTACTATTTTGAAGAAATGTCTAAAAGTGCCCCCAGGCAGCAAAAAAATGAATGCCCCATATATTGCACATATAGGCAATGCTAATGCTATTCCAGACATCCGTATATATTCCCCTTCCTGACACATTTTTTTCCCTATGGTAAAGCAATGTTGGGGGGTTTTTTTTAGTTGCTGCATTGTTATAGCAGCTGTTTTCTTTTCTGTTAATGCCGTCAATTTGCCCTCAGTTAAAATGTAATTAATTACATTTTATTGACTCTAAGGGTAAGTGATAAAAATAATAATAATTCAAGTATGGAATTTAACCAATTTTTACAGTTACAGAATATGCATCTTTTAAAAGCCTAATATTTGTCTATTTTTTTCCATTAATGTAGTTGTTTGAGAGCTTATTCCGTGCAGGAGGATCTACTCGTAGGTTTTTTTTTATCAATAACCTTTTTTAAAATATATAAAATTCTAGCATGCCATTTTAAGGTTTTACTTTTTGCTTTGCCTTTTGCTCCACAGTAAGTAAAATGTCACCTTCATTCATGGGTCTTTGATGATACATTGAATTTAGGTTTTACTGGTTGTGATAGATAAAAAGCCATTTTGTGAAAAAAAAAATGTTGGGATGTATCTAGAAATATGTTTGAGAGGTATATGGTAAATGTTTTATTTTTCTGTTAATGAAGTTTTGTTTTCGGGCTTGTTTTGTGTAGAAGGAGCTAGTTTTTTTTCAATTGATTGATTCAATTAACACATCTTATTTTTTTTGCATCACGATTCATGTGAATTTTTTCTGTCATGACTAAATATCTTCATTTTTTAATATTTGTTATTGCATTCTTAATCTAGGTTTCATTATGCTTTAGTCATGTTGTGCTATTATTATAGACAAGGTGATGCCAAATATCTATGTTCTTTCACTTTTTGACAGTATAAAATAATTTTATCAGACAAAGCTGTGTTTATTATTCTTATTATCTATATATCAGATATGTATGATGCAAGACACTTCACTGACAAGCTATATGCTTAATTTATATTGACTTGGGAGTTAGCAGGTTCCCTTGAGTTACAAAAAAACGAGACATAAAAATGTTTAAGAAATATTCCTTCAATCTGAATAGCAATGAAAAATTTAATTTTAGAATTTTTATTTTATTCCCTTCTGCAAACAAAACCGTCTTCATTTATGTGTTGTCAAATTCTGTATAGTGGACTGCAGGTCAGAATAAGTCCATATCCTGAATTAAGTCATCAAGCACCCTCCTAACACACATACCAACACCCACAGATAACACAATGAACACTGCAAAGCATGGTAAAACGATATACCCGTTCTGATAAGGCATCAAGCAGCATATACTGTACAATAAGCCTTCACAGTAAAAGTATTCTAGGGTATATTCACAGTGCATTATAATATGAAACCAGAGTGGATACAGGCTAAATTTTATTGATATCCCTGTTCCCATCACAGAAGCACAAATTTTGAAAAATCGATTGTCACTGGGACCAAAAAAAAATTGTCTGGAGCTACAATTATAAAATAACTTGTTCCGACTTACATCAAATTCATATGTAGAAACATTTTAAAAAACCTACAGAATACTAACCCCCACTCCTCTTGTATCTTGATGCCAACGCTGTCCACGCTAAGCTTTGACATGCAGGATCACCTAGAAATAAACTTATAATTAGCAGCACGGATCACTGGGACACCTGCACCTTCCTCTCCAATGCTTGGAGCTTAGGAGAGTGAATGCCCCTCACGCTGGAGATGCAAATTCATGCTTTTCGGTGACGTCACCTCCCTCTCCCTGTTAGGATGGGTACACACAAGACAGGGAAGGTGAGCCCTGAGCCTTCCCCCAACCTCTGTCCCTTCCTATAGCCTAAGCCCCCCCACGCTAAACCGTGGGGCGACTACTTTGAAGGACTCGGAATATACGAGTAAGTGTGGATAAGGGCAAACACAAACAGACTGACAAACAAGAACATAAAAGAATAGTAAACAAGCCGAGTCACAACTAGAGGAACGTCAAAGGCAAATCAGTAAGCAAGAGTCAAAGTCCAAAAACTACCGACTTTAACAACAATATAGATACGATACTGAGGCAATACAAACGAGCGCAACCAGGGAGAAAGGGATTTCAAACACTGGCACTGGGAACTAGTGAAGCTGCAATTTATGCAGCCAGAACTCCACTCCAGAATCTGATAGGAGCTGGACAGTACCTGGAATTAACCCCTCACGGTGCGAATACCAGGCACCCCCAGCAGAGGTTCAAAGTCCCAGCCCCTCCTAGACAGCGCGAATCTTAGCAGCCGCTGCCCAGACGAGGTGGAGTTGCGCGGATAACGCGCCGGGGTACGGAGAAACTGCTGCTGGCACCACCAAAGACCAGAAGTCCCCATCACATCCCCTACGAACTGACAGTACCCCCCCCCTGACGGGGGCCTTCGGACCCTAGATCTCTAAAATGCTTCTGAGGGTTGGCCTGATGAAACAACCTGAGCAACCGTGGAGCATGACATCTCTAGCCGGAACCCAAGACCTATCCTCAGACCAAAACCCTTCCAATGGACCAGGTACTGCGGAGTTACCTACCCATCTGGAATTCACCACTTTTTTTTTCCACTTCAAATTTCCAGTGTTCCCCTCCACAAGAGGAGAAGGAGGGTCAGGAAGAGGCCACCCAGGGTCCACATAGCGCTTAAGAGACTTTTATGGAAGGTGTTATGAAACCCGCCACCCTGCTGGAAGTGTAATCTTAAAGGAACCGGGTTACCATATGAGTGACAACAACTGACCCACAAACCTGGGCGCAAACTTCAAAGAGGGGACCTTCACTTTAAGGTTTTTCGTGGATAACCACACTTTATCCCCCACCACAAAACGTACCATATTTAGTGAGCCTTCTTCAGTCTGTTTGGACCATAGAATCTTGTGCCCTCCGAATACTCTCCCCCGAACTTGTGACCAGAGCGAGCGTACTTGGAATGCATAGCTTCCCCGCTCGAGGAATATTAGAGACCCCACAGATGAAAAAGAGAAACGTGGATATGAAAACCATAATGCGAAAAACGGTAGATACCTGTGTGGACGAACTACAGTGGTTATTAATAGCAAATTCTGCCAACGGAAGGAATTTCACCCACTGGTCCTGACTGTCCTCGAGACAAGATTCGCAGATATTAAGGCTCATCTCTCTCCTTTCATTCTCCTCGGACTGACCATTAGACTCAGATGAAACGCAGAGGAGAACCAATTTAACTCCAGTCTAGAACAGAATGCTCGCCAAAATTTGGAAACAAATTGTACGCCCCATCAGACACAATATCATCTGGTATACCATGGAGGCGTACAATATTCTGTATAAACAAATCAGCCAATTCTTCAGCTGAGGTAACTTTTTTAATGGAACAAAGTGTCCCATCTTGGAGAAACGGTCCCCTCATACCACCCAAATCACTGTATAAGCCTTGAGTGCTGCCAGATCATGACAAAATCCATTGACACTTTAGACCATGGCCTGGTGGGAACTGGAAGCGGAAGAATAGGCCCCTCAGGACGTCTCCGGGAGATCTTTCCTCGCGCCAGACCCCTGACAGGCATTGGACAAATGTGTGCACATCTTTAGTCATGTGAGGCCACCATTAAACTTCTCTTTACGAAATCCAAGGTACTCTCCTCCGCATACCCGATGACCTGCCATACTGAGCAATGCCGTCTCCTCCAACACTCTCAAACGACAAGAATAGGAACAAACATTTGGCCTTCTCCGGAGTCTTTGGTTGCAGATTTTTGTCCTGCTAAAATTTGAAGAGGAGAGGTGGGATAGACAGCTGCCAACACACACCTGGAACAAAATATTACTGTCCGTAGTCGCTGAAGCTCAGGAGTCCCAAAGCTACGGGACAGCATCAGCCTTCCACATTTTTTGACCCAGTCCGGTAGGTGACCCACAAAATTAACAGACAGAAAAACAAGGCCCACCTAGCCTGACGTGAGTTCAAACGCTTAGCAGTATCCAAATCTATAAAGTTCTTTGATCTGTGAGCACATTTATCGGTGAAGAGCTCCCTCCAAAAGTGGTCCCAACTTCAATGCCCACTTAATGGCAAGGATCTCGCGATTACCAATATCATAATTCCTCTCACAAGAGAAAACTTTCTAGAAAATTGCACAGGGGCCTCATTCTGTGAGAGTGGAGGACCCCCTGAGACAACACTGCACCTACTCCACCTTCGGAGGCATCAACTTCCCACAACAAACGGTAAGAGAGGTCTGGTTGAACCAAACTGGGGCTGACGAAATGCCGCTTTTAAAAGTTTCAAACGCTGAGCAAGGCGTCAGGGGACCATTGTTTGATCACACCTTACGGGTTAGATCTGTGAGGGGTTTGGCGATCACCAGAAAGTTCTTTTATAAAGTTTTCCGATAATATTTAGCGAAACCTAAAAATCGTTGAAGGGCCTTAAATTTTGTAGGCCGAACCCAGTCCGTGAGCGCCTGAACCTTACTCTCGGTATCCATCTGTACATCAGAGGGAGTCACAACATAACCTAAGAAGGAAACCTTCTGGACGCAAAAAACACACTTTTTTCCAGTTTAGCGAAGAGGTGTTTTTTGCGCAACCTGGTAAGTACTTGGCGGAGATGTTGCTGGTGAGAAACCATATCAGAGAAAAATCAAATATCTCTAGATAACACCACCATAACACCACCGATGTAATCATGAAAGATGGAGTTTCATAAAACCTTGAAAAAAACCGCTGGGGCATTTACTCAAAACCAAAAGGCATAACCAGGTATTCAAAGTGCCCCAAGGTGTATTAAATGCGGTTTTCCACTCATCCCCTTCTCGGACCTAATCAGGTTATAAGCCCCTCTGAGATCTAATTTAGATAAAACTTGGGCCCCATAAACCTGATTTAGAGATCCGAGGATCAGGGGAGGGACCTGAGTTTTTTTTTACCGTTATCTTATATTTAATTCTCGATATCAATACACACGGCGTAAACCACCATCTTTTTTCTCAACAAAAAAGAACCCGCCCCGTGGGCGACTCAGAGGACAATATGTCCGATTGCCAAACTCCTCCCAATATAGCTCTTAGTGCCTCCCGTTCTGGCACCGACAAGTTATATCTACGCCTAGGCAATCTAGCATCGGAAAGAAAGGTCAATTTTACATTAAAACCTCCCTGTGAGGAGGAAGGACTTGGACAAGGGTTTAGAAAACACATCTGAGTATCAGAGAAAACCTGAAGAGACTCTGATCTTCCGTCACTACTGTCATAGTGAAACTCTGGTCAGGTGTTCCTTACAGTGAGGACCCCAATGAACCAGCTCCAGAGTTCCCAATTAATACCGGATTATGGATCCGGAGCCAGGGTAGACCAAAGTGACATTTTCAGACAGGTTTTCCATAACTATGAAAGAACACCATCTTCATGCCATGCTCCACCATAAGCTTCATCTTGCGGGGTTCGGAATTTGATCAACCCTGCCTGTAGAGGGGTCAAATCCGCCCCGACATCTGGATAGGAGTGGACAATGGAATCAATGACTGCCAAACTGAGAGACAAATTATAATAAATCGATTAACTTAGTCGCAGCCTGAATCCCAAAGGCGCGACCAGTGCAGGAAACCAGACTAAACTTAAACCGTACAAGGTAATACATTCTAGCCACACATAGTGAGTACCTGAGCTCCTAAGCAGTCCCCCCGACTACTGCTTAGGAGCGGAAGTTTTCCTGCTGCTGCCTCTTGGAACAGGTGTTGATCTGATGATCAGGTCTTCCACAGTAAACAAGATGGCGTCTCACTCGACGTTGCTTCCGCTGTGCAGGAGAGATGCTATCCAGCTCCATGGATTCCAATTCTGGACTAACCCGGAGACGGACTGGCCGCTGGCTTACAGTCCGAGGACACCCGAGGTGATCGCCTGGATCTTAGGCGACGATCAACTCGGATGACCAGAGTCATAGCTCATCTAATGTCTGGGCTCGCATAATACTAAGACTAAGTCCTGTACTCGGTCTGACATTCCGGACATAAATTGGTCTTTAGGGCGCAGTCATTCCATTGCGAGTCAGTCACATACTGTCTGAACTGGGCACAATACTCTTCTGCTGTCCCTTTTCCCTGACACAGAATCTAAGGTGGGAACTGCAAGTGCTCGACGGTCAGGTTCGCATAAATCTGGCCTAAAGCAGAAAAAAAGCGTCAAGAGAAGAACGTGATGGAGATCAGGTGTGGAGATAAAAACCCATTTTGCGGATCCCCACGCAACAGGGAATTACATACCACGCCCACCCTTTAATCTCTGTGCCCGTGACAGGGCGTAAGAAAAGTAAAGTTTACAAGCCTCCCGAAATGAAAAAAAATGCTTACGTTCACCAAAAACACGTCATGGAGAGGACCTTAGGTTCAGGTATGGGTGCAGTGATCCTGCGTGATGTCGCCGTGGGACGCATAGTCCTGAATTTGGAGACAGGGAAGCTAGATCCTGAACAAACTGAGTTAGGGTCTGGACTGAGCGACCACAGCTCAGCGGAAAGGCTCCATGGAAGGGGAATGTAGCAGGTCGGATAATCAGGATCAGACGCTTGTGTGCCAGTGTTTGTTTAGGATGGGTACCAACACAAAAGCATTGAAGGTGGCCCTGGATCTTTACCCACTCTGTCCCTTCCTAAGCCCTCCCCACGCTAGAAACCGTGGGGCGACTACTTGGACTCGGAATACTGAGTATGTGGTGGATAAAGGGTCAAAACACAACAGACTGACAAACATAGAACATAAAAGACATAGTAAACAAGAAAGCAAGCCGGTAGTCACAACTAGAGGGAACGTCAAGGCAGAATCACTAGCAGAGTCCAAAGTCCAAAACACTAGCCGAGTTTAACAACCATATAGATACAGATACTGATCAATCACGACGCAGCACCAGGAGAAAGGGATTTTCAACACTGGCACTGGGAACTAGTGAATCTTGCAATTTATGCAGCCAGAACTCCACCTCCAGAATCTGATAGGAGCTGGACAGTACCTGGAATTAACCCCCTACGGTGCAGAATACCAGGCACCAGCAGAGGTTCAAAGTCCCCGCCCCTCCTAGACAGCGCGAGATCTTAGCAGCCGCTGCCCAGGACGAGAGGTGGAGTTTGCCGCGATACGCGCCGGGGTACGGAGAACGCTGCTGGCACCAACCAGAAACCAGAAGTCCCCAGCTCTCCCTAGCGAACCTGACACTCCCTAGCATGCAGTACAGCTGGAATACAGCTCATGCTGCAATAAAACACAAAACAAACCAACCCCTTAGAGCGCTCTTCGCCGTAGCTGTACTGCGCTGATCCCGCGAATACCTCAGCGCATTACACTACTCTTGCTCGAGACGATGCCGGTTCACGCCTGTATAGCATCCTAACCGGCATCGTTAGCCGCGGATTTCAACAGTAATCTACCGTTGACTCCCCGCTAACACCCGCGGTCCGGAGTGGGCTCCGATCGCGGTTGTTTAAAAAACCCTTAAATGCCGCGGTCAAGCGACCGCGGCATTTAACATCATTCTGCATTCTGTGGGGTCCTTTCCCCACGATCGCCCCCCCCGCACCGTTTTCGGGGGGCCGATCGCTGTTTTGGCACCTCTGGGGTCCGATCGGGACCCCAAAACCTGGAGGGTTTACCTTTAATATGGCGTATGTGTGACGTCATCTTAAAGGCAAAGTGTCCAGCCTATGCATCTGCATAGGCTGGCACTGATAATACCCTGCAATACATTAGTATTGCAGAGTATTATCAAACAAGCAATCAGATGATTGCTTGTTCATATCCCATGGTGGATCATGTAAAAAATGTAAAAAAAAATGTTTTCAATAAAATTACTTTATAAATCACTAAAATGCCTAAGACCCCCAAACATATAAAGAGACATATAACACTCAAAAAGTCTAAATCATAACCACAACCCCACATATATAGTATCACACGCTCCGTAACAATCCATAGAATAAAACTAAATAACTATTGAACCCATATGATGAACGCCGTAAAAAAAACTTTCAAAAACCCGCCAAAATTATGATTTTTTCCTCTTATATCCCACTAAAAATGCATAAAAAGTGATCAACAAAACATTTGTACTCTCCGATGTATTGTTTGCAAAAACAACATGTCCCGCAAAAACAAGCCATCAACCATCTCTGTAGCCAAAAACGGTAACATGTTATGCCACTTGGTGACGGCGATGCAAAATGATAGATTTTCCTCCCCACATTAGGGTTTTATTTGGCAAATTTAGTAAACCATAAGAAAAAATATTCATGTCTGGTATCCCCGTAATCGTAATCGACCCTAGAATAAATAATATGATTATTAGGCTATACGGTGAACCACAAAAAAAAAAAATAAAAAAGCCAGTACAGAATTGATGCTTTTCTACTCATGACCTCAAAAAAAGTTCCAAAATTTTCAACAAAGTGATACCAACCCCAAAATGGGTAACACTGGAAAAGCATCTCGTCCCGCAAAAAAAATGCCGTCCACGGCCCAAAGAACGGAAAAGCGAAAATGTTTATAAGCCTTCAAAGGTGGCAACCAGAAACTAAAATCCTGGCAGCTGCAGGTGGCTCCTTCCCTTCTCGCCTTGCTGTGCCCCCATACACAGTAATGTCCACATGGGGGTCACTGCACTCAGGAGAACTTGTAGAACAAATTTTATGGTGAGTTTTCCTATTTTTATCTTTTTGGAATGTGTAAATTTTAGGGCTAGATGAAACGTATAACCGCAAAATTTGACCATTCTAAATTTCAACACCGCCATTTTTGATTCAATTACTATGAAGATCTCAAGGGGTTAACAATCTTTGTAAATGCTGTTTCTGATAGTTTGAGGGGTGCAGATTTGAAAATGGGTTGGTTATTTAGGGGTTTGTTGCTAAATATCTAAATTTGATTTCAAACAGTATTTATCCCCAAAATAGTCATTCCGAAAATACGAAAATCCTATTTCGATTTTAGGCGCGTGACGTCCAAAATAAATTATCCAAACTTTCAAAATTATGAAATGTAAGTAGACAAGGGAAATGTTATCTGCAAGTTATTTAGTGGTAAATTTTATCTGCCTGAAAACGCGGTGATTTTGAATTTCGAAAATGGCAATTTTTCTAAAAATTCATCATTTGTTTTCTTTTGTTTTGTAAATAAACGCAAAACGTATCAGCCAAAATTACCACTAAAATGAAGTACAACATTGGGAAAAAACAATCTCGAATCGCTTTGATAAGTAACAAGTGTTCAAAGTTATAACCATAAAAGAGAACGCAGGTCAAATTTCAAAAAAATTGCGAGCCTTAACCTGCAACAGGCTGCGTCCTTAGGGTTAAAACTCTTCAAATAAACATTATTTTTTTAAAATCATAATCTATTAACACACATTAAAAAACTAAAATATATAAAGATCAGATGATCAGATTTTTAAAAATTAAGATCAATAAAGCTGGGCTGGTTATGTGAGCCATGTGTTAGGGTTATTTAGACAGCCGTATTATTATAATCTCGTGAAGTAGGTTTAACAGATGGGTTTTATGAGAATTGATACTATCTAATCTAGTTCTAGATTAGTTCTAGATTAGATCTCTGTGAGCCGTTTGGTTGTCATATATTGTATCCTCATTCCTCTAAGCATTTCATACGATATGGCATAAATTGAGTGCAGGGAGGGATCTGTGTAAGTGTTTATAATGTGGCTCACAACAACACAAGGCTGATTAAGCTGTACATGATTTATTCAGCTTCGTTCACAGTATTTTAATCATCCTAGTTTTACTTATTTTTATATAAAAATCTAAAAATACAAATTTTTACTATAGGTAATATTAATTGTCCCATTAGTTGTGCAATAATGCGGGAGTATTAAACTAAAAATAAACTCAAAATAAACTAAATTCCTTATGGAGGTATGTGGGGTTGTAAAGGCCATTCATGCTCCCCTAGAGATTCTAGGAAAGAAATATCCGAATAAGTTTTCTAGGAAGGAAATCTATGTCTAGAGTCATTTCCTTTTCAAACAGACATACTGGTTTTACTATTATTTCACATCATTCACTGGCTGCTTATAAGTCAGACATAGATGTAGAGGGAACTGCATTATAAAGGAATGCACTAAGACATAATATGTTGTGGCGATCTTGGATGCTCCAATCAAATATACACCACAACTCTAAGGGAATTTGGTCTTCCCAAAATATCCTCTATTTCCTTATGTGCCCAGGGTCATTGTTTTTACAGTAAATATAAATTTCACGCAAAGAAAATTAATCCAGCTAAAGTGATGAACACAGAGGGGTTTTTATCATTTGACCAGCTCCTTGGGACAGTTCTTTGTCTATTTTGGGAGCTAGGATGCCCATCAATTCATTAAAGTGGCTTTGGCCCTTTAATAAGTGTTTGTATAGTCCATTTTCTGCCTGGAATTTTTTTTTTCAAAAACCCCCAAAAATTCTCAAATGCATAAAAAGTCTGAGCACATCCACTTTTTGCAAAGGTCCCAGGTCATGAATCTGACGGAATCTATGTTTCCCCGCTCAGATTATGAAGAGGGGAAAGTCCTGTGAGACTTTTAGCAGTAAAAAGTCTCAAAACCATTATGCACACTCTTGAGACTTTTTTATTCCAAAAAGCCCAGGAAACCAATATAAATACTCCCAAAAAGAAATGTTTATACTGTTTATAACATATGCTTGGATAGATGGAGGCTTGGGTAAAAAAAATTATGGTCTATGTTGTCTCATGCCCATAACTTCACAGTTATTTGTATGCAAAAGGAGATAACATTACCTATTAAATTGTAAATATTGTGAAAACTGATGTTTAAAGGATTCTGGAGTCATTGCTGATTGTAAACTTAACGTAAAGACCAGCTAGTTGAAAAAGAATATATAATGTGAATCAACATACTCATTCTAATAAAGATCAGCCACTTTAATCAAGACACAGTACAGGTTTGAACAGTCTTATAAGCAGGAATACAAAGTAAGATAATCATAAGGTGGATGAACGTAACCCAGAAGTTGACCAAAATTAGGGTTAATTAGCATTTAGAGGGATCAAAAATTACCATGTGTAGATATTCTACAGTCATACAGAGATCATCCTATGATCTTTCATACAAAAAAAACTTGTTACCAGTAGTGGGGACTTTTTTTTTTACTAGTCATAAAAGATTTCCGCACAAAGATTTGAAGGAGGTTACAGTTTCCGCAACAGGCCTATAGAACTCTGTTTTCTGTAATGCTGTTATGGGGAAAAACTAAAAGAGCTCATGCTGTACCCCAAATGCTTTTAGTTCCAAGAATTTTGTAATGGGGATATCCATTTTGGAGAATGGTTTAGTTGCCAAGCCTTTCATGTTGGAATACTAGAAGATGACAATCTATCATAAGAAAAAAGGCCTTGAAAAGACATGGTGGACCAATCAATATCTCTGTCCATCCATTGTCCCTCCATGATGATGCTGGTGTGCAGCATATTTACTTGACATTGGTGTCACCACTCCATTAAGGTACATCCTTTGCATGGTTCTGTTACTGATTGCTAATGTGACTGTAACCCAAGCTTATTTTTTGTTTTACTTCTGCCTTTCTCCTTAGATTTTAATTTGCTTCCTAATGACTGTTCATAAGTTTGTACCCTGGCCCATCCCCTCATATATCTTAGTCATTCTGTGGCTTGTCACCTCCTGACTGCTTGTCTGGTACAACTCTGGTAATATTCACTAAGCTCCTTCAACCACCACGGAGCAGTGACTAATATGGAATGTGGTAGAATAACCAGTACTAAATCAATTGCAACAAAATGGATAAACTTCTCAGTGTTTTAGGGCGCGCGCAGCCAGCTTTAGATAATTTAAGGGCCAGCGCGCCATTAATTGCGCTAGCTATTTCCCATGAGCATTTATACTGCCTCTCCCATCACCCACCCCTGCCGGATCTTTGTGTCTCACAGCCTGAAGAAAGCTCTATTGCATTTTCCGCGTTCAGTTTCTCCTTCGTTCCTGAGTCCTTCCGTGTTCCCGTGTCCATGTTCTTCCGTTCTGCTGTCCTGTGTGGCTTTGTTCCTGTACCCCTCTGCTTGGACTCCTGTTGCTGCTACCCGGATTGACTCTGATGTTCATCTCTGGCCGCCTTGCCTGACCCGTGTCCCCTCCGCCCCCCCCCCCAGCACCCCCCCCCCCCCCCACCCCGTGGCCAAAAACCGAGATCAGTATGGGGAAGAAAGGTGATTTGACGTGCCTTTGAACGTGGATGGTTGTTGGTGCAGAAGGGCTGGTCTGAGTATTTCAGAAACTGCTGATCTATGGATTTTCAGCACAACCATCTTAGGGTTTACAGAGAATGGTCCAATGGGGCAGTTCTTGGGGGGGACCATGCTTGTGATCGCCAGAGGCAGAGGAGAATGGGCAGACTGGTCCAGCTGTAGAAAGGCAAACAGTGACTCAAATCACCACCCGTTACAACCAAGTTAGGCAGAAGAGCATCTCTGAATGCACAGTACGTCAAACTTTGAGGCAGATGGGCTACAGCAGCAGAAGACCACACCGGCTGGTGCCACCTTTCAGCTAAGAACAGGAACTGAGGCTACAATTTGCACAAGCTCATTGAAATTGGAAGTAGAAGATTGGAAAAAACGTTGCTGGTTGATGAGCTCGATTCTGCTGCGAACATTCGGATGGTAGGGTCGGAATGGCGTCAACAACAGAAAGCATGGATCCTCCTGCCTTGTATCAACGGTTCAGGCTGGCGGTGTCATGGTGTGGGGAATATTTTTTTGGCACTCTTTGGGCGCGTTGGTACCATGAGCATTGTTGCAACGCCACAGCCTACCTGAATTGTTGCTGACCATGTCCACCCTTATAGACCCAATGTACCCAACATCTGATGGCTACTTTCAGCAGGATAATGCGCCATGTCATAAAGCTGGAATCATCTCAGACTGGTTTCTGAACATCGACAATGAGTTCACTGTACAAATGGCCTCCACGGTCACCAGATATCAATCCAAGAGCACTTTGGGAAGTGGTGGAACGGGAGATTCGCATCATGGATGTGCAGACCGACAAATTGCGGCAACTGTGTGATGCCATATGTCAAATATGGACCAAAATCTGTTGAGGAAATGCTTCCAGCACCTTGTGATTCTATGCCACAAAGAATTGAGGCAGTTCGGAAGGCAAAGGGGGGCCAACCCGTTACTAGCTGGTGTACATATAAAGTGGCCGGTGAGTGTACAATTGCACTGGAATGTCTGTGATACTTCACAATCTAATTTTATTTACCACACATTTCCACATTAGGGTGGAACTACAAATAACAGCTCTGTACATTCCACCATATCCAATAGGACCCATAGATGAGAAGTCTTACAAATTGATAAATAAAACACCTGTGTGTGTGTGTGTGTGAGATATATAACCTGTAGAAGGATCAAAATGTGATCTTAGCGTTCATTATTCATTTTATTCATTCATCAACAAGAGGAAGCATATTGTACACTGTGAATGGGGGAGATTTATCAGGGAGCTCTGAAAAATCGAATGTTTATTATAGCCCCTTTACGCCATCCCCCACAAAGGGGGGTGAGAGGGGTGTGTAGGGGTGTGCAGGATGTGGGGAGTGGGCCGGCTCAGTTGTTGCAGTACCGAACTTTCACTAAGTTTGGGCACACAATTTCTACACCAGATAGGACGGGCATGGAGAATGGGCTTTGCGCTGGTCTGCTGGACTCATGAGGCCGGAGGGGCACGGATTTCATATGAAGTGTTAACATTGAGTGATGTTCCAGTGTGCACAGCTAGTGAATTTGATGCACTTTTTTATTCAATTTTTTATACCGTACAATAGTTTTAGGACAGTGTGTGTAACAATGAACAAATGTAATTGTTCCTCTCAAAAATATTTTAATCATTGGATGTAAAAATAGATATCTAAATAGAGGAAAATAAGAAAACACAAGATTTATCACAGTGTTAACCTTGACAGGCATAAAACCTAAACAGTACTGTGCCAGAGCAAGCGAGTGAAAGGTATATCATAAGATTACTTCAGCCTATAAAATGACATCAGATGACAGAATTCTATTGTTGATATACAGGACTCCAACGTAAGAGAGCATCCTTCCTTCCATGTAAGTTAATAACATGTAGACAGGCTGTCTGGCTCAGGGATAAGTTGGGGCAGACCCTTTCTATCTCAGGTTAAAGAATGACTAACACATAATGGGGAATTAAGATATCCAATACAAGGACCCATTAACCTTTACACGCACTTCAAGCTCTACTTCCAAGGAAAGAAAATGAACCATATACTGACTGTCCTGACTTAAGTAGCTCCCAACTACAGAGACCCCTAGTATAGATGGACATCTCTGCCTGTGACCTCTGGTCAAGCTTCTGGATGGTGGCACTAAATGACTAGCCCAGCTGCAATGCTCAGCACATTGCGAGCAGTTTATAGTAGACTAAGTAACAAAATAAAGAATACAATATCATTATACATTGGTCTCAGTTGAACCACTACAAATGCAATGGAAGTTATATTTTGGTATCTTTGGGCAGAGATCAGAAACAAGACAGGATATGGAAAATCCCAGCAATGAAGTAAATCAATGCAATATCTGGTTTCACATCAGCACTAATTAAAGAGTTTCACACATGATTCACTTTGTGTGTAAATGGTGTTGAAAATCACACAGCTCCTTCGTATGAATACAGGCTTTCATGTTTTCAAAGATGTTAACTTTTTTACAACAATTATATGGGGATAAAATTTTATTATTAATTAATTCATTTCTTTTTCTCTCTGATAAATTTTATTTAAATTTACCAGCTTTATAAAAATGAGTGTGTTATCATTGATAATAATTTGAGGACAGAAAAATTTACTTTATCACAGGGAGGTCCATCTCCATTTTTGGCACATAAGCATAACAAGAACCTTAGGTGGGCAGACTGGTTCCAGCTGATAGAAAGGCAACAGTGACTCAAATCACCACCCGTTACAACCAAGGTAGGCAGAAGAGCATCTCTGAACGCACAGTACGTCGAACTTTGAGGCAGATGGGCTACAGCAGCAGAAGACCACACCGGGTGCCACTCCTTTCAGCTAAGAACAGGAAACTGAGGCTACAAGTTGGCACACTTCCTTTGAAATTGACAGTAAAGATTGAAAAACGTTGCCTGGTCTGATGAGTCTCGATTCTGCTGCGACATTCGGATGGTAGGGTCAGAATTGGCGTCAACAACAGAAAGCATGGATCCATCCTCCTTGTATCACGGTTCAGGCTGGCGGTGTCATGGTGTGGGGATATTTTTTTGGCACTCTTTGGGCCGCTTGGTACCAATTGAGCATTGTTTGCACAGCCACAGCCTACCTGAGTATTGTTGCTGACCATGTCCATCCTTTATGACCACAATGTACCCAACATCTGATGGCTACTTTCAGCAGGATAATGCGCCATGTCATAAAGCTGGAATCATCTCAGACTGGTTTCTTGAAATGACAATGAGTTTCACTGTACTCAAATGGCCTCCACGGTCACCAGATCTCAATCCATAGAGCATCTGGGATTGTGGTGGAACGGGAGATTCGCATCTGGATGTGCAGCCGACAAATCTGCGGCAACTGTGTGATGCCATCATGTCAATATGGACCAAAATCTGTGAGGAATGCTTCCAGCACCTTGTTGAATCTATGCCACGAAGAATTGAGGCAGTTAAACGGGTGCCACTTAGACTCCGGTCCCAGTAGTGGCTTACGTCATCATCTGCAGTGGTCCAGAGGATCCACAACCCGCAAGCCTGACATTATCTATAGGTTTTTTACGATTGAGACAATATACATGGGGCCATTTTACTAACAACAAACAACGTGTGCTAAACTATAACAGTGTGCCTGTGTAGTGTGGAAGAGTTCGCCACATTCAAATTTGAGGCGCCCGTTCCAAATGGCGCTTCCTGCACAGCTCCGACAGAGTGCAACCACTTTTTCTGGTGCACCTTTAAAATGGGCATGCGACACAATTCTGTCAGACTTTGTTAATCTGGCGCAGAACGCCCCCTAATTTGTGTTGCATGATGACTAGTGCAGCCGACAAACAAAAGTAAATACTACCCGTGTAGGCAGTTTGCATCTAAAAGAACGTTCAAAGTCTTACAGAAAACTGGTGCACGGCCCTCAGTAAATGTTCCCCTATTATGTACTTGGACAAAAAACATCTATTTAAGGAGAAAGGAATTTATTTTTAAATATGATCCTTCAATCCCATGTTGCTTTTTGGCTTTGTTCTATGCCTAATAGGATCTTTTTCCCTTGCTTCTATGGCAAACTGATGACACAGGAAGCTGCTGCTCAAAAATGTCTGGACTTGAGCCTTTGCAGCAAATATCTCCAGATTCTCTTTACGAAATGATATTACCATAATTTCCAGAATTATACAATACGTTTGTACTCTCGTTAAAAGGACTAAAGAAATCTGCACACCATCATTGCTTTCTGCATTAACGAGTGAAAAGCTGTAGGTGAGAGTTGAGGATTCACCATCCATGACTTTCCTCTTACTATGAATTATTCAGCATGTAATTTATGCTGGCTTCAAGGAGACTTATACTTTTCAGAGAAGGTGTCCTATATTAAACATCCTTTGCAATCCAAAAAGTACGGGTATGAACAAGCATGAGTCATGCCAGCATAGATTATTATCACCTTAAAGCACTTACTGAAGACACATCTAGGCAGACAGTATATCGAGAAATATTCTTTGGCATCTATTCTTAACATACTTCATAATACTTCTCAACTCTATAGGTCCTACTTAAAATGAAATGAACTTCATTTACATGTTAAATGTTTACATTACATGCGTTCATTTTGTATATAGTTAAGAATAAATGTCGAATATTAGTTTAGCAGGGTTGATCTTTCATTGTCTTTTTGATGTGAGATACATTAAATTAGAATCTACTAAGACTGTGTATTTCAGAAAACAATTGTTGTTACGGTGCACAATTCGCCCCTACGGAGCTACTCACGGAACAGACCGGTCCACCAAGTATCAATGATAAAGCAGTTTTTTGAGAGAAAATAATCAATTTCCTTCTCTAGCCGGAGCTCCAGATTCTTCTAATTATTCTCCTATAGTTTAGCTATCCATTCATGAAATCAGCATTAGCAATGACAGATCCTTCTGATGAAACTATGCCTCAGTTTTCAGACCACACCACCGCGTTGTTCCCCTTTCGTCTCTAATTAATTCTTGTCAGACGATATTGCGCAGGAACTACAGGCAAATGGTGTAGTTGGTTTCAACAGGTTAAGAATTTATTAAAAACATACTCACAACATAAGTAAAAACTGCGTCATCAAAATTAATAGCGGGACGCTAGCTCACCATGCTCCCCTTGATATCTAACACTATAGGAGAATAATTAGAAGAATTCTGGAGCTCCACTAGAAGGAAAATTGATTATTTTCTCTAAAAAGACTGTTTATTTGACTGCTCTGGCTGTCGTTAAATCCTATTTCCATCTTGTACTGTAATCGAATATGTACGCTGGTCGTGTTGTACCTTCCCGTATTCTATTTATTGTTTATCCCGTTTGTCAGGTGGAAAAACCCTCTGCATGCTTAGCCCCTACCACAATGCTGACCTTGTAGCCTACCCCACCTTCAGACATTAAGGCGGCATTCACACAAACTATTAGTCCCGTATTCCTGGCCCGATGAGCCCAAACGTGACTTTTTTCATCCGATGCAGCGCGTATGTAACCCGTATTTAAAACGTCCCCATGGACTTCTAGGGCAACGCACCAAAATACGAGAAAATAGGACATGCTCTATTTTTATATAACGGCTAGCATATGGACGGCAATGTAACGGTTAGACATATTGACCATTGAAATGAATGTGGCCGTATGTAAACCGGAGAAAAACGGTACTGTATGGGTATCTTACGCCCATTTTCATACGGTCGTGTGAATGCAGGCTTAGTATAAGACTCAAGGTTCTAACACACCTTTAGCCTTCTTTAGTCTGGAAAAGAAGAAGTTTATGTCCAGCATGGAGTGCTGATTTCAAGGTATGGGCCATCAGATGACTTTTAACTGGCTCCCCCAGAAAATTCAACTCATTTCATCTCATCATTTTATATGTGTTGTAAAAATTCCCATTTGCCTACATTATAGATACAGATAAACCAATTCTGCCAATTCTGCCATTGAAATTTTAGGAAAAGGCCAGGAGCTGGAACATACTGACTAAAACAAAAATTATTGCATGAGTACAAATTATCAATATTTACAGGGAACTCACCATACAGGAGAGGGGACAAGAAAAATAAGGTTACAAAAGAATGAGGATTGGGGTTGGCCACTATATAATTTAGTTATTTTTATATGGAGGACATGACATTAAAGTAACCTGCCACCAGGAATACACTAAGTGACGTATTCTTGATGGCAGCTAGTTTTGCTTTTACTAACGCCATACACTGCTTTACCTAATCTTTTTGCCCTAACTAACTGACAAAAAACCTTTATCTGTCTTTTACGTCTACTGGTGCCTAAAGTATTCTGGGCCAACACCTCTGTAGCCCTGAAGTCTCACCTCGCAGTGCCTCCTCGCAGCTCTCTTCCGGGATTCACCCTTTCCACACATGGCGCAGTAACTCCAGCCCACTGACAGAAGGGACAACGTTAATGCGCAGCGGTTGAATAGGTGAAGAGACTGCTGGGAGATGAGACTTCAGAGGCAAGAAGGGGCATAACGATCACAGTTGCGGGGGTCGGGCCAACTGGAAGAGAAGGGTTATGTCACAGGTGCCTCTCTCCATGGCACTCGCGCCCCCCCACCCGTAATTACCTCTCCACGATCCTGCCCTCTTGTCCTTGGCTAGGCATGCACTTCCAGAGCATGCACTCACCGGCACTTGGAGTTTTAAAGGGCCAGCACACCAATGTTTGGCGCTCGCCACTTCCCGGGTTTTCCTTAAAGGCCAGCTGTTCCCATCATCCCTGCTGGATCTTTGCACTCATTAGCTGTAGAGAAAGCTCCCCCAGTGTGTTCCTGTTGCCTGCTATTGTTCAGGCCATTTATGCCGAATTCTCCCCTGTTGTTACCCTCGGACCTGACCTGTGACCTTGCATCTTTTGCCCCCCAGCCCTGACTATGTGCCTGTCTCTGAGCTTGAGCCTGGATCCCAATTCTGTACTGCAACATTGGCTGCCAACACCGGCTTGTTGCAACTCAGGTCAACCTGGTGGCAACCCTCCACAGCAACACGAGGTGCCTCTTAGATTCCAGTCCCAGGTGTCGGCTAGTACCATCTCCTACTGGTCCAGGGGGTTCACTGACCCCGAGTCCTGACGGCATGAAAATGATGGACACATAGTCCAAAACACTGTGATCCAAACACTGTGATTGTGGTCCTCTCTTAAATATGTTACCCATGGCTTCCTTTCTTCTAAAATAAACGTTTAAATTATCTAATGATCCTGAGGGTTTTCTGATGGGTGTATCCAAGCCCATCAGTGCAGCAGTATCATAGGCTGTTACAATGCGCAGATCATGTCTCATCCATCCCTCTACTCTTTCCTCCCCTCCCTCTCTCCCTGTAATCTAGCAGTAGCAGAAACCACAGACTTGCTCTGCTCATTTCACAGGTGAAAATTGTCACTGAGGTACTCTGGAAAACCCACCAGAGCCCTTAGGCTTCATTAGATAATTTAAAGTTTTATTTTAGAAGAAAGAGTTCAATTGAAAACAAATATAAGATTTCCACATCTGTGGGGTAAGTGTCACCGTTAATATCATGATAGATTTAAAACATCTGCCTAGTGTGCGGCATTATATTGAACTATACAGCCGCAGCCCATGCCCTCCCTCTTGTCATGATTATGCCTACTGCAATAACTGCAGATTAATGTGTGCGGTTCCGCCCAGCTTCCTTTACAGATTTTGGCTATATCATAGCTGTCCTCCATACAGCCGATATAGAGCAGTGAATGATACACACTGTCACGTCTGCTCTGTTTACAGAAAGAACGCACAGAGAGAAAGTAAGCATCCAGCGCCAGCGGCGTAATGACATCATTCTATACCGATGCTGGTTGATTCTTCATGCTGTGAAGACACAAGCTCACGCTGGACGGAAGGAACAGGAGAAAGGTGAGGTTGAGTACTTTTTTTTTTTTTTTCCTGTCCACAGTCTCACACTACCAATACTGCTAATTTGGGGATGGGGATGCCCAGGATGGGAAAGAAATAATAAAAAAAAGCAAAAGAGGGCATTAATAAAGAAGGCGGCACAAGAAAAGGGGCACACAGAAAACGCCTCTATTAAGTGCCCCATTTGTGCACAATGGCAACAAAGGGCAGGGCTGTAATTCTAAATCTGGGAATAGGGTGGCTTGGGGATAAATCTATACAAATGGCAAAAAAGAGCTAGTAGAGATTAATAGAAGAAGGGGGCACACAGAAAAGGGGTACTAAGAGGACTTCTCTTATTAAGTGCCCATTTTTCTTGCTCCTTCTCTTAGGGGGCAAAATGGGCAGTTAGTAGAAAAGGGCAAGAGAAGGGACACTTAATGAGAAAGCGCAATGAAATATGTAGAAAAGGTGGCAAAAGAGGACATCTAATAAAAAAGGGGAACCTAATAGAAAGGGATAAATGAAGGCACTTACTAAGATAGGGGAAAGAATGGGCACATGCAAAATGGTTTCTTACAAAAACTGAAGCTTTACCGCTTTCCACCAATGCCCATTTTCTTTTTTCGTGGGGTTGCAGCAATACACCTGCTATAGGGCCCACAGTGTAGAAGGTCCTCGCGCATCCTACTTGACAAACTAAAGAATGTAGGTGTGCACCATTATTACATACTATGCTGCACATTGCACATCATACACAGTGCTTAGCAACGCTAAATAAGAATGTCAGGGGAGAAGGAGGGGACAAGCAGAATGACAGGACATGTAACCTCTCATCTCTAATTCCTCCCCTATCCACCATCGACAGCAGCTACTGGACAGTGGTCAGCATTAGCTTGGGACAGTACTTGTGAGTTATTAAATATTTGGTGTCTGCATACATACATTGTGTGGCATGATATATAATGGTGTACTGGGGCCCACTATCTTCTAGTTAAATGTCTCTGAAAGAACCATACAAAGGCGCAAAGAAAATATTCTTTGTGGCATAGATCCTTTTGGTAAGACATTGAAATGAAATACAGTAGCACACCTCCTGAAACCTCCATTAAAGGTAACTAATAACATTTTGGGAAAAAAAATTAAATAGTTTTTTGTGTATCCAAGCAATAACACCCCCAGTTATTTAAACGGTTAATTCATACAGTTATAATTGCTGAAGTCGCAAGCTGCTACCGACGTTAAGGGCACTCCTTGAAGTCCACATATCCGCATATTTTAGCTTCATTAACCATTTAAAATCCAAGCCTTAAATGACATTACCCTTTTATTATGTAGGTGATGATCACGTTGGGGCATTGTTCTTCCTGTTGAAACCTGTCGTA
Organism: Engystomops pustulosus; assembly: GCA_019512145.1. Taxonomy (NCBI): domain Eukaryota; kingdom Metazoa; phylum Chordata; class Amphibia; order Anura; family Leptodactylidae; genus Engystomops; species Engystomops pustulosus. The sequence goes on from CM033641.1 coordinate 182,437,777, forward strand.
GTGTGGGTCCATGTGTTGTATGTAAGACTCATCAATGCTAGTATTTAGTAGCTAAATTCCACAAAATCAGGAACGTATTCGGCATTTTTTCATTCATTTAAAACAACCTCTTATGGAAAGGTGAATTTACAGAAATCATGTGTGGTCTGCCCATCCGTTGTGTGCAGTTCATTTCTATGTGGCACATTTTCATTGTGCTTAACTCCACCAGCATAGTTGTATGTTTGGAAACTCTTTAGGGTTTACATTAATGAAATTCCCTTTGAGATCTCGAAAGAACAAGGTTACAAAACTAAGATTACAATGTTCTTCATGTTCTGTCAGACTGAGGTTGTAACTGATCCTTTTTTACAGTCATTTTGGCCTATTGCAAAAAGTCCTTGTGCATCATGCTTTATACTAATAATAATTATTTTTTTTATTTATATCGTGCGGCAAAGACTTGCTTTCCATTCGGGTGTATAAATATTGTCAGAATGCAATTTAAATTCTGTAATTCTCAAAACGGTCAGCTAACAAACAGATCAGTAAAAAAACAAGCTTGCAATAGAACTTTTCTGCATGTAGATAAACCTGCCGTGGTGTCTTTCAACTGCAACTAAACCCTGTATGTTACAGGCTACTAATTTTATGTGCTAAAAACTGTTTAAATTTACCGTTCTTGAAGTATAAAACCATATAAAAAAACGTTTTAAAGGAACCTGTTGTTGACACACGTTTTCACAAGATAAGGAGAGGTTCCCATAGACCTTTTAATAATCAATTTAAACAATCTGCTTTTCTAATTCACTTAATGGTTACACTATCACTTTTTAACCCCCTTTGTCCATTTTTGACCCTTCTTTGACATGGCCCTTTTTTTAATTCTGACATGTGGCACTTTAAGTGGGACACTTAACTTACCATTCATTTGAGACGTTTTTTGTGACACTTGTTTTCATGTTTGGTTAGAATTTAAGCATAATTTATATTTATTTATGAAAAACCGAAATTTGTGCAAAATTTGAAAAGACTCAAATTTTCTTCACTTTTTGGAAAGTGTCACCAAAAAACCTGACCTACATTTCCCATATGTTCTGCTTTAAACTGGCATCTTTTTCAAACATCCCTTTCCTCTTTTTTTAGGTATGTTTAGGAGGCTTACAACATTTAGTGGTGATTTTTTTTTCAGATTTATCACAAGAAAATATAAAACCTACTTTTGGAGGATCATTTTATAGTTATGAAGTGGAATTTATAAGGCCCACATGACAGAACCCCCCACAAATGACAAACCATTTTAGAAACTGAACCCCCACAGAATATATTCAAACAACCTTTTGGAAGTTTTGTCAACCCTACGAGCGTTCATGAGGGTGAAAATAAATGAAGGGAATTACAGAAATGTAATTTTATCTTACAATATATTCATTGAACACTAAAAATTGCACATTCCACATGGTTAAACAAGAAAATGCATTTACAATGTTTATGTGCAATTTCCTCATATAAAAACCATACCCTCTTTTTGTCACTGTCCCAGAGGGGGCCTCGTTGAAGGAGAGAAGTGTTGTTTTGTTTTTGGGAGGACTATTCGCTGAAAAAAATTTTCATGTTCTAGGATGCATTTAGAGATGCCCTATGGTACCAAAACAGAGGAAAGTCCCCAACAGAGACCCATTTTGAACAATACACCCTCTTGTAATTTAGCAGCTGTAGATTTTCCCCAACAGGGAAAAGGTGAAAATTTTCTCAAAAAAGTTCTTTTATTTACCAACCACCATTTTTGAAAGCCACAAGGGTAAAGATGAAACACCCCCAGCAAATTGGTGTAAAACTATTTCTCACTGCACAGAACTGCACCCACTTGTGCATATAAATGTTGTATGGGTAAACAGTAGGGCTGCAAAGGGGAAAGACAAATTTGACAGCATCCTTATTGTGTCAGGATCATTTGGAGAGGCCTATTGGTACAATAATGAGTCGAACCCCACTGAAACCATTTTGAAGTACAACCCCATTGGAGATTTAGCAAGGTGTAATAGTATTTACCCCTACAGTGTTTTGATATCAATTATCTGTCTAAAAAGAAAAGATTAAAATTTCCCCAACAAAAAATCCTTGTTCATAACCCCTAATTTTTGTAAGCCACAGGAATTAATTATGAAACAACCCACGACGTGTACAACTATTTCGTCCAGAGTGATAATTGCTTCACATGGCATATACAAATGTTGTATGGGTCCAGTAGGGCGCAAAATGGGAAAGGGGTCAGTGGGCCTTTTGAAGCCAAATTTGACAGAATCCATTACAATGTGCACAATGCATTTAGAGAGGCCCTATTGGTATCAAAACAGATGGGTAACCACCAACAACTGTCATATTTTGGATAGGCCACTCCTTGGAGAATTTATAACCAGATGTAATATGTGTATTTTTTTCCCTACAGTTGTTTGAATCATTAGGGCCCCTAAAGTAACAATACAAAAAATTTTCGCCCAAAAATCATTTAGATTTACTTGCCCTATTTTTTTGTAAGATATAAGGGATTAAGATGAAAGCACCCCCTAAAGTGTGTACTACTATTTCTCTCCTGAGTATAAAATTGCCCCCCCCTCTAAGAAAATGTGTTGGGTACACCAGTAGGGCTCAGAAGGGAAGAGGGACTTGGCATTTTAGAAGCTAAATTTGACACACATCTTTTACATGCATTTGAGAGCCCTAGTGGTACAAAACAGAGGAGAACCCCAACCAATGACAACCATTTATGATAGTAACACCCCCCTAAATTGTTACGAGTTAAAATGTGGTATTTGACCATAAAAGGTGGTTTGATTTAATTAGGCCCCTACAAGGAAAAAGATAAATTTTCCTATAAGGTCATTTTTATACCATTAAAAACCTGCCAAAAACACAATTAAGAAAAAATACTAGGGAAGAAAGAATTTTAAAAAAATAGCTAATTTGTGTGTACTCTGCGAGTTTATATGGCTTATTTCCCTGCACATTTGCAGATTTGGTTTTTTTTTCAAATTGTGAAAAAAGCCTAGGATGTCCTGCACGTGAACTTGTTTTAACGCCAGCCTTGAAATAACGCCCCCCCAATCAAAGTTAACCTGAACCTTGTTAATTCTATAGTACAAATCTGTGGGGAAAATTGCAATAATTGCAGTTGCAATCTTAACAATATGGTTCATTATTTTCGCTGCGATGTTCAGCCAGAAACTACTTTTGCATAAAATGGGCATTGTTTTCAGTCATTCTGGCCTTACAATTCCAGATGGCATTTTTAAACCATCCCTGTTGGAGATGTCAATAAAGCTCCGTTTGGGAAACCCCCTTTTCCACAGAGAAGTTGAAAGTACCAATTAGTTGTAACTGACATCTAAAAGTGGGTCACAATATAACTGCATTAGCAATGATGTTACATCCCCAGTGGTGTGGATATTCTGATGGTACAATCCATTGGTGGATAGTTCTGATGTTACATCCCGTGGTGTGGATAGTGATTATGTTACATTCCCAGTTTGTGGATATTGATGATGTTACAATTCCCAGTGTTTGGAATAGTGATTGATGTTTACATTCCCAGTGTGTGGATGTGATGATGTTACATTCCCCTGTGTGGATAGTATGAAATGTTACATTTCCATGTGTGGATAGTGATGATGTTATCATTCCCAGTGTGTGGATGTGATGATTTACATTCCATGGTGTGGATAGTGATGATGTTACATTCCCAGTGTGTGGATAGTGATGATTTACATTCCCAGTGTGTGGATAGTGATGATGTTACATTCCCAGTATGTGGATAGTGATGATGTTACATTCCCAGTGTGTGGATAGTGATGATGTTACATTCCCAGTGTGTGGATGGTGATGATGTTACATTCCCAGTGTGTGGATAGTGATGATGTTACATTCCCAGTGTGTGGATAGTGCATGATTTTACATTCCCAGTGTGTGGATAGTGATGATGTTACATTCCCGGTGTGGATAGTGATGATGTTAAATTCCCAGTGTGTGGATAGTGATGATGTACATTCCAGTGTGTGGATAGTGATGATGTTACATTCCCAGTGTGTGGATAGTTATGATGTTACATTCCGCCTTGTGTGGATAGTGATGAGTTACATTCCCATTGTGGGATCAGTGATGGGTTACATTCCCAGTGTGTGATAGTGATGAATGTTACCTCCCATGTGTGTGGATCGTGCTTATGTTACATTCCCAGTGTGGTGGATATGATGAGTTACATTCCCCAGTGGTGTGTATAAGTGATGCATGTTACATTCCCAGTGTGTGATAGTGAATTATGTTACAATTCCCAGTGTGTGGTATTGATGATGTTACAACCCATCGGTTGGATTAGTGATGAGTTACAATCCCACTGTGTATGTAATCCCAGGGTTCGATTTAACCAATCCCATGTGTGATATTGATGATGTACAACTCACAGTTTGATGTGAGTATGTTACTGACATCCCCGCGGTGTTAGTATTTGTTTAATCTTCTATGCTGCTATTATAATCCATGTAGGGACATGGTGCAGAAATCAATGCACTGAAAATAATGTGTTAGTCCCCCACATTTATCGTAAGAGTTGTAACATCAGAGTCCATCAATCAATCCCACACAGGCACATTGGCATCTTCTGTTATACTTTCTTGCCAGAAGTTTCCCTTGGTTTTCCGTGAATTTGTCTTTAATGTTTAAGGACAAAACAAAAAATAAAAGTACATCCAAAAGTTTGGACAACACCTTCCTCATTTCAAAGTTTATTTATTTTCATGACATGAGTTTTTCTGTTCTTTCCTTATTTCATGACTTAAAAATTGTAGATTTACACTGAAGGCATCAAAACTATGAATTAACAATGTGCAATTGTTACTTTAAAGGGTTTCCCACAAAGGAAATTCTCAGCCCTATTAAACAACAACGATCATTTTACCCCCTTACTTACCAATTTTTACTCAGTTTTTCTTGCTGTTTAAGCTCCTCTTTCACCTCCCAAAACTGCTCAGGTCAAATCCCAGGGTGTGGGTGGGGCCTCCCTTACACAGGCACATTATGATCCATCTAGTTTCAGTGGGTGCAATGTGTTTAGATTATTAGGTTACAGGTGTATATTGCACCACTTTTCTCTGGCGTCGTACATTGTACGAACACACTGACACATAGACAGAGAGATAGACTGATTAAGATGCATGAAGATGATTACCCATAGGCTGTAGACCATTGCACGGTTCACTGTGAGCACTGCTACATCTACACAGATATGTGCCTGCCATCCCTTCCTCCGGATCACTTATCTACTTGGTATCTTGTAGTATGCATCCTTTATCTCTCTGCTCACTATGCGCTGTAGATGTTTATCAGTGAATCTCTGAGCTCCTTACAGGGTCTGGATACAGCAACCGACAGAAATCTCATCTGCTTTATCCTCATCCAAGATGACGGCCCCGACCCATCGTCAGAGTTCATGTGTTCATGTCTATCGGCACTGAAATTGACCAGCAGACTATAGAGACAGTTTGACTGTGAAGCTGCATTTTGTTAATAACAAATGAATTAGAGAATGTGTTATTTTGGCTATACTGATGTACATATAAGAACTTGTCTTCGTGGGAATCCCCCTTTAAACAAAAAGTGTGAAACACTGAAAATATGTTTTATATTCTTGTTGGTTTTAGAATATCCATCTTTTGCTTTAAAAACTACTTTGCACATCTCTCGCATTCTCTTGATGAGCTTTCAAGAGGTAGTCACCTGAAATGGTCTTCCCAACAGTCTTGAAGGATGTTCCAGAGATGCTTATCACTTTTTGGCCCTTTTGCCTTCACTCTGGCGGTCCCACTCACCCGGAACCATTCTCGATTGGGTTCAGTTGGTGACTGTGGAGCCAGGTCAATGTGGTCTTAGCACTACATCACTCTCTGCTTGGTCAAATACCCTTACACAGCTATGGTGTGTTTTGGGGTTGTTGTTCCTGGTTTGAAAAATAAATGATGGTCCAACTAAACGCGAATCAATGGAAATAGCAGCCGCTGCAAATCTAGTGGTACCACATGCGGATGAGTATACCACCTTCAATTTTGAATAATCCCCAACAGTGTAACCACAAAAGCATCCCCACACCATCACCCCCTCCTTATCCATTCTTCAAGAGGACTCATCAGACCAAAGCCTGATTTCCACTGCTCTAATGGTCCATTCTTTTCTCTTTAGCCCAAACAAGTCTCTTCTGCTTGTTTCCTGTCCTTAGCATGGTTTCTAGTCAGCTATTTACCATGACGCTGCTGCACACACAGTCTCCTCTTAACCGCATTTTTTTGGACTGACCTAACCGTTTATTTCTAAAGTAATGATGGCCCCACCCTTTGTTTTTCTTTACTTTTTTCTAGCCATAATACAAATTCGAACAGTCCATTCAAAAGGACTATCACAGCTTGTGTATAACTGACTTCTGCTCAATTCTCGTCCCAACCCCTTTTAAGGGTGCAGTCCGACACACGTTGCAGTTAAAACTGCATCGCAATTAGTTTGATGTGGGTTTAGGTTTTCATTTTTGTCAATTTCACACGTGAAAGTCCATGAACTGAATGGGTGAAATTTGATTTGAAGGTAGAAAGCGGTTCCACAAATGTCATTCACACCCGTTGATTTATGTCTTTCACTTGTTAAATAAGAATACCACCTAAAACCCAACCCAAAACTAATTGCGATGCATTTTTAACTGCGACGTGTGACCGCACCCTGAGGCAAGACATACTACTTATCAAACGATGGAGCACACCTGTGATGTGTAAAACCTTTTTCTGCTGACTACGGCCCTTCCACACTATCGATTGTGATGCGATGAACTCGCATCACACTCGCAACGCAAGCTGCGGAACGGCACTGCCCGACGCTGCCCGTCGGATTGAACTGACAGCTTGCGTTGCGATGTGATTCGAGTTCATCGCATCACCCTCGCTAGTGTGGAAGTGGGCCTAACTCTTGAAACTTTATGAATATAGAATATAAGACAAATTTTCATTTATTCACACTTTTTTTAAGTATCTATTCCACATGTTCTTCAGAGTTTTGATCCTTCAGTTTGAGCTACATTTTCATACCGAAAACTATTATTAATGGGAAGGTGTGGTCCAAACTTTTGGTCTGTACGTATAGTGGGGGTATGCCTCTGAAACCAGATTCAATCTTTTTTATGTTTTGTTGTTTCAGAAAAATGTCTTTTAAATCATGAAATAACCTCAGTGACTCCTGTCTACATCCAGGAGCCCATTCTGGCTCAGTCTTAGAGCTGGTTGACATCACTGTCTTCTATGGGGCTTGGGGATGCCAGGAGAAACATGACTTGAGCGTCATATGGACAGGCAGAGCCCCTGAGGGTCATTTACATATAATCTTTCTATGTTAAAGGAAATAACCACTAAAAAACACAAATAGGCTAACAATACTCAACCCCCGTCTCCAGTGGCACCTTGATCCGGCGCTGGTCGCAGGGATCACATAGAAAAGAAAACTTGTAGTGTAAACACATACACAAGATCTGATGCTCCGGGCTTGCCATTATTCACGCCCTTGCACCTCCCTCTCCACTCCTCAAAATCTTTTTCTTCACCAAAACTAAACTCCGCCTAGTCTCTTTACTCCCTGCAACCGCTCATTGACTTCTTTTCTTTCGCAATTCTCATTATAATAGCAGTAAAATTAGACTGCCTTGCATTTTTTCGAATTTTGATAACGAAGGGAGAGCGGAACCAACAAAACACAGGTGAGAACTGTGTGCCTAAACGGTTCTATTTGACTACTGTAATACACACAGCACATATACAACCATATATATGAGGGGTTTTGCAATCGGTGGAGCGCTCCGTAACGCTCTGCAGAACCCCCTGCACTAACCACCTTCCGTCATTCTCCAACTCTGGCGCCTGGTCCCGCCCCCTAGCATTAACTCATCGAACGTCTTTTCCTCTGCGCCGTCACGACACGTGCATAGTGACCCCGCCCCCTATTGATGTAAGCCATGGCGGCTGCTGCAACAGCCTGTAAAGTGGGTACCCTTGTAGCCCGTGCACACTCCTGGATATCACCTCCTCCCCCCGCCCGCCCTGAGCACGGATAAGCCGTACTAAGGGGAGTGGTGTTATAGATAGTATGGTGTGAGGTGTGGGGCTCTCCTGTTGCTGACCCCGGATTGGACTCTGATGTTGCATCTCTGCCGCCTGCCCTGACCCTGTGCCTGGACTTTGACCACAAGATTGACTGCCGTTCCTGTACCTCGACCTTGGCCGCCACTGCAGACAAGTCACGCCTGAGGAACGACCTGGTGGTACCACGCCGCAGCTTGTCTAACCCGCTTTGCGGCGGGCTCTGGTGAAAACCGGGTACCACTTAGACTCCGGTCCCAGGTAGTGGCTTACGTCATCATCTGCAGTGGTCCAGAGGATCCACAACCCGCAAGCCTGACATTATTCTATAGGTTTTTACGATTGAGACAATATACAATGGGGCACATTTACTAACAACAAAACAAACTGTGCTAAACTATAACAGTTTGCCTGTGTAGTGTGAAGAGTTCGCCACATTCAGAATTTGAGGCGCCCGTTCACAAATGGCGCTTCCTGCACAGCTCCGACAGAGTGCACCACTTTTTCTGGTGCACCTTTAAAATGGGGCATGCGACACAATTCTGTCAGACTTTGTTAAATCTGGCGCAGAACGCCCCCTAATTTGTGTTGCATGATGACTAGTGCAGCCGACAAACAAAAGTAAATACTCGTGTAGGCAGTTTGCATCTAAAAGAAAGTTCAAAGTCTTACAGAAAACTGGTGCACGGCCCTCAGTAAATGTGCCCCTATATGTACTTGGACAATAAAACATCTATTTAAGGAGAAAAGGAATTTATTTTTAAATATGACCTTCAATCCCATGTTGCTTTTTGGCTTTGTTCTATGCCTAATAGGATCTTTTTCCCCTTGCTTCTATGGAAACTGATGACACAGGAAGCTGCTGCTCAAAAATGTCTGGACTTTGACCTTTGCAGCAAATATCTCCAGATTCTCTTTAAGAAATGATATTACACATAATTTCCAGAAATTAGACAATACGTTTGTACTCTCGTTTAAAGGACTAAGAAAACTTCAGCAACCCATCTGCTTTCTGGCATTAACGAGTGAAACTTAGGTGATAGTTGGAGAGTCACATCCATGACTTTCCTCTTACCTATGAATTATTCAGCATGTAATTTATGCTGGCTTCAATAGAGACTTAGACTTGTTCAGAGAATGGTGTATAGACACATTTCAATCCAATCGTTCTGCATCCAGAAAATTACGGGTATGAACAGCAGAGTCATGCCACATAGATTATTATCACCCCTTAACACTTACTAAGACACTTTTAGGCCGACGTATATCGAGAAATATTCTTTGGGCATTTTTCTTACCAACTTCATAATACTTATCACCTCTATAAAGGTCCTACTTAAAATGGAAATGACCTTCATTACATGTTAAATGTTTACATTACATGCATTAATTTTGTATATAATTAAGAATAAAATGCCGAAATATTAGTTTTAGCAGGGTTGATCTTTCATTGTCTTATTGATGTGATATACATTAATTAGAATCTACTAAGACTGTTATTTCAGAAAAACAATTGTTGTTGCGGTGCACAATTCGCCCCTACGGAGCTACTCACGGAACAAGACCGGTCCACAAATTCTCAATGATAAAGCAGTTTTTTGAGAGAAAATAATAAATTTTCCTTCTAGCCGGAGCTCCAGAATTCTTCTAATTATTCTCCTATAGTGTTAGCTATCTATTCAATGAAATCCAGCATTAGCAATGACAGATCCTTCTGATGAAACTATTCCTCAGTTCAGACCAGCACCACCGCGTTTTTTCCCCTTTCGTCTCTTAATTAATTCTTGTCAGACGATATTGCTGCGAGGAACATACAGGCAAATTTTTATATGGAGGACATGACATTAAAGTAACCTGCCCCCAGGAATACACTAAGTGACGTATTCTTGATGGCAGCTTAGTTTCTGTTTACTACGCCATACACTGCCTTTACCTAATCTTTTTGCCCTAACTACCTCACGAAAACCTTTATCTGTCTTTTACATCTACTGGTGCATAAAGTAGTCTGGCCAACACCTCTGTAGCCTCTGAAGTCTCACCTCGCAGTGCCTCCTCGCAGCTCTCGAATTATAGAGACGAAAGGGGAAAAAACGACGGTGGTGTGGTTGAAACTGAGGAATAGTTTCATCAGAAGGATATGTCACGCTAATGCTGGATTTCAGAATAGATAGCGAAACACTATAGGAGAATAATAGAAGATTTCATGGGAGCTCCGGCTAGAGGAAAAATTTATTATTTCTCTCAAAAAATGCTGCTTTATCATTGAGAATTGTGGACCGGTTCTTGTCCGGTGAGTAGACTCCGTAGGGGCGATTGTGCACAGCCAACAACAAGTGCTTTTCTGAAATAACAGTCTTATGTAGAGTTCTAATTAATTATATCACATCAATAAGACAATGAAAGTCAACCCTGCTAAAAACTAATATGTCGGCTTTTATCTTAATTATATTACAAAATTAATGCATGTAATGTAAACATTTAACATGTAATGAAGGTCATTTCCATTTTAAGTAGGACCTTTATAGAGGTGATAAGTATTATGAAGTTGGTAAGAAAAATGCCCAAAGAATATTTCTCGATATACGTCGGCCTAAAAGTGTCTTAGTAAGTGTTAAGGGGTGATAATAATCTATGTGGCATGACTCTGCTGTTCATACCCGTAATTTTCTGGATGCAGAACGATTGGATTGAAATGTGTCTATACACCATTCTCTGAACAAGTCTAAGTCTCTATTGAAGCCAGCATAAATTACATGCTGAATAATTCATAGGTAAGAGGAAAGTCATGGATGTGACTCTCCAACTATCACCTAAGTTTCACTCGTTAATGCCAGAAAGCAGATGGGTTGCTGAAGTTTTCTTAGTCCTTTAAACGAGGTACAAACGTATTGTCGAATTTCTGTGGAATTATTGTGTAAGATCTTCTAAAGAGAAATCTGGAGGATATTGCCTGCAAAGGTCAAAGTTAAGACCTTTTTGAGCAGCAGCTGCCTGTGTCATCAGTTGCCATAGAAGAGCAAGGGGAAAAAGATCCCTATTAGGCATAGGAACAAAAGTAAAAAGGAACATGGGAGAATGGTCATATTTAAAAATAAATTCTTTTCCCTTAAATAGAGTTTTATTGTCCACAGTACATAAGGGCAAAGTTACTGAGGGCAGGCACAGTTTTCTGTAGACTGTGAACGTTCTTTTAGATGCAAACTGCCTCACGAGTTTTACTTTTGTTGGTCGGGCTGGCAAAACTAGGTCATATGCAAACAAAATTAGGGGGCGTTCTGCGCCCAGATTTAACAAAGTCTGACAGAATGTGTCGCATGCCCCATTTTAAAGGGCACAGAAAAAGTGGTGCACTCTGTGGAGCTGTGCGGAGCGCCATTTTGTGGAACGGGGCTCAAATTCTGAATGTGGCGAACTATTCACAACTACACAGGCAAATGTTATAGTTTAGCACAGTTTGTTTGTTGTTAGTAAATGTTGCCCCATTGGGTATTGTCTCAATCGTAAAAACATTAAGAATAATGTCCGGCTTGGGTTTGGATCATCTGACCACTGAGAAGATGATTGACGTAGCCCACTACGGACAGGAGTCTAAGTGGTACCGGTTTTCACCAGAGGCCCGACGCAAATGGTTTATTAAGACAAGATGCGGGTGTGTTGCCACCAGGTCGTTCCTCAGGCGTTGCTGTCTGAAGTGGCGGGCAAGGTCGAAGGGGGGTACAGAGTGAACGGCAATCAATCTTGTGGTCAAAGTCCAGGCACAGGGTCAGGGCAGGCGCAGCAGCAGAGATGCAACATCAGAGTTCCAACGGTTGTCAGGCACAGGAGGTCCCAAGCAGAGGGGTACAGGGAACACCAGCACACAGGACAGCAGAACGGAAGACAAAGAAAAAGAACACTGGTAAAAAGGACGGGCAGCACGGAGGAACCTGGGACACGGGAACACGGAAGGACTCAGGAACGAAGGGAAGAAACTGGAACGCAGGAAAGGGAAAACTGCAATAGAGCTTTCTCTCAGGCGTGGGAGGACACAAAAGATCACGGCAGGGTTGTGTGTGTGATGGGAAGAGGCAGGTATTTATAATATTAAAAATAGCCTCATGGAAATAGCTAGCGACAATTAATGGCGCCTGCCCTTTAAATTATCTAAAGATGATGCGCGCGCCCTAAGACACTGAGACTGAGAAGTTTATCCATTCGTTTGCAATTGATTGAGTTACTGGGTTTCTACACTTCCATATTTAGTCATGCTCCGGTGGTGATGGAGCATAGTTCGGAAATATACAAAGAGTTGTTACAGACAAGCAGCTAGGGATTGTGACAAGCCACAGAATGGGATAAGTAAGATTATGGAGGAGGATGGACCAGGGTACAAACTTATGAACAGATCATTAGCGAAGCAAATTAAATCTAAGGAGAAAGGAGAGAAGTAAAACAAAAACTAAGCTTAGGGTTTACAGTCACATTAGCAATCAGTAACAAGACCCATGCAGGATGTACCTTAATGGAGGGGTGGACCAATGTCAAGAAATATGCTGCCAACCAGCATCATATGGAGGGCAATGATGACGAACAAGAAGATATTGATGTGGTCCACCAGTTCTTTTCAAAGGCTTTTTCTATGTAGATGTTCACTTCTGTATTCAACATGAAGGTTTTTTGCAGATAAATCAATTTCTCCAAATCTGGATAATCCCCTTACAAAAATTCTTGGAACTAAAAGCATCGGGCTACAGCATGAGCTCTTTTAGTTGTTTTCCACATAGACAGCATTACAGAAAAGAGTTTATAGGCCTTATTGCTGGAACTGTAACGACTTCAAATCTTGTTGCGCACGGAAGGAAAATGGAAAACATCTTTTATGACTAGTAAAAAAAAAGTCCCCACTACTGGTACAAGTTTTTTTTTGTATTTATTAAAGATCATAAGGATTGATCTCTGTATTGACTGTAGAAATATTAATCACATGGTAATTTTTGATCCCTCTAAATAGATAATTAACCCTTTTAATTTTGATCAACTTCGGGTTAGTCATCCACCTATGATTGATACTTGATTCCTGCTAAAGGACTGTTCAACCTGTACTGTGTCTTGATTAAAGTGCTGATCTTTAGTATTAGCAGATGTATGTTGATTCACCTTATATATCTTTTCAACGAGCTGCTTTACCGATAAGTATACAATCAGCAATGACCTCCCAAAGTCCTTTATAAAAACTTCAGATTTTTCCCACAATATTACAATTAATAGGTAATGTTATCTTCCTTTTGCATACAAATAAAGGAAGTTATGGGCATTGAGACAACAAGAATAAATTTTTTTGTACCCAAGCCTCAATCTATCAAGGCCGATATGTGTAACGGTTAAAACATTTCTTTTTGGAGTTACTTATCATGGGTTTTCCTGGGCGTTTTGGACTTAAAAAAGTCTCAAGGTAGTGCATTATGGTTTGTGGACTTTTTTACTGCCAAAACAGTTCACAGGACTATTTCACCCACTATTATTAATCTGGCGGAGAAACATAGATTCATAATTCATGACCTGGGACCTTGCAAAAAGGGATGTGCTCCGACTTTACTGTTAGCATTTGAGAATTTTGGGGGCTTTTGAAAAAAATTCCGGCCAGAAAATAGACTATACAAACACTTATTAAAGGGCCAAAGCCACTTTAATGAATCTGATGGGCAGCCTCTAGAACCCAACATAGACAAAAGAACTGTCCCCAAGGAGCTGGTAAGGATAAATAACCCCCTCTGTGTAAACTTTAGCTGGATATTAATTCCTTTGCTGAAATTTTTATTTTACTGTAAAAACCAGAACCGGGCACATAAGGAACTAGGGAATTACTTGGGGAAAAGAACCAATTCCCTATAGTTGTCCGGGATATTTGATTTTCTGGAGCATCCAAGGATCGCCACAACATATTGGCGCAAATTTACTTACCCGGCCTCCCATGCGCGATCCAGCGGCGCGTTCTCTGCTTCTGGACTTAGGGTCCCGGCCGGGAGAGGGGGGATCATGAAGGCAGTTACTCCGCCGTCCACCAGGTTGCGCGGCGCGCTGGAAATCATCTCCACGGCGCCGGAATTCACCACCTCGGACCAGGTGAAGAAGCGGGTCACCAGCGACACTTTTTAGGTTTAAATGCGGCGGTTTTTCCAATACGTCGGTGTTTTCGTTCGGCCACGCCCCCGATTTCCGTGCGCGCATGCCGGCGCCGATGCGCCACAATCCGATGCGTTGCGGACACAACTCCAGGGCAATTCAGGCAAAGCGGAAAATTAGGGGTGGTAACACGTGGGAAAACGCGAATTCGGGCCTTAGAATGACCCCATTTTGTATTTGTCTTAGTGCTTCATTATAATGCAGTTCCCTTACATCTATGTCTGAACTTTATAAGACTAGTGACATGATGGAAATAATAGGTAAATAAAAACCAGTATGTCTGTTTGAAAAGGAATTGACTCTAGGCTTCTTGTAAGTCAGACATAGATTTCTTTCCTAGAAACTTATTCGGATATTTCTTTCCTAGAATCTCTAGGGGAGCATGACTAGGCTTTGACAACCCCCAATTACTCATAAGGGAATTTAGTTTATTTTGAGTTTATTTTTAGTTTAAACCCCGCATTATTGCAACTAATGGGGAATAATATTCCTATATATAGAAATTGAGTATTCTGGATTTATATTACTAAAAATAAAACCTAGGATGATTAAAATACTGTGACCGAAGCTGAATACATCATGTACAGCTTTAATCAGCCTCTGTTTTCTATTAGTGAGCCACTTAAAGGACACCTGTTCATCAGGTCTCTTCCACTAGTCCGTCACCTCTACTGTTGGTGAAGCTCACAAGGATTCCCATCCCAGCCTGATCTAGTTATTTATATACATTATTCATTGTAAAATCATCTTCTTTATCATGTAAATGAGTGGTCCCATGGTCAGAGAGTGATGTCACCCCTGTACCCCCCCTCTCCTCCCCCTGCGATGTCTGTGTGTTAATGCTATAGTAAAGCATGGCTATTGTAGTGTTGTGCTGCACTTGCTGAAATGCTGGGATCCTCCAATATACAGGTGAGAGAACAGACATAGCTACACAGGAATCTGACATGTTCTGCTGTAACATGGCTGCATGGAGCTGATGTTATCTCATCTATACACACACATGCACAAACAGGCTTGCAGGGGCGTGGACACCAGACCAGGAAGCACATCATATACAGCATCACATCATTAACAGCTGGTCAGTCATGACCACTTGGGGGGGTGGACTGTACTCCTCTCATGAATATTAAGGTGGAAGCTGAATATGCTAATGCTTCATGGAATTACAAAGGTCATTGCATACAAGCTTAGGACCTCATTGCTTAGGTTACAGGCATGGAGAGGGACAATGACGGGATAGAGACAATGCTCTCTAATGGGCAGTTGGTGAAAATATATTTAGTTTTTATGACAACAAACGGTTCATAAGAGATCTAATCCAGCAACTAATCTAGATCTAGATTAGATAATATCAATTCTCATAAAACCCAAGGCTTGTTGTAAACTTACTTTCACTGGATGATTTATAAATAATAGGCTGTCTCAATAACCTTAACACCTGGCTACACATGACCAGCCATTGTATTGATCTTAATTTATAAAAAATCTGATTAACGGTTCTGATCTCTATAGATGTTAGTTTTTTAATTTATGTAATCGAGTATTGATAAAAAAAAATAATGTTATTTGAAGAGTTTTAATGGTTTTGTTTTGTTGTTTATTGCGACATGAGTGCATTCAGCTGTACTGACATGCTGCGGAGAGGGATGGTGCATCACCCGAAAGCATGAATTTGCATCTCTAGCGTGAGTTCACTTCAAATCTCCTAAGCTCCAGCATTGGAGAGGGAAGGTAAAGGTTTTGTACAGTGATCCGACTGATGTTGCGAATTATAAGTTTATTTTTCTGGTGATCCTGGCCATTCAAGCTTAGCGCGGACAGCGTTGGCATCAAGAGATGCAGAGGAGCGTTGGGTGGTGGTTTGTATTTGTGGTTTTTTAAAATGTTTTGTACATTTGATTCTACATAATTTGTTGTAAGTTCGGAACAAGTAATTTTATAATGTAGATCAGACAAATTTTTTTTGTCATGACAATCCAATTTTTCAAAATTTTGTGTGTGGAAAAGGATTATCAATAAAATTTCAGCTGTATCCGCTCTGTTTCAATATATTGCAATGTGAATATACCCTATAACATACTTTTACTGTGAATGGATTATTTGTACAGTATATGAGCTTGATGCGTATTTCAATAGGGTATATCGTTTACCATGTTTGCGTGTGTTCATTCTGTTATCTGGGGGGTTGGTATGTGTATAGGAGGGGGCTTGATGACTAATAAGGATATACTCATTCTTGACTGCCATTCCACATTATACAGAATTTGACAACACAATTAATGAAGACGGTTTTGTTTGCCAGAAGGGAATAAAAAAAATTTATAAAAATTCAATTTTTTCTGTATTCAGATGACGGAATATTCTTAAACATTTTTTATAGTCTCCGTTTTAGAATCTCAAGGGAACCTGCTACCTCCCAAGTCATATAAATTAAGACATAAGTTGTGTAAGTGAAGGTCGGCATCATAAAATTGAATAGAGATAATAAGAATAATATAAACACAGCTTTGTCTGATAAAATTATTGTATATGTCAAAAAAGTGAAAGAAACATAGATAGTTGTGGCAGACATTGTCATAATAATAGCACAAACCATGATAAAGCATAAGAAACCTAGATTAAGAATGCAAAACAAATATTAAAAATGAGATATTTAGTTCATGACAGAAATTGGCAATTATTGGAATCGTGCCAAAAAAATCACGAATATGTGTAATTGAATCAATCAATTGACAAAAAAAAAAACACTAGCTCCTTATTACACAAAACAAGCACCGAAAAAAACTTCATTAAACAGAAAAATAAAAACATTTACACATTATACCTCTAACATATTCTCGAGCTCATCCCAACATTTTTTTTTCACAAAATGGTTTTTATTCTATACAACCAGTAAAACCTAAATTCAATGTATCATCAAAATGTGGACCCATTGAAGGAAGGTGACATTTGACTTTACTGTGGAGCAAAAGGCCCAATCCAATAAGTTAACAACCTTAAAGTGAATGCTAAAATTTTATATTATTTAAAAAGTTATTGATAAAAAAAACCTACGGGTAGATCCTACTGCACGGACATAAGTCTAAACAATACATTAATGGACAAATAGAAATATTAGGCCTTTTAAAAGAGGTAATTCTGGTAGGTGACAAATGGTTAAAATTCCCATACTGAATTATATGATTTTATACTACCCTATAGAGTCCAATGAAAGGTAATAATTACATTTTTAACGGTTGGAGGGCAGAATTGAGGACACATAACAAGAAAGAAAAAAGCTGTATACAATGAAGAGCAATAAAAAACCCCCAGACATTGATTTACCAATTAGCGGGAAAAAAAATGTGTCAGGAAGGGGAAGATATACGGAGTCGGATAAGCCATTTAGCAAGTCCTATATGTGGGCAATATATGTGGGATTCATTTTTTCTTGCTGCCGTTGTGGGCACTTTAGGAACTTTCTTCCAAAAATTTAATGGTAAATTGATGGGGAAAATTGTATTTTTTGAGATGAAAAGGGATGGGGGTGGTATGGTATTGGTGGATGGTAACGGAATTTTCGTGACCATAGCCAGGCGGCTTCTGCTTAAAGCAAAATAGAGAGAGATAAGCCTTACAAATCACTGGTCAGAGCACACCATTGGAATATTGTATACGGATAAATGGACGTAGTGAACTGGAACGGGGTGTGGAGGGGAAAGCAACCAAGTATTACGGGGAACTGGGGGACTAGAATACAATGACAGAGTCAGAAATTTGGGAGTATTAAGTTAAGAAAAAAAGATGAGGGGAGAGAGACCTGGTTAAATGTACAAATATATGAATAAGACAGTACAGGGATCTTTTCAAAAATTAGTAATCTAGTAGATAGAGAGTGGCAGGTCTCCGTATCCCTGACAAGCTAATTGGATGCTGCAGGGGATGATTTAGATGCCCGTGGGTTCGGTCTCCTGAATACAAAGGGACCCTGACCCGTCACCTCCTCTGTCCATGGCAATTATTGGCCCCTCGGCACTAAAAGTGCAGACCTCTATAGAACTAATATGCCCTATTTTGTGCCATTGACCCTGATCTATACAGCGTGGACACACGCATATAATTGACAATGTAACGCTTTGATTACACTGGACTGGTTCTAGGACTAGAGTGAAAGCAGAGCATTAGTGACGTTGGTCTCTAGACAACGGTATAGCAGCATTTCCGTCATGGCATTACACCTCCTTTGGCTGCGTTCCTTCTACGCATTCACCATCATTAATTCTTGTCAGACGATATTGCTGCGAGGAACATACAGGCAAATTTTTATATGGAGGACATGACATTAAAGTAACCTGCCACCAGGAATACACTAAGTGACGTATTCTTGATGGCAGCTTAGTTTCTGTTTACTACGCCATACATTGCCTTTACCTAATCTTTTTGCCCTAACTAACTGACGAAAACCTTTATCTGTCTTTTACGTCTACTGGTGCGTAAAGTAGTCTGGCCAACACTTCTGTAGCCTCTGAAGTCTCACCTCGCAGTGCCTCCTCGCAGCTCTCTTCCGGCTATTCAGCTCCTTTCCACACATGTGGAGTAACTTACAGCCCACTGGCGAGAAAAGACAAAAGTTAATGCGCATGGTTGAATAGGTGAAGAGACATGCTGGGAGATGAGACTTCAGAGGCAAAGAAGCGGCATAACGATCACAGTTGCAGGGGGTCGTGGCCAACCGGAAGAGAAGGGTTATGTCACAGGTGCCTCTCTCCATGGCACGGCGCCCCCCCGGCCATAACTTACCTCTCCACGATCCTGCTCTTGTCTTGGCTAGGCCGCACTCGCGTCCCCGCTTCCTAGAGCATGCACTCACCAGCACTTGGAGTTTTAAAGGGCCAGCGCACCACTGATTGGCGCTGGCCACTTCCGGGTTTTCCTTAAAGGCCAGCTGTTCCCATCATTCCCTGCCGGGTCTTTGCGCTCATTAGCCTTAAAGAAAGCTACCTTGCTCCCTGCGTTTGTTCCTTGTTCCTGTTTGCTTTGATCTCCAGTTGTGAACTCTGACCTCATGAGTGCAAAGATCCAGCAGGGAGGGAATGATGGGAACAAGTGGCCTTTAAGGAAAGGAAAACCCGGAAGTGGCGAGCGCCAATCATTGGTGTGCTGGCCCTTAAAAACTCCAAGTGCCGGGTGGTGCATGCCTCTAGGAAGTGCATGCAGCCAGACAAGAGCAGGAGGATCGTGGAAGGTAATTACGGTCGGATAGGGCGGGGCGCCGACGTGCCATGGAGAGAGGCACCTGTGACATAACCCTTCTCTTCCAGTTTGGACCCGACCCCCTGAACTGTATCGTTATGCCCTTCTCTTCCTCTGAAGTCTCATCTCCCAGCAGTCTCTTCAACCTATTCAACCACATGCGCGATTATTAACGTTGTCACTTCTCGTCAGTGGGATGGAAGTTACTGCGCACTGTGTTGGAAAGTGGGCTGAATAGCCGGAAGAGAGCTGCGAGGAGGGCACTGCGAGGTGAGCACCTTCAGAGGGACAGAGGTGGTGTGGCAGAACGACTTTAGGCACCAGTAGACGTAAAAGACAGATAAAGGTTTTGTCAAGTTAGTTAGGGCAAAAAAGGCATTAGGTATTAGGTTCAAAGGCAAGTGTACATGTATGGCGTAGTAACCGAACTAGCTGCCACAAGAATACGTCACTTAGTGTATCTGGTGGCAGGTTACTTTTAATGTCAGCTCTCCATATAAAAATAACTAAATTATAAAGTGGGCACCCCACCTCATTCTGTTGGAACCCTTCTTTTTCTTGTCCCCTCTCATGTATGGTGAGTTCCCTGTAAATATTGATTTAATTTATACTCATGCCAATATTTTTGTTTTAGTAGTATTGTTCCCAGCTCCTGGCCGTTTTCCTACAATTTTCATGGCAGAAACAGAATTGGTTTATCTGTATCTACTAAATGTAGGCAACTGGGAATTTTTACAACCACATAGAAAATTGATGAGATGAAATGAGTTGAATTTTCTGGGGAGCCAATTTACAGTAATCCTGATGCCCATACCTTGAAATCAGCACTCCATGCTGGACATAAACTTCTTCTTTCCGCTCTCTAAAGAAGGCTAAAGGTGTGTTAGAACTTGAGTTTTATACTAAGCCTGCATTCACAGACCGTATGAAAAATGGCGTAATGAGACCACTTACCTGTACCGGTTTTCTCGGTTTACCATACGGCCAATTTCTTTCAATGGTCAATATGTCTAACCGTTACATTGCACGTTCCATATGCTGCCGTTTATAAAAAATAGAGCAATTGTCCTATTTTCCCCGTATTCTGGTGCTGTTGCCCTAGAAGTCCATGGGGACGTATTAATACAGGTACATACGCATGCATCAGGTGAAAAACGTCCGCTTTGGGCTATCGGAACAGGAATACGGGACTACATATGTTTGTGGAATGCAGCCTTAATGTCTATAAGGTGGGGTAGGCTACAAGGTCAGCATTGTGGTAGGGGGCTAAGCATGCAGAGGGTTATCCCACCCTGACCAAACGGGATAAAACAAAAATAGAATAAGGGAAGGTACAACACTGAACCCAGATGTACATATGCGATTACAGTACAAGAGGGAAATAGGATTTACACAGACAGCCAGGCAGTCAAATAAACAGTCTTTTTAGAGAAAATAATCAATTTTCCCTTTAGTGGAGCTCCAGAATTTTCTAATTATTCTCCTATAGTGTTAGCTATCAAGGGGAGCTGGGTGAGCTAGCGTCCGCTATTAATTTTGATGAGCAGTTTGACTTATGTTGTGAGTATGTTTTTTAAATAAATTCTTAACCTGTTGAAACAACTACACCATTTGCCTGATAGGTTCTCGATGCGCAAATATCGTCTGACAAAATTAATTAATGAGAACGAAAGGGGAACAAGACGAGGTGGTGCTTGGTATGAAAACTGACGGCTAGTCTCATCAGAAGGATCTGTCATGGCTAATGCTGGATTTCATGAATGGATAGCTAACACTATAGGAGAATAATTAGAAGAATTCTGGAGCTCGGCTAGAAGGAAATTGGATTATTTTCTCTCAAAAAACGGCTTTATCATTGATACATTTGTGCGATGGACCGGTCTGTTCCGTGAGTAGCTCCGTAGGGGCGAATGTGCACCGTAAACAACAATGTTTTCTGAATAACCCCGTCTTAGTAGAATTCTAATTAATGGATATCACATCAAAAGACAATGAAAGGATCAACCTGCCTCAAACTATATTTCGACATTTATTTTTAACTATATACAAAATGAACGCAGTAATGTAAACATTTACCATGTAAATGAAGTTCATTTTCATTTTTAAGTAGAACCATAGAGTTGAGAAGTATTTAGGAAGTATGTTAAGAATAGATGCCAAAGAATATTTCTCGAGTATACTGTCTGCCTGATGGTCTCAGAAAGTGCTTAAGGTGATAAATATCAGCTGGCATGACCTCTGCTTGTTCATACCGTACTTTGGGATTGCAGAGGATGTTAATATTAGGACACCTTCTCTGACAAAGTATAGTTATCTCCTTGAAAGCCAAGCATAAATTACATGCTGAATATTCATTAGTAAGAGGAAAAGGAAAGGCATGGATGGTGAAATTCATCAACTCTCACCTACAGATTATTCACTGTTATGCAGAAGCAATGATGGTGTGCAGAGTTTCTTAGTCCTTTTAAACGAGAGACAAACGTATTGGTATATTTCTGGAAATTCTGGTAATATCATTCGTAAAGAGAATCTGGAGATATTTGCGGAAAGGGCAAAGTCCAGACATTTGAGCAGCAGCTTCCTGTGTCTCAGTTTTGCCATCGAAGCAAGGGAAAAAGATCCTATTAGGCATAAACAAAGCCAAAAAGACAACATGATTGAGGGTTCATATTTAAAAATAAATTCCTTTCTCTTAAATAGATGTTTTATGTCCAAGTACATATAGGGGACACATTTACTGAGGGCCGTTGCACCAGTTTTCTGTAAGGACTTTGAACGTTCTTTTAGATGCAAACTGCCTACACGGGTATATTTACTTTGTTTGTCGGCTGCACTAGTCATCATGCAAAACAAATTAGGGGGCGTTCTGCGCCAGATTAACAAAGTCTGACAGACTTGTGTCGCATGCCCATAAAGGTGGCACCAGAAAAAGTGGTTGCACCTGTCGGAAAGCTGTGCAGGAAGGCCACATTGTGGAACGGGCGCCTCAAATTCTGAATGTGGCGAAACTATTCCACACTACCACAGGCACACTGTTATAGTTTAGCACAGTTTGTTTGGTTGTTAGTAATTTGGCCCCATTGTCTATGGTCTCAATCGTAATAAAAAACCTATACGAATAATGTCAGGCTTGCGGGGTGTGGACCTCTGGACCACTGCCAGATAGGACGTTAAGCCACTACCGGGACCGGAGTCTAAGTGGTACCCGGTTTTCACCAGAGCCCGCCCGCAACGCGGGGTAACAAGCTGCGGCGTAGTACCACCAGTCGTTCCTTCAGCGGGAGTTGCAGTTGGAGGCCAAGGTCGAGGTACAGGAACGGCAATCAATCTGGTGGTCAAATGGCCACGGGGTGGGGGGGGGGGGGGGTGCTGGGGGGGGGGGCGGAGGGGACACGGGTCAGTGGCAAGGCGGCCAGGATGAAACATCAGAGTCAATCCGTGCGTCTCAGGCAGCAACAGGAGTTCCAGAAGTATGGGGTAAAGGAACAAAGCACACAGGACAGCAGAACGGAAGAGAAACATGGACCGGGAACACGGAAGGAACTCAGGAACGAGGAGAAACTGAACGCAGGGAAAAATGCAATAGAGCTTTCTTCAGGCTGTGAGACACAAAGATCCGGCAGGGTGTGGGTGATGGGAGGAGAAGGCAAGTATAAATGCATCATGGGAAATAGCTAGCGACAATTAATGGCGCGCTGGCCCTTGAAATTATCTAAGCGGCTGCGCGCGCCCTAAAACACTGAGAAGTTATCCATTTTTGTTCGCAATTGATTTAGTACTGGTTATTCACCACATTCCATATTAGTCACTGCTCCGTGGTGGTTGAAGGAGCCTTAGTTGAATATTACCAGAGTTGTACCCAGACAAGAAGTCAGGAGTAAAGCCACCAGAATGACAGATATATTTAGAGGATGGGCCAGGGTACAAACGTTATGAAAACAGTCATTAGGAAGCAAATTAAAATCTAAGGAGAAAGCAGAAGTAAACAAAAAATAAGGCTTGGGTTCCACAGTCACATTAGCAATCGTAACAGAACCATGCAAAGGATGTAATTAATGGCAGGGTGACACCAATGTCCAAGTAAAATGCGCACACCCAGGAATCATCATGAGGGACAATGGAATGGACGAGATATTGATTGGTCCACCATGTCTTTCAAGGCCTTTTGTTTCTTATGATTAGATTGTTCATCTTCTAGTTATCACACATGAAAGGCTTGGCAACTAAAAGACATGTCTCCAAAATGGGAGGATATCCCCATTACAAAATCTGGGAACTAAAAGCATTATGGGGTACAGCATGAGCTCTTTTAGTTTTCCCATTAACGCATTACAGAAAACAGAGTTCTATAGGCCTGTTGCGGAAACTGTAACTCCTTCAAATCTTTGTGCGGAAATCTTTTATGGACTAGTAAAAAAAAAAGTCCCCACTACTGGTAACAGTTTTTTTTGTATGAAAAGATCATAGGGATTGATCTCTGTATGACTGTAGACATATCTACACATGGCTAATTTTTGATCCCTCTAAATCGCTAATTAACCCTAATTTTGTCAACTTCTGGGTTACTTCATCCACCTTATGATTTCTTACTTTGTATTCCTGACTTATAAGACTGTTCAAACCGTACTGTGTCTTGATTAAAGGGATGATCTTTATAGAATTGAGGTATGTGATTTCACATTATATATTCTTTTTCAACTAGTGGTCTTTACAGTTAAGTTTACAATCAGCAATGACTCCAGAATCCTGTTAAACATAGTTTTCACAATATTTACAATTTAATAGGTAATGTTATCTCCTTTTGCATACAAATAACTGTGGAAGTTATGGGCAGAGAAAACAAGACCATAATTTTTTGTTACCCAAGCCTCCATCTATCCAAGCATATGTTATAAACAGTATAAACATTTCTTTTTGGGAGTATTTATAATTGGTTGTCCTGGGCTTTTTGGAATAAAAAAGTCTCAGAGTGCTTTGCATAATGTTTGTGAGACTTTTTTACTGCTAAAAAGTCTCACAGCGACTTTCCCCTCTGCATAATCTGGGCGGGGAAAACATAGATTCCGTCAGATTCATGACCTGGGGACTTTGCAAAGTGGATGTGCTCAGACTTTTTATGGCATTTGAGGAATTTTTGGGGGTTTTTGAAAAAAAAAATTCAGGCAGATAAATGGACTATACAAACACTTATTAAAGGGCCAAAGCCACTTTAAGGAATCTGATGGGCATCCTAGCTCCCAAAATAGAACCAAAGAAAACTGTCCAAGGAAGCTGTCAAATGATAAAAACCCCTCTGTTGTTCATCACTTTAGCTGGATTAATTTTCTTTGCTGAATGAAATTTATATTTACTGTTAAAAACAAAGACCCTGGGCCATAAAGGAAATAGCGCGGATATTTTGGGAAGACAAATTCCTTAGAGGGTGGTGTGATAATTTGATATGGACACCCAGGTCGCCACAAACATATTTATGTCTTAGTGATTCCTTTATAATGCAGTTCCCTCTACATCTATGTCTGACTTATAAGAGCCTAGTGAATGATGTGAAATAATAGTAAAACCAGTATGTCTGTTTGAAAAGGAATTGACTATCGACATAGATATCCTCCTAGAAAACTTATTCGGATATTTAGTCTAGAATCTAGGGGAGCGATAATAGCCTTTCAAACCCACAGACTCCATAAGGAAATTTAGTTGTTTTGAGTTTATTTTTAGTTTAATACTCCGCATTATGCACAACTAATGGGACAATTAATATTACCTATAGTAAAAAAATTTGTATTTCTTAGATTTTCTATTATTAAAAATAAGTAAAACCTAGGATGAATTAAAATTAATGTGAACGAAAGCTGAATAAATCATGTACCGCTTAATCAGCCTATGTGTTGTTAGTGAGCCAATTTTATAAACACTTACACAGATCCCTCCCTGCACTCAAATTTATGCCATATAGTATGGAAATGCGTAGAGGAATGAGGATTACAAATATGACAACCAAAACGGATCACAGAGATCTAATCTAGAAACTAATCTAGACTAGATTAGATAGTATCAATTCTCATAAAACCCATCTGTTAAAACCTACGTTCACTGAGATTATAATAATTACGGCTGTCTAAATAACCCTAACACATGGCTCACATAACCAGCCCAGCTTTATTTGATCTTAATTTTTTAAAAATCTGATATCTGATCTTTCATATATTTAGTTTTTTAATGTGCTGTTAATAGATTATGATTTTAAAAAAATAAGTTTATTTGAAGAGGTTTTGAACCCGTAAGGACGCAGCCCTGTTGCAGGTTAAGGCTCGCAATTTTTTTTGAAATTTGACCTGACGTTCTCTTTATATGGTTATAACTTTGAAAACTGTTACTTATCAAAGCGATTCGAGATTGTTTTTTCCCACATGTTGTACTTCATTTTAGTGGTAAGTTGGCTGATACGTTTTGCGTTATTTACAACCAAAAGAAACAAATGATGAATTTTTAGAAAAAGTTGCCATTTTTCGAAATTCAAAACTCACGCGTTTTCGGCAGATAAAATTTACCACCTAAATAACTTGCAGATAACATTCTCCCTTTGGTTACTTTTACATTTCATAATTTTGCAAAGGTTTGGATTAATTTATTTGGACGTCACGCGCCTAAAATCGAAATAGAGATTTTCGTATTTTCGGAATGACTAGTTTTGGGGATAAATACTGTTTGAAATCAAATTGTAGATATTTAGCACACAACCCCTAAATAACCAACCCATTTTCAAATCTGCACCCTTCAAACTATCGAAAAGCATTTACAAGATTGTTAACCCCTTGAGATCTTCATAGTAATTGAATCAAAAATGGCGGTGTTGAAATTTAGACTGGTTCAAATTTTGGCGGTTATACGTTTCATCTAGCCCTAAAAATGTACACATTCCAAAAAGATAAAAATAGGAAAACGTCACATAAAATTTGTTCTACAATTCTCCTGAGTGCAGTGACCCCCATGTGGACAGTAATTGTGTGCTGGGGGACACAGCAAGGCGCAGCAAGGGAAGGAGCCACCCTGCAGCTGCCAGGATTTTAGTTTCTGGTTTGCCACCTTTGAAGGCGATAAACATTTTCGCTTTTCCGTTCTTTGGGCCGGGACGGCATTTTTTTTGCGGGACGAGATGCTTTTCCAGTGTTACACCATTTTGGGGTTGGTATCACCCTTGTTGAAAATTTTGGACCTTGTTTTGAGGTCATGAGTAGAAAAGCATCAATTCTGTAATGGCATTTTTTAATTTTTTTTTTTGTGGTTCACCGTATAGCCTAATAATCATATTATCTTATTCTATGGGTCGATTTACGATTACGGGGATACCAGACATGAATATTTTTTCTTATGGTTTACGAAATTTGCCAATATATTAAAACCCTAAAGTGGGAGGAAAACTCTATATTTTGCATCGCCGTCCCAAGTGGCATAACATGTTACCGTTTTTGGCTACAGAGATGGTTGATGGCTCTGTTTTTTGCGGGACATGTTGTTATTTGCAACAATACATCGGAGAAGTACAAATGTTTTGTTGATCACTTTTTATTGCATGTTTAGTGGGACTAAGAGGAAAAAATTCATAATTGTTGGCGGGTTTTTGAAAGTTTTTTGTTTTTACGGAGTTCCCATAGGGTTCAATAGTTATTTAGTTTTATCTCTATGGCTTGTTACGGAGCGTTGTGATATATATAGTGTGGGGTTGGGTTATGATTTAGACTTTTTTTGAGTGGTTATATGTCTACTTTATATGTTTGGGGGTATCTTAAGGCATTTTAGTGATTTATAAAGTAATGTTTATTGAAAACATTTTTTTTTACATTTTTTACCTGACCACCATGGGATATGAACAAAGCAATCATCTGATTGCGTGTTATGATAATACTCTGCAATACTAATGTATTGCAGGGTATTATCAGTGCCAGCCTATGCAGATGGCATAGGCTACCACTTTGCCTTTAAGTGACGTACACATACGCCATATTAAAGGTAAACCCTCCAGGTTATATGGGGTCCCGATCGGACCCAAGAGGTGCCAAAACAGCGATCGGGCCCCCCCGAAAAACGGTTGCTGAGGGGGGGCGATCGTGGGGAAAGACCCCCAGCAGAATAGACAGAATGCATGTTAAATGCCGCGGTCGCTTGACGCGGCATTTAACGGGTTTTTAAACAACCGCGCTCGGAGCCCACTCCGATCCGCGGGTGTTAGCAGGGGAGTAAACGGTTAGATTACTGTTGAAATCCGCGCTAACGATGCCGCGTTAGGATGCTATACAGGCTGTGAACCGGCTCGTCTCGAGCAGAAGTAGTAGTGTAATGCGCTGAGCGCTATTCGCGCGGGATCAGCGCAGTACAGCTACGGCGCAGAGCGCTACTAAGGGGTTCGGTTTGTTTTGTGTTTTATTGCAGCATGAGCTGTATTCCAGCTGTACTGCATGCTGGGAGTTTGTTCAGGGTTCGCTAGGGAGACGCTGGGACGTCTGGCTTCATGTTGGTTGCTCAGCAGCGTTTCTCCGTACCCCGGCGCGTTATACGCGGCAACTCCACTCTCGTCCTGGGCAGCGGCTGATAAAGATTCGCGCTGTCTAGGAGGGGCCGGCTGGGACTTTGAACCTCTGCTGTGTGCCTGGTATTTGCACCGTCGGTGTTAATTACCAGGTACTGTCAGCTCCTATCAGATTATGGACGGTGGAGTTCTGGCTGCATAAATTGAAGATTCACTATTCCCAGTGCCAGTGTTGAACAATCCCTTTCTTCCCTGGTGGCTGCGTCGTGGATTGATCAGTACTGTATCTATATGGTTGTTAAACTCGGCTAGTTGTTTTGGACGTTGGACTCTGCGTAATGATTCTGCCTGTGACGTTCCCTCTAGTTGTGACTCCGGCTTGCTTTCTTGTTTACTAGTCTTTTATGTTCTATGTTTGTCAGTGTTGTGTTTTGACCCTTTATCCCCACAAGTACTCAGTATATTCCGAGTCCAAGTAGTCGCCCCACGGTTTTAGCGTGGGGAGGGCTATAGGAAGGGACAGAGTTTGGGTTAAAGATCCAGGGCCACCTTCAATGTCTTTTGTGGGTTGGTACCCATCCTAAACAGAACACTGGCCACACAGAGCGTCTGATCCTGTTATCCGACCTGCTACATTCCCCTTCCATGGAGCCTTTGCCAGCTGAGGCTGTGGTCGCTCAGTCCAGACCCTAATCAGTTTTGTTCAGGATCTAGCTTCCCGTCTCCAAATTCAAGGAATCTATGGCAGGTCCCACGGCGACATCACCGCAGGATCCACTGCACCCATACCTGAAACCTAAGAGTCCTCTCCATGACGTGTTTTTGGTGAACGTAAGCATTTCTTTTTCATTTCGGGTAGGGCTGTGTAAACTTACTTTTCTTACGCCCTCGTCCACGGGCACAGAGATTAAAGGGTGGGCGTGGTATGGTTAATTCCCTGTTGAGTGGGGATCCGCAAAAAAATTGGGTTTTTATCTCCACACCTGGAATCTCCATCCCGATTCTCTCTTGAGCTTTTTTTCTGCTTTAGGCAGACTTTATGCGAACCTGGGACCGGGTCGAGCACTTGCAGTTCCAA
Organism: Engystomops pustulosus; assembly: GCA_019512145.1. NCBI lineage: Eukaryota > Metazoa > Chordata > Amphibia > Anura > Leptodactylidae > Engystomops > Engystomops pustulosus. The sequence goes on from CM033641.1 coordinate 182,466,914, forward strand.
CCTTAGATCTCTGTGTCAGGGAAAAAGGACAGCAGAAGAGGATTGTGACCCAGTTAAGGGACAGTAGGTGACTGACTCTCGCAATGGAAGGACTGCGCCTAAAAGACCAATTTATGTCCGGAATGTCAGACCGAGTACAGGACTAGTCTTAGATTATGCGAGCCCAGACATTAGATGAGCTATGACTCTGGAATCCGAGTTGATCGTCGCATAAGATCCAGGCGATCACCTCGGGTGTCCTCGGCTTAAGCCAGCGGCCAGTCCGTCTCCGGGTTAGTCCAGAATTGGAATACATGGAGCTGGATAGCTCTCTCAGCCACAGCGGGGAAGCAACGTCGAGTGAGACGCCATCTTGTTTCTAGTGGAAGTACCTGATCATCAGAATCTCAACACCTGCGTTCCAAGAGGCAGCAGCAGGAAAACTTCCGCTCCTAAGCGTAGTCGGGGGGACTGCTTAGGAGCTGCAGTACTCACGAGTGTGGCTCGAATGTATTACTTGTACGGTTTAAGTTTTAGTCTGTTTCCTGCACTGGTCGGCCTTTGGGATTCAGGTGTTCGACTTAATTAATCGATTTATTATAATTTGTCTCTCAGTTGGCATGTCATGATTCCATTGTTCCACTCCTATCCACGATGTCGGGGGCGGATGACCCCTCTACAGGCAGGGTTGGATCAAATTCCGACCTCCGCAAGATGAAGCTTATGGTGGAGCAGGCAATGAAGATGGGGTTCTTTCATAGTTAATGGAAAACCTTTCTGAAAATGTACTTTTGGTCTACCCTGGCTCCGGATCCATAATCCAGGTAGTAATTGGGACACTCTGGAGCTGGTCATTGGGGGTCCTCCTGTAAGGAACACCTGACCAGAGTTTCACTATGACAGTAGTGAGGGAAGATCAGAGTCTCTTCAGGTTTTCTCTTGACACTAAGATGTGTTTTCTAAACCCTTTCCAAGTCCTTCCCCTCACAGGGAGGGTTTTTAATGTAAAATTGACCTTTCTTCCGATTGTTGTATATTGCCTAAGGGTAGCATCATAACTTGTCTCCGGCTTGCTTGCCAGAACGGGACGGCACTTAAAGAGCTATATTGGGAGGAGTTTGGCAATCGGACATATTGTCCTCTGGAGTCGCCCACTGGGGCAGGTTCTTTTTTGTTGAGAAAAAAAGATGGTGTGGTTTACGGCCGTGTGGGTATTGATATCGAGAATTAAATATAAGGATAACGGTAATAATTAAAAACTCAGGTCCCTCCCCTGATCCTCGGATCTCTAAATCAGGTTATGGGGCCCAAGTTTCTAAAATTAGATCTCAGAGGGGCTTATAACCTGATTAGGTCCGAAAGGGGAATGAGTGGAAAACCGCCCATTTAATACACCTTGGGGCACTTTGAATACTGGTTATGCCTTTTGGTTTTGAGGTAAATGCCCCCAGCGGTTTTTTTTTTCAAGGTTTTATGAAACTCCATCTTTCATGATACATCGGGGTGTTGATGGTGGTTTGTTATATAGACGATATTTTGAATTTTTTTCGCCCTGATATGGTTCTCACCAGCCAACATATCTCCGCCAAGTTACTTATCCAGGTTGCGCAAAAAACCAACCTCTTCGCTAAACTGGAAAAAAGTGTGTTTTTTGCGTCCAGAAGGTTTCCTTCTTAGGTTTATGTGTGCTTTGACTCCCTCTGATGACAGATGGATACCGAGTAAGTAAGGTTCAGGCGCTCACGGACCTGGGTTCGGCCTACAAAATTTTAAGGCCCCCTTCAACGATTTTTAGGTTCGCTAAATATTATCGGAAAACTTATAAAAGAACTTTCGTGATCGCCAAAAACCCCTCACAAGATCTACACCCGTAAGGTGCTGATCCAAACAATGGTCCCCTGACGCTTGATAAGCGTTTGAAACTTTTAAAAGCGGCTTATTTTTTCGTCAGCCCCAGTTTGCGTTCAACCGGACCCTCTCTTACCGTTTGTTGTGGAAGTTGATGCCTTCCGAAGGTAGGAGTAGGTGCAGTGTTGTCTCAGGCGGGTCCTCCACTCTCACCGAATGGAGGCCCCTGTGCAATTTTCTAGAAAGTTTTCCTCTTGTGAGAGGAATTATGATATGGTCACGCGAGATCCTTGCCATTAAGTGCGGCATTTGAAGTCTGGGACACTTTTGGAGGGAGCTCTTCAGCCGATAAATGTGCGATCCACAGATCAGAAGAACTTAGTAGATTTTGGATACTGCTAAGAGTTTGAACTCACGTCCAAGGCTAGGTGGGCATTTGTTTTTCTTCTAGATTTAATTTTGTGGGTCACCTACCGAAATGGGTCAAAAAATGTGGAAAGGATGATGCATTCCCGTAGCTTTGGGACTCCTGAGCTTCAGGACTAAGGACAGTAATATTTTGTATCCAGGTGTTGTGTTGGCAGCTGTCTATCCCAACCTCTCCTCTTCCAAATTTTTAGCAGGACAAAATCCTCACACAAAGACCTCCGGAGAAGGCAAATGTTTGTTCCTATTTTCGGTAGTTTTGAGAGTGTGGAGGAGACGGCATTGCATCAGTATGGCAGGTCTCAGGTATGCGGAGGAGCATTAAGTACCTTGGATTATCGTAAAAGAGAAGTTTAATGGTGGCCTCACATGACTAAAGATGTGACAAATTTGTCCAAGCCTGTAGGGGTCCTGTGAGCGAGGAAAGATCTCCCGGAGACGTCCTGAGGGGCCTCTATTCTTTCCGCTTTCAGTTCCCACCAGCCATGGTCTAAAGTGTCAATGGATTTTGTCATGAGCGGGCCCAGGCACTCAAGGCTTATTACAGTGATTTGGGTGGTATGAGGGGACCCCTGGTCCGTTCTCTCCAAGATGGCACACTTTGTTCAATTAAAAAAAAGTACCTCAGCTGAAGAATTGGCTGATTTGTTTCGACAGAATATTGTACGCCTTCCATGGTATACCAGATGATATTGTGTCTGATCGGGGAGTTACAATTTGTTCCAAATTTTGGCGAGCATTCTGTTCTAGACTGGAGTTAAATTGGTTCTCCTCTGCGTTTCATCATGAGTCTAATGGTCAGTCCGATGAACGGAGATAATGAAGAGGAGAGAGATGGAAAGCCTTTTACATCTTATCTGCGAATCTTGTCGAGGACAGTCAGACAAGTGGGTGAAAAATTCCTTCGTATTGACGAATTGTATTAATAACCATTGTTACGTTCGTCCACACAGGTATCTCCGTTTTTCGGCACTTATGGTTTTTCAATCCACGTTTCTCTTTTTCATCTGTGGCGGTCTCTAATATTCTCGAGCGGGGAAGCTATGCATTCCAAGTTTACGCTCGCTCTGGTCACAAGTTCGGGGGAGAGTATTCGGAGGGCCAAGATTCTATGGTCCAAACAGACTGAAGAAGGCCTACTAAATATGGTACGTTTTGTGGTGGGGGATAAAGTGTGGTTATCCCCAAACGAAAAACCTTAAAGTGAAGGTCCCCTCTTTGAAGTTTGCGCCCAGGTTTGTGGGTCCGTTGTTGTCACTCATATGGTAACCCGGGTTTCCTTTAAGATTACACTTCCAGCAGGGTGCGGGTTTCATAACACTTCATAAAGTCTCTTAAGCGCTATGTGGAACCCTGGGTGGCCTCTTCCTGACCCTCCTTCTCCCTCTTGTGGAGGGGAACACCTGGCAATCCATTTGAAGTGAGAAAAAAAAAAAGTGCCGTGAATCCAGATGGGTAGGTAACTCCTGCAGACCTGGTCCATTGGAAGGGTTTTGGTCTGAGGATAGGTCTTGGGTTCCGGCTAAGATGTAAGGCTCCACGGTTTTCTTCAGGTGTTTCATCAGGCCAACCCTCAGAAGCATATCGTTAAGATCTAGGGGTCCGAAGGCCCCCCGTCAGGGGGGGGGGTTATGCAGGTTCGAGGGGATCGTGATTGCTGGGACTTCTGGTCTTATGGTAGGCTTTTTTATGCCAGCAGCGTTTCTCCGTACCCCGGCGCGTATATCCGCGCAACTCCACCGTCGTCTGGGCAGCGGCTGCTAAGATCTCGCGCTGTATGCTAGGAGGGGCTGCGGACTTTGAACCTCTGATGGGAGGTGCCTGGTATTCTGCACCGTGAGGGGTTAATTCCAGGTACTGTCCAGCTCCTATCAGATTTGGAGGTGGAGTTCTGCTTGCATAAATTGAAGCTTCCACTAGTTCCCAGGCAGTGTTTGAAATCCCTTTCTTCCCTGGTTGCGCTCGTTTGTATTGCCTCAGTTCGGTATTCTATATTGTTGTGAAATCGGATAGTTTTTGGACTTTGACTCTTGCTTCCTGATTATGCCTTTGACGTCCCCTAGTTGTGACTACGGAGTGTTTTTACTATTCTTTTAGTTTCTTGTTTGTCAGGTCTTGTTTGTGTTTGCCCTTATCCACACTCAATCGTATATTACCGAGTCCTTAAAGTAGTCGCCCCACGGTTTAGCGTGGGGGGGCTTATCGGCTATAGGAAGGGACAAGGGTTGGGAGGAAGGCTCAGGGTCCTCAACCTTCCCCTGTCTTGTGTGTACCCAGCCTAACAGAGGCGGGGAGTTGACGTCACCGAAAAAAGCATGAATTTGCCTATCCAAGCGTGAGGGGGGCATATCACTCTAATAAGCCTCCAAGCTTGGAGCGGAAGGTTCAGGTGTCCCGTGCTCCGTGCTGCTATTATTAAGTTTAATTTTCTAGGTGATCCTGCATGTCAAAGCTTAGCGTGGACCAGCGTTGGCATACACGATCAAGAGGAGGGGGCGTTAGTATTCTGTAGGGTTTTTTAAAATGTTTCACATATGAATTTGAATGTAAGCGGAACCAAGTTATATTTATAATTGTAGCTCCAGACAATTTTTTTTTGGTCCAAGTGCATCGCTTTTTCAAAATTTGTTTCTGTGGATGGGAACAGGGATTATCAAATATAAAATTTAGCCTGTATCCACTCTGCGTTTCATCTTATAATGCACTGTGGAATATACCCTTAGACCTACTTTACTGTGAATGGCTTATTGTAACAGTATATGCTGCTTGAGCCTTATCAGAACGGGTATATCGTTTACCATGCTTTGCAGATGTTCATTTGTTATCTGTGGGTGTTGGTATGTCGGTGTTAGGAGGGTGTTGATGACTTAATCAGGATATGGACTTAATTCTGACCTGCCAGTCCACATTATACAGAATTTGACAACACATTAATATGAGACGGTTTTGTTTGCGAAGGGAATAAAATAAAAATTCTCAAATTAAATTTTTCATTGCTATTCCAGATGAAGGGACTATTTCTTAAACATTTTTATAGTCTCGTTTTTTTAGTAACTTCAAGGGAACCTGCTAACTCCCAAGTCAATTATAAATTAAGCATATAGCTTGTCAGTGAAGTGTCTTGAATAATAACATATATGATATATAGATGAATAAGAAAATAAACACCCTCCAGCTTTGGCTGATAAAAATTTATTTTATACTGTCAAAAAGTGAAAGAGAACATAGAATTTGGCATCACCTTGTCTATAATAATAGGCCAACAACTGACTAAATATAAACCTAGATTAAGAATGCAATAACAAATATAAAAAATGAAGATATTTAGTCATGAAACAGAAAAAAAAAAATTTTTTGCAATGAACGTGCCATGCAAAAAAAATAAGATGTGTTAATTGAATCAATCAATTGAAAAAAAAACAAACTGAGCTCTTCTACACAAAACAAGCCCGAAAACAAAACTTCATTAACAGAAAAATCAAAACATTTACCATATACCTCTCAACCATATTTCTAGATTACATCCCCAACATTTTTTTTTTCACAAAATGGCGTTTTTATCTATACAACCGAGTAAAACCTAAAATTCAATGTATCATCAAAGACCATTGAATGAATTGGTTGACCATTTTACTTACTGGGAGCAAAAAGGCAAAGCAAAAGAGTAAAAACCTTAAAATGGCATGCTAGAATTTTATATATTTTAAAAAAGGTTATTGATAAAAAAAAACTACGATAGATCCTCCTAACGGAATAAGCTCTCAAACACTACATTAATGGAAAAAAATAGAAATATTAGGACTTTTAAAAGATGTATATTTGTACTGTTAAAAATTGGTTAAGTCCATACTTGAATTATTATTATTTTTATCCAATTACCCTTAGATCAATAAAATGTAATTAATTACAATTTTTTAACTGAGGGCAAATTGCGGAATTAACAGAAAAGAAAACAGCTTGCTAAACAATGTCAGCACCTAAAAAAACCCCCCAAAACATGCTTTACCACTAGGGAAAAAAAAAATGTGTCAGGAAGGGGAAAGTATATACGGATGTTCTGGAATAGCATTAGCAATTGCCTAGTATGTGCAATATATGTGGGCATTCATTTTTTCTGCTGCCTGGGGGCACTTTTAGACACTTTCTTCAAAATTATTAATTGTTAATTGAGGGAAAAATTGCTATTTTTTTGAGCTTGAAAGGATGGGGGTATTGGTGGATGGTAAACGTAACTTTTTTTCGTGACCATAGCAAGGCGGCTTCTGCTAAAGCAAAAGAGTGGACTATTACTGCCTTCTACAAATCACTGGTCAGACCACACCATTATAATGTACAAATCTATGAAATAAGCAGTACAGGGATCTTTTCAAAAAATCTTTCCTACCTAAGGCCGTGACTAGCTCTACGCCTAGACGAGAGGCGATTCCACCATAGTATAAACAAAGGTTCTTTACTGTAAGAGCAGGAGAGTATAGAACTCTCTGCTGCAGGAGGTTGTTATGGCGGATTTGGCATGCTCAAGAGAGATGTGGAATGCTTTTCTTAAGAACAAAATAATATTCACAGGGTATGGGAAAAAAAATTTTGTTTACTTCCTATTATGTTAGACTTGATGGACCTGTGTCTTTGGGGGTAATTTACCTTGGGGGGATTTCAAATTATACAGGCCTTTCAAAGACCCATGAGAAAGAATCGATTTCTAAAAAAATGGTTGGGAAATTGTATAAAAATTTTTTTTAAAAATTGTTTTGCACTTTCCTAACTACGAAAAATCCATTTGAAGGAACCTCTCTGGCAGTTTGGGACCCATAAAAACCACAAGCCTTGTCCACTCTATACAGAGATGGTGCTAGGGTCACAAAAACCTATTGGCCCACATTTATAAAGGGGTTTCCGAGTTTAAAAAAAAAAAATATATATATGTGGCCGGGAGGTGGGGTGACTAAAAACAATAAAAGCTGGGACTTACATCCGGTGCCATAGGTATCCAGCCTGCTGCTGCTCCAGTCCGGGCGGCCCACTGTAAACCAAAAAATGGCCGCTGGTGTGGAGCGCGCGGGATCAGTTGCGGCCGGAAACCGACAACCTTCCGGCCCCATACACAATGGCTTGTGTATAGGTACGGATAGGCGACCCCGGCCACGGCCGGCCGGAAGACTGAGGTCCAGCGCTGACTCCGGTGGGCCATGTGTTTACATGGCGCCGGACCGTGAGGCACGGAGCGTAAAAGTACAGCTTTATTGTGTTGAGCACCCCCTACGGCCCATATATTTTATTTTTTTTTTAAACTAGGACAACCCCTTTAAAGTGTCTATGCCAGTTTTTGGTCTGCTTTGCACATTAGATAGAAAGAATGTGCAAACGCTTTCACATGTATTTTATAAAGTGTCTGCGCCAGTTTAGTTCCAGTTTTGATTCACAGTTGCACTGTCTGTGTCCTGTGTGTGTGTAGTTTGTACTGTATGGTTTCACCATTGCTTATTCAATTTCAGGTATCTGAACAAACAGGGTGCCGCACAATATGATGCTATGGGAATGGGTGGCTGACGAGTCGAGTGAACGTGAGATGTGACTCTCCTTGTTTCACCAGACAATTGGCCAAATTTATTAACGTATTTGCGCCTGTTTTCTGTCTGGTGTTTGCACTGAAAAGAAAATTTCCGGAACATGTATTATAAAGTGTCCGTGACAGTTTTGTGTTGCAGCTGTCCGTCAGAAGAAAGGAAGTTATTATTAGTGCTTCTTAGTCAGAGTTTGCGCCACATTTATTCCTGACGTGCGACCACAATTCAGTCGGTGCCAGTCCGCAGCATGAGCAAAGTTGCACCAAAAAAAAAAAAAAAACACGCACAATTCCTGAGGGGGGCATGAGATTATAGGAAAGACAGTGCACCACTTTTGATTGATTCTATCACACTCTTGCACATCCAAAATGCAAACAAACAAGTGTGCACATTTTCTCTCACTGTACCAAAAAAACAGGTAGAGTTGAGCTTAAACGGAACCTGTCAAAAGAATTGACCTAATAAACCACTACGTGTATGTTGCCAAGCAGCTCAACCTACCAGATAAGGTGTCTTTCATGGTCCTGTATGGTGTATCATCCAGAAAAATCAGCTTTGACTTTGAAGTGGATGTAAATTAGTTGTATAAGGAGGTGGAGAAATTTAGCAATGAAGTCATGAGCTCCTTGCCCACGAACTAATTGACGGTAATTGATAGCCCTGCCATCGAGAACCATCACTATGCAGATCTCCTGACAGTCATGTGCATTATGTAAATACATGGGAGGATGTAGGAGGAGCTTAACTTCGATGGTAAACTCTCTGCCTCCTTAAACTCTTAAACAGGTACTATCTCACTTGAGAATACCCAATGAAGATTAGATACCCTGACAATCCGGTATAGTCATATAACTAGCAAGAATGATACCAACAAAAACGTATATGGAAATCAATTTAAACTCACATAAACAACTAATCCATACTTGATATTCTAAAATTAATCTGGTATAATGACACAAATAGGACAATCAAAAAGCATATTAAAAAACATAAAATAAAACAACAAAAACAACCGGACATGCGGTGGTGGTCAAAGTCAACAAACAATGATCCAAAGGGGATATTGCCACCTAGCCATGAAAAGTGATCATAGCAACAAAGTAATACCAGGTATCAGCAATGCCCAAAACCGGCATATAGTTATAGCCATACAAGTGGTCTACCAATTATGAGATATAAATTACCTGGGCCACCACCACAGCCACCCGACGCACGTTTCGCCGTCGCTTCCTCTCTCACTTGAGTTGATTTTCTGCTGGGGAAGCACACTGGCGTCACGAATAGAAACATGATTTGGGAAAGTGTTAAGCTGCTTGACAAAACATACTAGTAGTTGGGCCCATATCTGATGTCAGGTCAATGTATATGTTACCCCCCCCCTCCAAACTCCAGCTCTCATGCGGTAGGTTTAAAGAGGACCTGTCACCCCAAAAATGAGCCCCAAACAAATGTGCCCCCCCATAATCCTTCCCCAGCTCCTTTCTCCCCACAGCCAGTTTAAATTTTTGTTTTTTTGGTGGCTAAGTTGATTTATAACGATTCCGAACACTTTACTAAATAAGCGGGTCGGGATCTGGTTCTATTGGTTCAGTGAAGTCAGCCTTATTCATTTGGGGCCTCTGACCGACAAACCCCAGACGCCCCTGTCAGCGGGGACCGTATACAGAGAGACGCTGGACGCCAGTCGGATGTTAGGAGCAAAGATCATTGCTGTAGAGAAAGCTTCCCAGTGTGTTCCTGTTGCCTGCTATTGTTCATGCTCAGTTATGCCGAATTCCTGTTGTGACCTCGGACCTGACCTGTGACCTAGCATCTCTGCCCCCAGCCCTGACTATGTGCCTGTCTCTGAGCTTGAGCCTGGATCCCAATTCTGTACTGCAACCTTGGCTGCCAACACCGGCTTGTTGCAACTCAGGTACAACCTGGTGGCACCCTGCCACAGCAAAACCAGGTGCCTCTTAGATTCCAGTCCCAGGTGTCGGCTAGTACCATCTCCTACGGTGGTCCAGGGGGTTCACTGACCCCGAGTCCTGACAGGCATGAAAAATGATGGATCGTCCAAACACTGTGATCCAAACACTGTGATCCAAACACTGTGATTGTGGTCATCTTCTTAAATATGTAACCCATGGCTTCCTTTTCTTCTAAAATAAACGTTTAAATTATGCTAATGATCCTGAGGGTTTCTGATGGGTGTATCCAGAGCCCATCAGTGCAGCAGTATCATAGGCTGTTACAATGCGCAGATCATGTCTCATCCATCCCTCTACTCTTTCCCTCCTCTCTCTCCCTGTGTAATCTAGCAGTAGCAGAAACCACAGACTTGCTCTGCTCATTTCACAGGTGAAAAGTTGTCACTGAGGGACTCTGGAAAAACCCACCAGTGCCCTTAGGCTCATTAGGATAAATTTAAAAGTTTATTTTAGAAGAAAGGAGTCAATTGAAAACAAATATAAGATTTCCACAGTCTGTGGGTAAGTGTCACCGTTTTATCATGATAGATTTAAAACATCTGCCTAGTGAGCGGCATTATATTGAACTATGACAGCCGCAGCCCTCCCTCTTGTCATGATTATGCCTACTGCAATAACTGCAGATTAAAATGTGTGCGTCCGCTCCAGCTTCCTGTTACAGATTTTGGCTATATCAGAGCTGTCCTCCAATACAGCCGATATAGAGCAGGAAGTGATACACACTGTCACTTCCTGCTCTGTTTACAGAAAGAACGCACAGGATGGAAAGTAAGCATCCCAGCGCCAGCGGCGTAATGACATCATTCTATTACCGATGCTGGTTGAGTTACTTCATGCTGTGAAGACACAAGCTCACAGCTGACGGAAGGAACAGGGAGAAGGTGAGGTGAGTATCTTTTTTTTTTTTCCTGTCCCAGTCTCACACTACCAACACTGCTAATTTGGGGATGGGGATGCCAGCATGGGAATGAAATAATTAAAAAAAGACAAAAATGGGGCATTAATAAAGAAGGCGGCAACAAGAAAAGGGGCACAAAGAAAACGCCTCTTATTAAGTGCCCCTTTTGTGCAATAGGGTGGGAATAGGGTGGCTGAGGGAATGAATCTATAAAAACATGCAAGAAAAGAGACTAATAGAGATTAATTAAAGGAAACCTACCACTTGAAGTGGCAGGTTTCCGATAGCAATACCGGGCACCCAGCTCAGGGTGAGCTGGTGCCGAGCTTATTTAGTTGTGTTTTAAAAACCGCGGTAATCGCGGTTTAAAACACTTTTAAACGTTATAAAGCCAGGCGCAGGTGTACGCGCTCGGCGGCTTTTTACCGGCACACGAGCGGCTCTCATTCACTTCCTATGTCGCACGTGCACGGTAAGCGCCGAGCGCGTACCTGCCTGCGCCGGCTATAACGTTTAAAAAGTGTTTTAAACCGCGATACCGCGGTTTAAAACACTAACTAAAATAAGCTCCGGCACCAGCTCACCCTGAGCTGGTGCCCGGTATTGCTATCGGAAACCTGCCACTACAAGTGGTAGGTTTCCTTTAAGAAGGGGGCAACAAGAAAAGGGGAACTAAGAGCACTTCTCTTAGAAAGTTGTCACTGAGGGACCTTTGGAAAAAACCCACAGAGCCCTTAGGCTCATTAGGAATAAATTTAAAAGTTTATTTTAGAAGAAAGGAGTCAATTGAAAACAAATATAGATTTCCACAGTCTGTGGGTAAGTGTCACCTTTATCATGATAGATTTAAAAATATGCTAGTGTGCGGCATTATATTGAACTATGACAGCCGCAGCCATGCCCTCCCTCTTGTCATGATTTGCCTAATGCAATAACTGCAGATTAAAATGTGTGCGTCGCTCCAGCTTCCTGTTACAGATTTGGCTTATCAGAGCTGTCCTCCAATACAGCCATATAGGCGGAAGTGATAACACTGTCATTCCTGCTCTGTTTACAGAAGAACGCACAGGAGGAAAGTAAGCATCCCAGCGCCAGCGGCGTAATGACATCATATTACCGATGCTGGCTGAGTTACTTCATGCTGGAAGACACAAGCTCAGCTGACGGAAAGGAACAGGGAGAAGGTGAGGTGAGTATCTTTTTTTTTTTCCGTCCCAGTCTCACACTACCCAAACTGCTAATTTGGGGATGGGGATGCCAGCATGGGAATGAACTAATTAAAAAAAGACAAAAATGGGGGCATAATAAAGAGGCGGCAACAAGAAAAGGGGCACAAAGAAAACGCCTCTTATTAGTGCATTTGTGCAATCAAGGCAACACAAGGGCAGGGCTGTAATTCTAATGGGCATAGGGTGGCTTGGGGGAATGAATCTATAAAAACATGCAAGAAAGAGACTAAGTAGAGATTAATAAGTTAAGAAGGGGGCAACAAGAAAAGGGGAACTAAGAGCACTTCTCTTATTAAGTGCCCATTTTCTTGCTCCTTCTCTTAGGGGGCAAGAAAATAGGCAGTTTGTAAGAAAAGGGCAAGAGAAGGGACACTTAATAAGAGAAAGCGCAATGAAAATATGTAGAAAAGGTGGCAAAAAGAGGACATCTAATAAAAAAGGGGGAACCTAATAAGAAAGGGGATAAAATGAAGGCACTTACTAAGATAGTGGAAAGAAATGGGGCACATGCAAAAATGAGTTTCTTACTAAAAACTGAAGCATTTACCGCTTTCCACCAATGCCCACAGTGTAAGAGGTCCCCGGCATCCTACTTGACAAACTAAAGAATGTAGGGTGTGCACCATTATATACATACTATGCTGCACATTGCACATCATACACAGTGCTTAGCAACGGCTCAGATAAGAAATGTCAGGGGAGAGGGAGGGGACAGCAGAATGACAGGACATGGAACCTCTCATCTCTAATTCCTGCCACCTATTCCCCTCATCAGCAGCTACTGGGACAGTGGTCAGCAGCTACTGGGACAGTACTGTGTAAGTATATAAATATTTGTATCTGCATATACATGTGTGTGCATGAGTATATAAATGTGTGTATGGGGCCCACCATCTTCTAGTTATGTCTCTGAAAGAACCATACAATAGGACAGAAGAAAAAATATCTTTTGGGCTATAGATTCCCTTTTTTGTAAGACATATGAAATGAAATACAGTAGCACACACCTGGAAACCTCCATTAAAGGTAACTAAATAACATTTGGGAAAAAAAATGAAATAGTTTTTTTGTGTATCCAAAGCAATAACACCCCCAGTTATTTAAAGGTTAATTCATACAGTTATAATTGCTGAAGTAGCACGCTGCTACAGACGTAAGGGCACTCCTATGAAGTCCACATCAGCATATTTTAGCTTCATTACCAATTTAAAATGCCAAGCCTTAAATGACATTTACCCTTTTTATTATGTAGGTGATGATTCACTGTTGGGGCATTGTCTCATTCCTGTTGAAACCTGGTGAGTGTGGGTCCAGGTTGTATGTATGACTCATCAATGCGTATGTAGCTAAATTCCACAAAATCAGGAACTGTATATCGGCATTTTCATTCATTTAAAACAACCTCTTATGTGAATGGGAATTTACAGAAAATCATGTGTGTCGTGCCCACCTTGTGTGCAGTATTTCTATGTGCACATTTTCATTGTCTTAACTCCACCAAGCATAGATTGTATTTTTGGAAACTTCTTTAGGGATTTACATGAATAAAAATTCCCTTTGAGTCGAAAGAAAAAGGTTACAAAAATAAATTACAATGTTCATGTTTCTGGCAAGACTGAGGTTGTAACTGATCCATTTTTTAACAGTCTTTTTTTTTGCCTATTGCAAAAAGTCCTTGTGCCATCATGCTTTATAATAATAATAATTATTATTATTTTATTTATATAGTGCTGCAAAGAGCTTGCTTTCCATCGGGTGTATAAATATTGTCAGAATGCAATTTAAATTCTGTATTCTCAAAAACGGATCAGTTAAAAAAACAGATCAGTAAAAAACAAAAGCTTGCCAATAGAATTTTCTCATGTAGATAAAACTGCCGTGTGTGTCTTTCAACTGCAACTAAAACCTGTTTGTTTACAGCCTACAGTAATTTTATGGCTAAAATACTGTTTAAATTTACCTTCTTGAAGTATAAAACCATATAAAAAAAACTGTTTAAAGGGAACCTGTTGTTAGGACACACGTTTTCACAAGATGAGAGGTTCCCATAGACATTTTAATAATCAATTTAAACAATCTGCTTTTCTAATTCACATTAATTGTTACACTCACTTTTAACCCCTTTGCCATTTTGACCCTTCCTGACATGCCCCTTTTTTGAAATCTGACATGTGGCACTTTAAGTGGGAACACTTTAACTTATCCAGTTGATTTTGAGACAGTTATTTGTGACACATTGTATTTCATGTTGGTTGAGAAATTTAAGCAATATATTTAGTATTTATTTATGAAATAAACAGAAATTTGGCTAAAATTTTGAAAAAGACTCAAAGTTTTCTACTTTTTGGAAAGTTGATCACCAAAATAAACCTGATAACTAACATTTCCCATATGTCTGCTTTAACTTGGCATCTTTTTCAAACATCCTTTCCTTTTTTTAGGATGTTAGGAGGCTTACAACTTTAGGTGTGATTTTTTTCAGATTTTCACAAAAATCATCAAAACCTACTTTTGGAGGTCCAATTTAGTTAGAAGTGACTTTATAAGACCCACATGACAGAAAACCCCCACAAATGACACCATTTTAGAAACTGAACCCCCCAGAATATTCAAAACAACCTTTTGGAAGTTTGTCAACCCTACGAGCGTTTCATGAGGGTGAAAAATAAATCAAAGGGAAATTACAGAAATGTAATTTTATCTTACAATATATTCATTGAACACTAAAATTTGCACATTCACAATGGGTTAAAAAGGAAAATGCATTTTACAATGTTTAGTGCAATTCCTCCTGAGTAAGCCAATACCCATTTTGTCACTGTACCCAAGGGGGGCACTTGGAAGGGAAAGAGTGTTGTTTTGTTTTTGGAGGACAAATAAAAAAAATTTTTATGTGTCAGGATGCATTTAGAGAGCCAAAGTGGTACCAAAACAGAGGAGAGCCCCAACAAGAGACACCATTTTGGAAAATACACCCCTTGGAAAATTTAGCAAGGTGTAATTTCCCCCAACAGGGAAAAGATGAAAATTTTCTCAAAAAAGTTACTTTTACCCCAAATTTTTGAAAGCCACAAGGGATAAAAGATGAAACAACCCCCAGAAATGTGTAAGACTATTTCTGAATAATGAAGCATGTTAATTTCTATAGTGCAAATCTGTGGGAAAATTGCAATATTGCAGTTGCAATAATTAACAATATGGTGCATTATTTTCGGCTGCAGATGAAACAGCAGAAAATGTGCATTGTTTCAGTCATTGCTGGCCTTACAATTACCAGATGGCATTT